>BSAI01000012.1:23301587-23491778 GCA_036245035.1 Adrianichthys oophorus | reverse complement strand
GAGGGAGTGGGCCCTGTCTGGCTCTCGACTGAAGTTTCCACAGGGCAGGCAGGTGGTTGTCTGGAGCGTCAAGCAATTCCCCATGGAGGTAGGGGGATGCTCAGGACTCTCAAGGGGTGATGTGTGTAAGGGTGGAAGGGGTCTCTAGTGCCTAGAGGTGGTAGTGTGGGGGTGAGTGGACATTCTTTGCCTGACTTAACACATTCATCCACCACAGTAGAACAGACACTCTCCTGAGTACAAATAGATTGCACTGGTATGTATGCATGCAGGACAGATGCATGCCTGACATGTTCGTTTGTATGAATACACATGTGCACCTGAGCTGATCTTTAAGTGTTGAGTGTGTTAAAATGAATCGTTATACCCTTATATTTTTGTAATTCTGCCCCTCCTACTTCTTAATCAAACTAACTTCTCCAACTCCTTTTTCTTTCTTTTTGTACCCTTGTCCCCCATCTCTTAACGCTCTTCTTTTTTGCATCCGATCGAACAAGAAATGCATATAAATAAAAATAAAAAAAAACAATAATAATAATATGGCTTGAAAATAAAGCCACGTTAGCACCACCGTGTGGCAGGACCTGGTATGGTCCATTGGTCACGTGTCTTGCGCTGCTATCTCGCGAGATCTTGTGACGTCACTTTTAGCGCGTAGTTTTCTTTTTGTTGACGAAACTTCCCGGAAAGATGTGTTCCGTGTTTGACATTTAGGAGTTCTCTGTTTTTTTGTTGGCTTGTTTTTTTTTTTTTTAGGAAATCACACTTTCGTGTTTGTGTTCATCTCACGCAACCGACTGCAGTCTGACACGAACTGAACGCTGCCTCCACTCAGAGAAGTTTCTGCTCCCGTTAGAGGCTCATCTGAACCGTGAAACACGGAGCTGGAAGGTTGGGTTTCAGATGGACGCTTCCTCGGTTCGCACGGACGGAACCAGCACCACTAGGTCGGACGGAGCTCACCGGAAAGTCTCCAGTGAGTGTTTCACAGCACGCGCCGTTCAAACATGAACGGTTTGATGATGAGCGCGACGGGGGAAACGCGCATGCGCGCCCTCATTTGTATAGTTGTTTTCAAAGAAAATGTTCCTAGAGATTCTTAATATTTAAAGTGCTGAAGTTTGCTTCAAACGCTTGAACTTGAAGCTCAACTACGGCGCCCCTAAAACGTTTATACGGTTTTAGATGATCTCAACAAATAAGTAAGATAATAATTAAGTACGAACACTAAAAAAAGAAAACATCACACAATAAAAAACTATTCACATTATGTGTGCATACAAAGTTTCTGTACCTTGGCCACATACGAAAATATCTCAGATTTGGACTTTTCTGGGCTTGAATGCTGCAGAGTTGTCATTGACATCATCACATAGTTCTCATGCTCCTACAGAGCCATATGAATAAGTTTATAAAATCAAGATTTTCCAAAGTCGGTGACGTTATCAGCACACACACAATAACAATTGAGTCAAAACTTTGTAGTTTGAGAGTTGCATACAGTTTTCATTCTGATAATTATAGCACTGTTTTTGCATAAAAATCATATAAAACCACCTCCTCGTGGTGAGTCAGTATCATCCCACATGCTTATGAAAAAGTGTGCAACACTTAAGCTAACGTTGATAACAGCTGTTTTATATATCTACCTTAAATATCACATGGTTGATTGAAGGGCAGATGAATACAACAAAAACATTTAACCACCTTTGTTCTGTTTATTATCTCTCTTTTTCTTCCTTTCTCCTTTACTGTTCTGATGACCGGACAGTTTCTCCTTTTTTTATTTTGGATGTTTATCACATTACCTGGCTGGGGAAAGCAGAGTTGTATAATAACCTGCAAGTGCAGGTTATTATACAATAATAAAGACCAGCACTGTTTTAAGCTAGAATGTACTTTTTTGACCAGCAGTGAAACCTCACCAAAAACAGTCTGTAAACTATACTTTTTAGACTGTTTAAAGTGGGAGGTGCTCAGTCCTGGTTCTGGGGAACAGTTGTCTTGCCTGTTGCCTTATCAGCAGTGTGGAAAACTGGGAAACATACAGAGCTGCTGCTGGAGGACCATGATTGAGCAGTTTTTAAACTTCACAGGGCCTTGGATGTTTCTGTTTTTATACTTTAGCATTGATAACTGTTGTCATGAGTGTGTTTAGTGAAAAGTATTTTAAAAAAACAACAAAAATCCTTCATCTTTGTTTTTCCAGAGGATGTGCAGATGGATATTGAACATATCCGCAAAGCTGTTCCTCAGCTGGCCAAGGTTTTCAACATCTTAGACAAAATTGGAGAAGGTTTGTTGTTTAATAATATGAGCTTCATGTTGGAGCAGCATTTTTTTTTTGAAGATCGATTTGAGCTTCCACCTGTACATCTCTGTCCTGCTGTGGTTTTGTCAGGTACATTCAGCTCCGTGTACCTGGGTGAGGCACTGATGCGGGACGGGAGGAAGGAGCTGTTTGCGCTGAAGCATCTCATCCCAACAAGCCACCCCACACGCATTGCTGCGGAGCTTCAGTGTCTGACAGTGGCAGGGTGCGTCTCATGGATCACCAAAGAGAAGAAACCTGCTCCTTTTTTTGTTTATTTTACAGTTTCTTCCTAAACGGTTTCAAAGTTGAAGAAATGACCTCACAACTTCATTTTGTTTTAGAATATTTGAAAATGTTTGTTCTTCTGCGTCACCTTCAGGTCATCTGGTTTGAAGTGTATCCAGTTTTCCTGCAAACTGGAGCTGACTGACTGTTAGCATGGCTCTTCTTTCAGAGGCAGGGAGAATGTGATGGGAGTGACTTACTGCTTCAGAAAAGATGACCATGTGGTGATTGTGATGCCCTACATGGAGCATCAGGCTCTTGTGGTGCGTAACACTGATGGGGTTTCCGGGCATTTATCTTTTTCCCAGACAGCAGTTTTTCTTTCTAGCTTCTTCTTTGATCCAGTTTTGGTTTCTCTTTCTGACTGAACTCTGCAAATGTTAGGAAATCATCGGGTCCCTGAGCTTTGCAGAGGTCCGTCTGTACATCTATCACCTGCTGAAGGCGCTTCGACACATCCATCAGTTTGGCATCATTCATCGGGACATCAAGCCGAACAACTTCCTGTACAACAGGAGGAGCAGAGTGTAAGTGGGAAGAGAGCACTGGTGTGTTGGTGTCAACAGCAGGGTGGAGATCAGTATGTGATCAGACCTCCTCTTACTCCTGCAGGTATGCACTGGTGGACTTTGGCTTAGCTCAGGGCACAGCTGACACCCAGATTGAGTTACTGAAGGTGGTGAGACCGAGGGCGCCGCAGAAAGATGGAGGGTCTGCCTCACAGAGGAGCAGAGCACCTCCAAAATCCTTTCCCAAAAGCACCTCTAGTTCACTCCCTGTGCCTCCACAGCAGACGAGAGCTTTGCCACCGTCCTCTTCCTCTGTATCGTCTTCGGCCTCACAGAGACCCCCGGTGAAAAAAGCCCGCCTGCCCACCTCCTCTCTTCACACGGCACGGTCAAAGGTGTCTCCTCAGCTCTTCCGCTGCTCTTGTGCAGTCAGGCAGAAATGTGGTTGCTGGGTTTCTGTACCATTTCATTCAGATCTTCTGAGTTCTTGCACCAACCTGCTGCTGTGACTCCTGTCTTTAGGATCTGGGGGGGCTGCGCAAAACTCCACGGCCCGTGTTTGGAGAGAGGAACCTAAACAGCTGTACGCCCACCCCCTCCGCCACAACGCCGGATGCCGGTAAAGCAGAGGTAAACGGTCTCATGTGTGGATTAATACAGAGCTTTTGCTTCTTTAAAAGGAGGCATGTTCTCGGTGAATAGGATGAACCCGTGCGTTTTCACTCCTCTGTTCAGGAAACGCTCAGCTGGAGATTGTCTGCGGTGAGCCGAGCGTCAGACAGAGCTCTGAGCGGCAGTCAGAAACCTCAGAGGGGCGTGCAGCCAAGCCTCACCTGTGACTGCTTCCTGACTGACCGTGTCTGCAACATCTGCATGTCCAGGTAAAACAAACGGTCCTGAGGCTTCAAGTCAGAACATGTCTGCTTTCATTTTAGAATTGGGCTGGATTTTATTGACTTTACATTGTATATAAACAGAAACTGAAGTTTTCACTCAAAAGTTGTTCCAGCCTGATGTTTACTTAAGAATAAACCAAATTTCTGTCAAACATTACAGCTCCCAGGACAGCCTCTGTCCTCGATTAACCTATTGATCAACTTCAGGAAGGGGTTTTCCTGGAAGCATCTTCCTCTTTGTATCACAGGATTGGGTTCTTTCCTTCATCATTTCTCCTCCTGGAAGAGCTCAGAACCTGTTTCTTTCTGATAAAAAAATGTCCTGATTTGAGCCTCCGAGGTCTTGAAAAGTCTGAACTCCTGAAAAAACTAAATGTCTGCAACGTCTGCATCAAAACAAATCTGTGTTCAGAGTCGAGGTGTTGGTTTGAACGGAATGATGCACTGACCTTCAAATGTCCTCTCTTTGAGGCTGGATGCTTTTCAGAAGAAGAAAAGAGACTAGAGCTGGAATAAGGATCATTCTGGAGAATTCAACCCACCATTAGAGGCTGACAGGCCTGATTCTCTGTGTCAGATCAGACTATCTTGACCTTCATGACCCTTGAGGTGTTTGTCAGTGCAGGTTCCTGTTTTCCACGACGTTTTGGAGTTACAACTGAATTCCTTCACAACAAATGGCTTAACAACTTCTGCTCTCCTGACTTTCTTATGAAGCCAAAATGATCTTTTGATATAAGGAACACCTTCAGTTTTTTGGATGATATTGTAAGGAATTCAGTTTTAATGGGACATTCAGACTGGATATTCAAAGCTTCAACTTTAAATCATCTACAAAACTGCATTTAAAATGGTAAAAACTGTTTTTAGAAGCTGAAATCTTTTGAACTTGTTTCATTTCTACATTTTTACCCACAAATGTCTGGTGTGAACACTTGTTTTAGTCATGTTTTCTCATCTGTTTGCTGAAGGAAGCAGCAGGTGGCGCCGCGGGCTGGAACTCCGGGCTTCAGAGCACCTGAAGTTCTCACAAAGTGTCCTGACCAAGGCACGGGTTGGTAGCCTCGGCCTCATGTATACGCTCAGGCTTCGGTAATAGCGAACCTGCAGTTTCAGTAACCTGCCTGTCGTCCGCAGCCATAGACGTGTGGTCGGCCGGCGTCATCCTGCTCTCACTCCTCAGCGGCCGTTACCCGTTTTTTAAGGCCGGTGATGACCTGACGGCGCTCGCTCAGATCATGACAGTACGAGGTTCCAGGGAGACCATCCGGGCAGCCAAGACCTTCGGTTTGTGTTTATATTTTCAGTTCTCTAGTGGAGGCGGCTCCAGCCAGAACCTCCTTACACTCACGGCTGTGAGGTTAGGTGCCTTCTGTGATTCTGTTCTGGCCCAGAAGACAGATGACAAACCAGATCTTTGACCCAAAAAGTCAAAAATGACTAAAGTGAAAGTTTGGAGAAATCAGGAATTGTTTGACTGTTTCAACCTTGTCAAACTGGGTTTTGAGGGAGGTATTTTTAGAGGTGAACTTTTCTGTCTTCCTTCAGGTAAAGCAGTGCTGTGTAGCCAGGAGCTGCCCCCTCAGGACCTCAGAACTCTGTGTGAGACTCTACGAGGACACAGGAGGTCCTCCACAGGTGAAGATGTCCCACCAGCTTTGGTAGACGCCTGTCAGAACAAAAACCAGGTTCGAGGATCAAAGCATGGACCCGCTGACACAGCAGAACTAACTCTGCAGAACCAGGAAAGCTCGGGCAGCTGTGAGCGTACAGCATGCCTCATGAAACCAAAACTGGAGGCTGAGGAGGAGGTGCAGGAATGGGACAGAGTTCCTGATGAAGCCTACCACCTGCTGGACCGGCTGCTGGACCTGAATCCAAACAGCAGGATCTCTGCGGCTGAAGCTCTGCAGCATCCCCTTTTTAAGGGCCTGTGAGTCTGAGCACCTGAACGCATCGCAGTGAACTCATCTGACCTCATGAAAACCAACCAGAAATGACCTGCTTAGAATCTCAAAAACCTTTGAAGATGTGCTTTTCTCGTCATGTCCACTTCGATGCTAGAGGCTTTTCCAGTGAGCACATGAAAACACCTGCAGCTGTCTTCACTGTTCGTGAAGCATATTCACTCACACATAAGACCACTTTTTTATGTGAACATCTAATAAAATATTTTTTTTTTTAACTGGCAGAAGAAAGGAATTCAGGAACATTTTGAGGTAAAAGCAACAAAAATGAGATTATTGGTTTCATGTTTAGTAAGATGTGTTTTTTCTATTCTAAGGGCAGGTTTGTTCTCTTCAAATGAAAATGTGTTAAATTTAGGCTCATTTCCCCCAAAAAAACCAACCTGCACCTCAGTAAACTGTTATGTTTTTAGTCTTAAGATGTGGAATAAAATATTTGGACTAAGCATTTTAACATTTAGGAGGAACTTTGTGAGGAAATGCTTCATGTGAATCTCAGCCACATATTCTGAATACTTTAATTCATAATAATTACTACAGGACTTTAGAGAAAAAAAAGTTCATAAATGCAAAAGTTTAGACATTTATTATAAAAGTTATGAAAACCTTTACTGAAAAGTGAACTGCACAGGATGATGACTGTGAAGAACAGGAACTCCTGCTCTGAAAGCTGCAGCTCACAGATCCTCCTTCATCTCGGTGAGTTCTTCTATCCGAGCCACCACACTCTCCATCATGTCGAAGGTGTGGAGAGCTGAGTGGAGAGCCTGGAAGACAGCAGAGGATCATGCTACAGCTGTGCATAGGTGTGTTTGTGGAGGTGAGACCCACCTGGATCTGTGACTCCGGCTTCATTTGTGGAAGCTGCTCATTGCTGACGCTCACAGACAGGACAGGCTCCTCTGTGGAAGCAGATGGAGAATCGTCAGCATCAAACGCAGCTTCTTCACAGCAGTCCTGTAGAACAAACCTGACCTTTTGTCCTCCTGCGCTCTGTGCAGTTACGCAGCTCCTGTTCGTAGTGCGCTCGTGACATGTTCAGCCCAACTCGCAGGGGCTTCATGAACGAATCCTCGATTTTATAAAGCTCTGTCCAGATTCCCGTCTGCAGCCAGAGCAGACCAACATGCAGTGACTTCATGCAAATACCACACTGGCCTGCGTTTCAGTTGAGCGCGGTGCTCACCTGGTTCTCTGTCACTTTGTCCCTGATAACAAGGAAGCGCAGCAGGTTGAGAGCCTCCATGAGCCTGAAGAACAGTCATGAATCTTGGTGAAAAACACGAGTATGGCGAGATTCTGCTGCTGATCTGGTTTCTCACATAAGATCAGAGTGACTCAGCGGACATCAGGTAGAAAACATGGAAGGAGGCAAAAAAAAAAAAAATCGCACCCTTTTACGTTATATTTGACACTTTTCTTCAACCAGACCTTTTCTCAAAGTAACCTAATGAAACTGACAAACACGATGGAGCCTTTAACTTCTGCTTCGGAGATAATCACTGTAAAGGAACTATTTCTGTTGGGACATGAGACCTCTGCACTTGTCAACAGATATTTGATCTATTCCTCCTCTGCTGGTGTTTTTAGCAAACTCACCAGACAGAACTTTTTCCTCCTCACACACAGGTACATCAGGATTTATCTCTGGGCTCAGAAGGACACTTCCGAACGGTCTCATATCTACACCATCTGTGGTTCATTTTATTGGGGTCATTATCCTGCTAGAGTAGCTCTGACCTGTGGCTTTCTGACACTGGCCAGCATATTTAGCAGCAGAATGCTTTAAAAATCAGGAAATTTGAGTCTGCACAGATTCAGACATCACGAGCCACATGCAGCAAAGCAGCCTGTGGATAAAACCTCTCCTTTGGTCTACTCGAGGAACAGGAACATAGACATGCTTGGAGATGGTCTGATGGCTTTTAGCTTTCATTTTCTCTCTAATCTCTTGAAAAACTCTGCTCTTTTCTTCCTGTAGTCCTGTGGGGATCCCTCCCCAGGCACAGGCAAGCATCCTACCACAGACAATCTATTCCCTGGCAAATGAATTCCCCATTCAGCTGCAACATTTCCTAAATGTCTTTATTATCTGCCCCAGACCAGTGAGTTCAACCCTCAGAAGAAAGATCTTCAAACTTTCACTCAGTCTGCCCCCAATCCAGGCTCCTGAAAGAGATCTAAACACTGGAGTGTTCAAGTGAGGACAGACCGGTCCAGGTATTGCAGCAGGTCCGTCTCTGGTCCTTCTGGCAGGGTGAAGACTTTGCGCAACAGAGGTAGCAGATGGACCCCCTCAAACCAGACGTTTCCATTTCCTGGCTGCAGACCAACAAAGGTACATTAAAGTTTTAAGTTAATGCAACAAAATCTAAGAAAATGAGAAAGAAGAAAGCCGCCTGACCTGCAGGGCAACATCGATCTGAGTGCGGATGTTTTTAATGATGTAGCCTTCCACTCCTGAGTGATTACTAGTCCTGAGCATGTACCTGAAAGGCCACAAGAGTGATGGAGGCACACCAGAGACCATCTGATCACCTGAGGGAGGAAGACTGGAGCTTACTGGAAGAGTCTGTACTTTGCTTCGGTGTCAAACTTCTCGATGCTCAGCTGGAAGACCTTCAATCCTTTAGTCCTCTGAGGACAGACAAAGAAAACCAAGACTATAAATGACAGACTGAGAGCAACTTTAAACCCACCACAACGAGAAAAGTCTCACCAAATCATGCCGAGGACACAACGTCATGACCTTCACCATGTTCTGAAAACAGTCATTCAGGTCAGAAACACTGCAGGACACAAAGCCTTAAAGACCCACTCCAATGAAAATCCTGTTTTTAACATGTTCTTCTAGCATTTTTCTTATGATGGAGGACATTTATAAAATAATTTAAGATTAAAAGTGCATTTCTTTAAATTGTGATGGATCAGGAGCAGACAAAGAACCAGCCGTTTGAAAATGGTCTCTTGTGATGCAGCGACCGCCATTGGGTGGGCCAAGTCTCCCTGCTCTGCTCCAATTCTGAAGCATACACATGCAGACAAATGCATCCATGTATGTCTTTTTTTCCTCGTCTGAGCTGGAATCTGGATCAAAACTGAATGGCAGTTTAGCTCCAACATTTCTTTTTTTGCTACGCTAATGTTAGCTTGGGGTGTGAGGGGCTGTGCTAGTGGGAGAGAGTGTAAACAAAGGGATGATGGGATATCAGTGGAGGCTTACTTCTGCACTGCAGTCCCACCCAAAACTCAGAGGTGAATTTCTAATGAACTCCTGCTGTTCTACAGAAACTATGTCCTAAAAAACAACACAGTTTAAAACACAGCCTAAATTTTGCATAATCATTAAAAATCCACTGGGAAGACATTTACAATAGGTAAAAATATAATTGGAGTAGGACTTTAAGACCCAAAGTTCACATTTTCACAGTGATCTGAAAGTCTTCATCACCTGGGGGACAGTGAGGAAGGTTTTGATTTGCAGCAGATCTGCTGGTAGAGAACCGTCCTCCAGTCGCACCAAACTCTTCTCGTACAGCTCCTGAGAGGCGGTAAACACATCCAGTTATTGCAGAACCCCTTCAGCTCAGTGAACTCAATTTGGAGTTGTTGTTTTAAACAACCCTGCACCTTCAGGGATGAAGTTACCTGACAAGCTTCATGAAAGGAGTGAGCTGCCACATACAAACCTCCTCCACCAAGTCCCAGGTGGAGGGACAAGAGTAAAGAAGAGCACCACTGCACATCACCCTCCCTTCCTCTTTGCATTTCACCAAATGTAGAGTTTGGTGGTGGAGAAATCTTGGAATGGGGTCAGGATTTAGTCCTATACTTCCAGTTTTGTTCCCTCAGCAGATGCAATAGACGGCACAAGAAGCTCATTCCTGTGCACTGTGATGGTGTTTGACATTGAAGCCTCTTAAAAGTCTCCTTAGCTCATCTTGTTACTATGGTAACTAGAGATTGACCACATTTTTTTTTTCTAGAGGCAAAAAGGCTAATAACCGATGTTTGGAGCTAATTTCATCTACAGTAAAGGTGAAAATCTAAACAACATTTAGAATAATACAAACACCAAAAATTAACCTTCTTTATTTAAAAAACAAGTGAATAAAAAAGCAAATAAATATCTCATAAGAGTGCAGGGAGTAACAGGTTCAGCAGCATCTTTTGTTGTTGAGTTAAATAAACAGTTCCAAGGAAGTTTTTAGATTAAATAAAGTAAAACTTTAACATTAATTAATTGACCTATCTTTGCGAAACATTGAACTTTAAAAAAACGTTCCCTCTTTGTCTGATCTACCGGTATGCAAACATTTGATTTATATTAGGTCGTATGTTTCTTAGTGCGTGCATTTTTAATAATGGGAATTTTCAATTCATTCTCTCATCATTTTATTTTCAATGTATACCCTTTTTATTGATTAATCATTGTTTTATAGCTTTTTAGACTCCTAGAGGTAACTAAAGAAAGAAAAAGTAGAGTCATTACTGTCAAAAAAGGACTAAACCAAAGATTAAAAAACAGCACCTACAGAGGAAAGACAATTGTCTACATAAGTCTTTACTTACCAGACCTTTTTGAAGCTTTGCATCCTCAGTGCTGTCAAAACAAGAAATCACAAACTTTAAGCTGCTACCTTAAGGAAGAACATCAACTATGATGTTAGGACTGCTCTCTTAGGGAAAATTAAGCTAACTTTGATCATTTGTGAAGCTCTGGGATGTGACAGTGTGATGGATCACCTGGACAGGAGGAGAAAAATGTGCTCCATGTTACACCGCAGGCAGAAGACGGGGCTGCCGAGCACCAGGAGGAAGAACACAGTTAGATTCAGAAAACTTCAGAACATCAAGATCCAACATCTTAAAAAACGAAAACCTTCTGCTCACCTAAAAACACTGGGGAACCTGTCAGCAGCCAGGTGATGTACAAACACCAGGTGAGCCACGCCTGCCAAAGAAGCCTTCGGGTAACGCACTTCCTCCTCCAGGAAGCCTGGAACCTGCTTCCTCTTTAACACAGGCTGGAAAACCAAACTGTGGAGGTGCTCTCCCACTGCAGTCAGACCATCCTGCACCACACACAATCAGCATAATAAACCCTCCACCTGTACACATGCTGCCTACTGCACTCTAGAGCAGGGCCTTCTTCTGTTCTGTCCAGAATAGGAGAACGTTTGCCTCCAAACTAGCAGCTTCTCTCCCTAAAGCGAATTATTATTTCCATCCCAGCGTTTCAGAGCTGGATGGTAGAATACATGCTGTTTTCTAGAATGTAATTTTCAGTACCACAATCTCAGTGGCAAAGGTCCTGAGTGGAGACACGGTAAGCTCGTCCGGATCCCTGAGTTGCATCTCCAACAGCAGGTGACTCAGCGTCTTCATGCAGCTGCTCAGCACAAACACAGTCTGTTTTCAGGATGCCATGAAAAACTCAGCAGGATTTCTGCATGACATCAAGATTTTACTCACAATTTCAGAAGCTCCGCCCGCAGCTCGTCTTCCAGACCACAGTACTGTTCACTCTTGCTGCTCAGACTTTGTCTGGCTTCCTGGAAAAAGGGTCTGACAAAGTCTATGAGCTCAATGCAGCAACGGCAGAACGAGAACTCATCGTTGTCTTCTTGCTCCTTTGTAAGAGGAAGGGGCAGCTTGGCCAGCTGGTCCAGCACGGAGGACAGGGTCATGCCCAGAGAGGAGGCCTTCCGGCAGCCCAGACGCAGCAACACTGCAGGGATGTACAAAGACGGCACTCACATGCAGCACCAACACATTTAGGGAGCATTAAAAGCAATGTTCACCTTTCTGAAGAGGCTTCAGCAGCAGATGGAGGCTCTCAGCTATAGAGTGAGGATCATTGTGCTCCAGCTGCTCCAGCACGCCAATCAGCAGCTCTTTAGGTCTACAGGTCTGAAGAATCAAAAATTCAGGTCACATGATTCTGTTGAAATATTTTGAATTTGTATCTTATCCTAATCAGGATTGTACGATACTCTGACTTTTTGCTTTCTATTAAGTTCTAAAGGAAGATAACAGAAAGACCAACTTAAATACCGGTATGTATTTTTCCATCCAGTTACAAACCAATTACTTTTTAATAGAAACATAGAAATATATTTTTTATTGTTGTTACAGCATTCCCAGTGGTCTATAATTATGAATAAACTGTTGTGGACAAAATAAAACAAGTATGTGTCCTTTTTTTTAAAAACAAAGTTTGCACAGAGCAACAGGAGTTCATTAAAAATTCACCTGAGTTGTGGACGGGACAGTTGGAGTGTATGTAAGCCTCCACTGATATCCCATCACCCCTTAGTTTACACTCTCTCTCACTAGCTTACAGCCCCTCACGACCCCAAGCTAACATTACCAAGGCAACAAAAATGGCGAGCAATATCCTCGATCATAAGGAAAAATGCTATAAGAACATGTTAAAACACCAAAAACATCATTTTTATTGGAGTGGGTCTTTAAACTTTGAGAATGTTCTTATTTAACCCCGTCTGCAAAGACATTATAAAATAAAAATTTAAAAAGGTATTTGTTTTCTTAAACCATTGGTTTCAAAACCAAAATGTTTTTAATGAAAGTAGATAAATAAGAAATAAATTGAAAGATCCACTAAAGCTGATGAAACCATGTCATCACTTCCAACCCAAAGTCCATTTTCTTTGAGTTTTCCAGCTTTGGATGTTCAAGTTTCAGCCTTAACAGTTTAATTAGAATAAGAAGCTCTTAAATAACAGATTACTATCAAATGCAGTTTGACATTTAGTTAGGACAGAGAATTCTGGGAAACAAATAAAACAAAATATTAATTTGATCAGTAAAGTATTTTTGCTAATTATAGAGAAGAATCTTCTTTTTTAGAATGTTAGTTTTTATTATGCATTCTTTATAGAATTTAAATATAGAATCTACAGCAGGGCTAACCCTTGTCCTCAAGAACATCAACTCTGACAGTTTTCCAGCTCTCCTGCTTGATGCTGACATCCTAAATCAGCTGCGTCAGGCATTCAGGATGTGGAATCACTTGAGCCAGCTAATCAACAGCAATCTGGTCAGGGAGAACTGGATCAGGGTTGGCCACCGCTGATCTAGAGTATGATGTACAGACTGATTTATGAATATTTAACCTAACGGTATGTTTTTAACCCATTGGGTCTCTTTTCATTCCATTGAAATTTTAAACTATTCGATATCAAATTCTTAACTCTATTCAAATTTTAGAACCAGATGGAAGGTCCGTCTGAGTTTGGGTCTGGATTTGTAACCATGTTAGAACTGAGCTGGTGTTGCTGCTTTGAACCAGACAGCAAGACCTTCACTGACCTCCAACAGGTGCGTAAAGATGGCCAGCCATTGAGGTAAGTTCTTGTCTTCTTTCTTCAACAGCAGCTGAATCAGCGGGGGCAGCAGAGTCCAGCCCATGCACCTCACAATTTCCTGCACACAAAAGGACAGATGCATGCTGGGAGCTGAAAAATCCTGACGTATTCTTTCTGACAAATGTACCTGGTTCTTTTCATCCAGTAGAATACTGAGGACATTGGTGCAGTGTCCTTCCTGGATGCAAGCTCTTCCTGCAGCCGTAAAAACGTTGTGGTGTTCAGCGGTGTAGCTGCTCTCCGGAAGGGCTTGCTGCGTCAGTGACAAAAAGGAATAAAAACTGACTATTTTCACAGGTCGGACATCAAACACCAAACATTAACCTATGGCTCATGTGAGTTATTCTGTTTTCTATTACTGGACTTGTGTCCACCTTCATTAATCAGTAAAAGTATGTGGATGAACACATTAGAGACTAGATCAAGACTCTAAATTGTCACTTAGCTGTGAATGTGTCGTGGTACGTTCCCCCTGCCAGAATTTGTTTCCCTGCTCTCAGGCATCATTGATTTCAGAATCCCCGTCACCCCAAACAGGAATGGAGAAGGTTCAGGAAATGGATGGATGGAGTCAAGATCATGCTCAGCACACTCAGATCATACTAGACCCAACCACTTTTTTTGGTCATCAACAAGATGACTGCTGCTGTTGCAGTTGTGTCTCCCAACACTGACATGACTGGAACGAATGCTGACATACAGATCACTAACTTCAAAAAGTACATCCAGACACTCTGTGCATCAACAGTCAATGCGCATTGCCTTACTGAAAGCGGCTGTGCAAGACACACAGGTTCTCTGAGACCCTGACACCTCACTGCTGCTTCCCCTCCTGCAGCGGGTGTCACTGTGACCTCCGCCGCCTCTACTCTTCCTGGTGTCCTGCCTGCCTCAGCTGCCGTTTCCCTCCTGCAGCAGGTGTAACCTCAACACCTGCTTGTCCTCCTGCCATGAAGGGCCCACTTACCTCAGCGGCCAGAACTGGCAGCCGTGGGGATCGCCCAGACTCCTTTGTCGTGAGAACCTCCATGGTCAGGCATGTCCGTGTTAGGAATATCCTTATCCAAACCTTAACGGGTCGCCATATATGCTCGTCTTGCCAACTACTCACCAGCTTGCCCATCACAACCCCTCTGTTCACACAATAAAAGCCCAGGCAGGTATGAATGACCTCAAGTTTAAGCAATCTGAGACCATCAAGAAGGACTTCATCACCCTTATCCCTCATCAAACAATTAAATAAACAAGAATTTTCTGAATTTCTCTCTCTCATACTGTACCAGAGGCTTAACTGGTGATTTTAACCTACATGTTAATGAAGACAGTAGTCCTTTTCTCAGTGGATGCTAACACAGAGAGACTTTCAGGCCACAGAACGGACAGAGATTTTAAATTTAAACCTTCTGTGACAGTGGGCATGTTCTGGCTTTTCATAGAACATTTCGAGAAAACAAAAAGTATGAATTAATCATCAAATAAATAAAGTGGATGTACACTCACACACAGCTGGACCACATCGCTGAATTGCTCCAGAGCCATCTGTCCTGTTTGGATAGAGTTCGTCTTGATTAGAAGTCCTTCAAAAACATTTTAAAGATCAGTCCAGTTTGGGTCCTGATGATGATGATGATGTCCTTTTTTCTGATGGCTTACTGTCAATGTGTGTGCTGGGAGCAGAGCAGAAAACATGGACACTATACAATGATTGTAGTCACCGTAGAACTAATGGATGTTGCACGTCTTATGAAGTTCTAAATCCTGGATGTGTCTCAGCATTTGGTTGATACTTCATGATATTTTTACAGTACCATCTGTAAATATGCATCTACTTACTTTACACTAACAATGCACTAACTCTGCTGAGGTTTTTAGACATGACAAACCGTGCTTTCTCTTATTTGACTGTTAAAGGTTTAAAAAGTATGAAGTGTCTGGCAGTTCAAACATTTTTATATTGATAAAGAACACTTATATGGTATTACCTATTGTACATTCAGACGTGAAAAGATTCCTAAAAAAACTGTAGTTAATAGGTGTGATGATGTTATGTGTTACAAAAAATATTTAACCTACAAGCAAGTCACGTCTTTTAATCAAAATGAAGTAAAATTTTAACTTTGAAGCAGATAACAAAGTAAGCTTAATCACGAAGTTCCTGCACACAAAAACGGCCTAAAACGGCGATTCTTTTTGTACGTAATAAACTCAGTTACCCAAAACTCTGTGCGGTGTGACATCGTTTTAATAAGCAGGGCTGTTAGACAGGGATTCCTACAAAGACTGGATCCTCTGATGAGAGAGAGAAGACAGCCAGGATTGCGAACTGTGACGATGACTGAATGCCTTCAAGGTCCAGATGATGTTCGAGTTCAGAACCGGAACCGCCTCTTGGTCCTAACAGTGACAGAACCCCGGCATTGGCCAGGTCGTTCTCGGACCGTTGCCTCGGGTTTGCGTAAACAAGCGTTCACATCAAATCTGTTTTAGACGCCGAAAGCGAACAAAGGCGTGGAAAAGTGACCACCTACCTTCTAGTACCGGTCTAGCATGATTGCTGCTGCACGCGACCTGTATGCTGCGTGTTTGGACCACTCGGGCTCCCGTAGAAAAACTGCGTCATAGGTCAAAGTTGAATTGGAGTGTCATGGCGACGGTGAGGAGGATGATGATTCCCGGGAAAACGTCCAGAAAGGGTTCGGTTTTGCTCTAATTTGTTTGAGTAGTTTGGACGGGAGCTTTTCGTATTTTATTAACAGATTAAATGTACGGATATCCGTCTATTTCCTGGTGAAATCTAATGTTCTTGTTCTAACCCGCCTGGGGTTGACAGCAAGGAGACGCTGCGAATCACTGACCGCTGAAGAAGAAGCGAGAAGGTTTGAAAGGCTCACTTCTCGGATTTATAATGCAGTGTGGCGCTTTGACAGCAGATTGAAACTGTCTCCTTCGCTGAGCCAGGAAAGAGAAGCTGAAGGAGAAGCTGGAACTGGAGAGAAGAGCTCTGAAGGTGGTGGAGCAGCTCCTGGAGAGCAGCGTGACAGAAGACTTCTTGCTGGATTCAGTATGAATGTTTTGAACGGTTATTGTTTCTGCTTCATGACAGATATTACGCTCACGTTTATCTAGATTACGAGAGAAACCAACTGAAAAGGCCACACCCACAAAATGTACCAGGTTTCCAGACCACAAACCATCAATCCTTTCATGGAGAAAGAAAATACCAAAAACTACAACAGAAAGATTATTTTTAAAACGCCAGAAAGATGATAGAAAACGGCCTGGAGATGTGACAGACGGTCGTTGAAAATAGTTTAAAAAAAAAAAAAAAACTTTCTTTAACTAAACAGTAACAAAACCAAAGTACTTCTTGTAGACTCCAAATCCACCCTTTCAAAAGTGTTAAGTATCACACCTCTCAAAAACTCACCTGTTTAAATCCACTTTCTCACTTTGATTTTTGTCTATTTTTGTTAGCAGATTTTACTTTATTGCGTTCTGCTTTTATGTAGATTTATCATTGTTTTTGCTGTTATGTACAGTGTCCTTGAGTGTCAGATAAAAGTGATGATGATTATTATTTATTAATTTATTTTCTTTTTATAAATCTCAAAAATTCTGTCAAATGTTACATTTATTGTAAAGTTTTTTAAATCAAGAAATGGGTTTAAATAAGAAAATGATTGTTTCAAGTAAATAGTAAAATATGCAGAGAATGAATAGCAAACAGAATAGAGGTAGAAACCTTTAGGAAACAACAATAATCATGTTACATTGTTGTCAATGAGTTAGTTAATAATCATGGTAATATCAGTTCTATCATACTAAAGCTCATTTCTCTGTACAGGCCAAGTTAATCACTCCAGCTAATTACAGAGATGCTGTGGAGGAGAGGTCCATCTCAAAACAGTGTGGTTATCCTATATGTCCAAACCCACTGGGCAGAGTAAGACTGTTTATCTCGCTCATCACTCCACTGTGGGTAAGAGTGAAGCCTCTGTCTGTGTTTCCTCACGTAAGCACTGCTGTCTGCTTTGCAGATCCTATCTCAGCAGTTCAAAATTTCTACAAAGACAAACAGAGTTTATGATATCACAGAGCGCAAGGTGAGTTTCTACACAAAAGTAGAGAAAGAAACACTTCTTCAATTTGATCACAATTGGGTCAAGAGTCAGAAAAGGTGATTCCATTTGTCACATTTAGTGTTTTTGCAGTAATTTCTGCTACAAGGCTTCCAAAGATTTTGAGCTGCAAATACCAAAGACACCTCTGTGGCTCAGGAAGTTGGAGAGGTCTGTGAGCTGCTCCACCTATCTGCTTCATGCTCAAAAGACCTGACTTTCAGATGGAGCAATCTTGTTAAAACTCTCTCTTGCCAACAGTCACCCGAAGATCAGTTTGCTGAAGGAAGGACACAGGTGCGTGCTCTGCGTCCTCAGCTGTACATTTTTCGGGAGGAATGACTATAACAGTGCAGTGTTGCATGTGTGTGTGTCCAGTGGGAGCTCTGGAGAGGAGGTGCTGCTCTCAGATAAGCAGCTCAATGCAGAAGACATTGAGAAACCACTAGCTGGAGTACCGGATGACTTTTGCAGGGATCATCAAAGCTCTGCAGGAGACGACAGTAGTGATGGTGAACTGGATTTTGTGTCCAGTGTGGCCCTCCAGCAGCAGAAACCTCGGGTGCACTGGGCTGATCTACCAAAACCAGGTGATGAAAGCAAAAACAGGAGCCAAGAAGAAGGAGGTGAAGATGAGACTGAATGTCACAGTGGCCGCCTACAAAAGGACAGGACGGGGCTGCATCCTGAAAAAGCCCCACAGCCAAGCAGATCTATCACAGGTCTGGCTGAGGAACTTGACTCACCTGAGTGCCCACAAGCGGAAGAGGTAACAGCTCAGATGAGTGAGTGCACTTTTTATGAGACAGCACTAACCCCCCTGCCAGGCCTACACATCACCCAGGTGGGTATGAGCAGGAGAGGAGCTGCAGGGTTGCGAGCTCTGCTGGAGAAGCCAAGCTGCACTGGAGCCAAATGTGAGCCAGCAAGCCTCCTGGAGACTCTGAGGAGGACTCTGAAAGCGTGGTGCACTGATCACACCTTCAAGTTCTTGCACGGAGCCAAGTGTTCACCCGCCTCCCCCCATTATGACAGAAAAGTAGGAGAGGTGGAGTTGGATGAAGATGATGATGAAGATGAAATGATATTGACTGATGATAGTGGGGAGAAGAAGCAGTGGGAGACAGAACAAGACTATGAGACGCTGCAGAGGATTACCCAGCAGATGGAGCTGAGAGTCAGGGAGTTCTACAAGGGGACGTGGGTTCTTCCTGTGGAGCCCAGAGGAAACCAGGTGTGTGTGTGGGGGTGTCACTGTGGACCTCCATCAGAAACATCTGTTCACTAAAATAAGTAAATGTCCTTGTTTGTTCTTCACAACAGAACCTGAAGGAGCTGGTTCTGCCGCTCATCGACTCCCACGCTCAGCCTCTGATCCAGAAACGCATCACAGTGGAGAAGCTCAGCAGCTGGTGCGTGTAGATGTGTCTGACATGAACTTCTATCTCCACTTCCCCAAAAACCAGCAGCTCTGTCTCTTCTGTGTTACAGGAGAGAAGATTAGACTCTTGTAACATTTGACCGTTTTTAATGATGTTTTCTAGCTGCATTAAGAGAAGTCTGAACATTTCCCCTCCAGCCTGCATGCTGCTTTGCTTCATAACCAATCTGTGTGTTGATCCTGTCATCTGCAGCCTCAGGAACATTGTAGGCCCGCTGCACCTCACCATGAGTGATATCTCCACAGACTTGAACGACTTGGTGAGGACATTTAGGTGAGTGACCTGCACATATACACAGTATTCATTCAGTTGTTGTTATTAGTTCATTGTTACGCACTGCAGCGTTCCTTAACTTTTGCTCTCAAACTTCATAAGTGTGAGACTTGAAGTGACCCAGAGTCCTGCATGAACTCATAAAACTTTGTTTTAGTGCAGAGATATCAGTTAAAGACCTCCAGGGGGGCTGAAGAACCACAGAGGTTGACGGCAGTACCTCAAACTTTTAGACTATGATTATTTTTGGAAATAGATGAGTTAGTCTCTTTAAGTTGAGAAAGATTAACAGACCAATGGGAGAAATGTCAAGCATATTTCTCATATCTAGTGGCAGAACAGAAGTTTAGAGCCTCACTTGCAAGAATTGGACACTAAACCAGTTCAGTAGCTTCTCTGGATTCTTTTTTTTTTTTCGAGGGATCTCAACCATTGACTGTATAAGAGAACTGGAATGAGTGACTTTTCCTTCTGGTGTTCAAAACAGGAAGTGCCTGCTGGCTCCAAGAAGGCAAAATCCCTTAGACTTACTTAGAGCCGGGATCCCCAAACTTTTTCTTGCGAGAACAATATTACTTTTTTACTTCTCTGATGTGGGGCTGGGGTCAGTTTGTAGGCTAACAGAAGAAGTGTTACAATCGCAGGGTGTGCCTAAATGTAAACATTTATGGCAGGGAAACAAAGGAAAACAAATCTGGACACTCAACTGTTCAAGCGGTGCACTGCTCCTGCTGTTGTGGCAAGCAAAGACGATCATAAATTGCCAAGGAAAAACAGTGCAAAGAACGGGGTATTGGCTATCAAAAACGCTGCTTTTTACGCACATTTTAAAAGTAGCACTTAATTTATGCCTTCTTGTGTTGTCCCAAGATGGGCACCAAAGGCAGCATCTTATTGCATACAAACCGGGCATCCAAAACAAAGTTGTTACGCGTTCAAAACCGCGCGACCAAAGCGCTGTATTATTGTGTCACTTATGGGCGTCAAAAACACTGTTATGTTTGAATAAAAAGGCTAAGGCCAAGAGTGTGTCATAGTTTCTGCTATAGTCTAGCGTTGAAGATAATAGCACTTTACCTTTTTCACGAATGGAATTGTGATTTTAACTCCAGCAGATACACATCAGATTCTTCATGTTCGTTTCTTTTTCTTGGCTGGCTTTCAGCGACAATGTTATTTTGATTGTAGTTAGTGTTTCCTTTTGTTCTTCTTCTTTGTTTTTACAAATATGAACTACATGAATATACTATTAAAAATATCAAAACAGGCTTTCTTTGTCGCAGACGATAAGTCTCTTTTTTTAGTTGTCAAATTAGCAAGTCGACATGCTGTTGCAAAACGCTTGGCTTTTTTATTCAAACATAACAGCATTTTTGACGCCCATATGTAACACAACAAAATGGGGTTTTGGACGCCTGGTTTGTACGCAATAGGATGCCGCTTTCTATGCCCATCTTGGGACAACACAAGACTGTGTAGATAATGTGCTAATTTTATAAGGATCTTTTCTGATGGCCAATACGCCATTTTTGAGCCGTTTTTTCTGGCGATTTGTGATCTTTTTCACTCGCCATGCACTGCGCTGCTCCTGCTGTTTAGGCGCTGCTCCTCAGAAAGTCACATTACTGAAATCTTTATATCTTTTTCCTGTAATTGAGCAGAAAGAACGTACAGCAGCTTTTTGAAGCTAGCCTGTCGGTGCATTACTGCAAAGCTTATCACTGTCTTTTTTATTGACAGGTTCACCAGCACCAACATTGTTCACAAAAGCCCTGAGTGGACCCTGATAGCAGTGGTGCTGCTGCATGTGTAAGTCTGAGAAAGAAGAAATCAAAAGTGTTCTGAGCTGTTGAATCCTGTTTTTGACCACACTAATCATTGTTTTGCACTCGCCATATGGTGTGTGTGCACGTGTTACTGGCAGTTCATGGACAGTTCCGTGCTGCTCCCGTCTGAGTACACGTTCTTATCTCTGCCTGATTGCTCCTCGGCAGATCCGTGATGCCTGATGGAGGACACGCACACACACACCTACACGCACGCACGCGTGCACACACACACCTCAAACTGGGTGCTTTAAATTTCCCCAGCTGGGAAAATCTTCACCTGATCCTCGGCTGAAGCACATTTATGGCTCCTCTTCATTTTGCTGTTTTAGTATTGTTTTAAAGTAACACAAGAATGCTTCAGCTGAAGAAGCTTGATATACATCTACACCGTGTCCCAAATTATTATACAAAACATATGTCTCAAGGATTTTTCTGAATAGTATATGCAAATGACAGCATAATTGTCAAAACCTTAACCTTTAGTTTAAATAAAATGTTATCAAGCAAACCTCCCAATTAGATCAATGTTTTGAAAATAAAAAGCTTAAAATGGACTGTTCCAAAGGATGTACAATAGAGTTTTGAAAGAATCTTTTGGTGAAAATGGTCATTTGTTGAGTTTGCAGCATTTGGAATTCATATTTACTAAAAATCAAAAGCTATTTCAATCAAAAACGGTTCTTCTGTTACCACAAAACAAAGTGGTCAGTCGGAAACTCCATCTATTTTCCCGGTCATTTTTACACCTTCAGAGACTGACCAGCTCTCTCCCCATGATTCCGGCCCAAAACACGACTCCACCACCTTCTTGCTGACATCGCAACTTTGTTGAGACATGGTGGCCATCCACCCACTACCCCATCCATCTAGACCATTCAGAGTTTCTGGGCCCACTGCAGCCGTTTCTGCTTGTAAGTGTTTATAGTGGGCCCAATAGAAGGTTTTTGTAGACCTGCTACTGCTATGGTTTTTGGTTTGATAATCAGCTCTTCACCTAACATGCGCTCTCTTAGCCACGTCGCTGCTGCTCTATGATTTCATCGGCTTCTGTTCAGCTCTGTTCTTCCTTTCCATTCATCATGAATAATTTGGTGTGTCGTCGTATCTGTTGGTCATGCGGCAGCTGTAGAGCTGCTCTGGCCTCTTTTGTTCAGGCCGCCTGAATAATAGATGCCCCCCCCCCCGCAACATTAGACACTAAGTTGAACAGGAGATTATCCGGCGGCGCACCTCCACCTTGGACTGGACAGAGTAAAGCTGGGTGAACGGCATAATGACCTGTTTGCTTTAGCTCAGGGAGGCCTTCACTTCAGCTGAATGTGATGCGGTGGGGGACCCTCTGATATGTACCACTTCAGGTTGTTTCATGTTTAGAAACTGTTGTTCCTGCTCTAAATTTCTGCAGACTTCACATGTTTGGGTGACATTTCTGTCTGTTACCCCACAGCAGACTCAGTCAGATGTTCCTCTGGATGTTCAGTCTGCAGGCGCTTCATTCTGGCTCCCTGATCCTGTCTGTCTGTCTGGAACTCAAATTAATGTCAGAACCAAAACATGACCAGAAGGAATCACTTTAACTTCTGTGTTCACAATCATACCCGAGCCCCCCCACCCTCTGATTTTTGTTTTTTTTTGTTGTTGTTGTTGTTCCAGCCTGTCGGCAGTGTCTCCAGTCGTGAGAGAAGCCCTGGAGGTGTCCACCTCGGTGGACTACGTGAACACGCTGTTCCAAGAGCTGGGCCTGGAAGAGCAGGACCTTCTGAGTTTGGTGGAGCTGTTTAAACCCCATCATCACACCCAGCAAGCAGACATACAATGAAATGCAGAGAGTTATTTTGCAAAAAAAAAAAAAAAGACTTTTTAAAGTTTTAGTTTTCTGGATTCCTGTTGCCTTTGAGCTCAGTCTATAGTGAGATAAAGAACAAATCAGATCATTTAGGTCTGAAGCTGTTGATGTTTAACCTCAGTGGGACCAGATAAATCACACCCAGCCTGTCTCCAGTGAAAAGCTGGTGCAGACCTACTGCTCATTGCTGCGCTTCTGTTGTAATAAAACCAAGTTATATCTCCAGACTTCCTTTGCATCTGTGTTTATGGTACTATAATGCCAATCGTTATATGGGTATGTGAGCAACTGGTTTGTCTGAGAATATTTGGCCTGTGCCAGGTGGCCCATGCAACAGAACAGCCCCCAATTAAATGTAAGGTCGAACCGTGGAACCGTGGTGCAGATTGGAGGCGTGATTGATGGTGTGTCATATCAGCGGCTGAGATGCAAACAGATTTAACAAACATTTGACATGTGGGGACAGACTCGTGTGTACTATGATTCAGATGGTTCGAAATTTATGATTTCTTCATACTTACAATGTTTAAAATCAGGACAGATAAACAAAGCGTGTCAGAACAGTTAAATAGCATTCTAACAAAAGGGGAAGCCCCCCCCTCACACAAAAACAGGAGCATCCCTGCTGGATCACAGCAGGATTTCAGCTCATTTGAGTCCGTGCTGCGTCTCTTTGTGCCTCCTCAGATCCACCTTCCTCTGGAAGCCTTTCCCGCACAGGTCGCAGCCGAACGGCTTGAAGCCTGTGTGCTTCCTGCTGTGCGTGATGAGATTGGAACTCTGGCTGAAGGCCTTCCCGCACACCTGACACTTGTGCGGCTTCTCACCTGCAGCGGCGAAAACAGCCGTCAGGACATTTTGGGGGTTCGGTTGGGTTGCGTCACGACGCCGCCTCACCTGTGTGGATAAAGGTGTGTTTCTTCATGTCCGACTTCTGGTGGAACCTCTTCCCGCAGTACTGGCACGGGTAGGGCCGCGTGTCCGAGTGGATGAGCAGGTGCGTGGAGAGCGTGGAGGAGCGCTTGAAGCTCTTGCCGCAGATCTTACAGCTGAAGCTCCTCTCCTGCACAAACAGAAGGTTCAGCGGGATGTCGGCCTGCGCCTCGGTTCGGTTCGGGGCCCGGAGGCCTCACAGGAGGCTACCTGGGAATGAACCGCTCTGTGCTGGTCGAGGCTCACTGCGTGCCCAAAGGTTTTCCCGCAGATCCCGCACTCAAACGGCCGCGTTCCGCTGTGTGAGCGCCGAACGTGAACCTCCAGGCCGTGAGGTGTGGAGAACACCTTCAGGAAGACATGCATTTGGCATCAAGGCATGAAGCAAGAATATGTTCCCCATCAGGAATACCACTGCTTGAAACTCGCGCTCCCACGCACCTTGCAACACTTCGTGCACTTGTAGGATCCGTTCGCCTCCAGCTGGTGAGAGTGCATGAAGTCCTCCTCAGTCTTGATTTCGCGGCTCTCCTGCCGCACGTCCACGCACAGCGCGTCTCCATCCCGCAGCCTGCATATCTGTCGGGCTGTCGGAGAGTAGTCCCGGAGGCCTCCGGCCACGAGGCCCCGCCGCGCGTAAAGCCGCTCGCTGCTTCTCTCCTCCCCGCCAAAGATGCCCCGCAGGCCCCGCGGATGGCGCGGAAAAGGCCGCCGGACCAGATTCCGCAGGTTGGAGCCGGAGTATGCAGACCAGGAAAATGGGAAGAGCGGGATGTTGAAGCCCTCCTCTGGCGTGGGGGGAGAACATTTATCTGAACCTGAAAATCAATTTGATTGATTTTTTTGGGGGATTAAATAGTATATAGTGTAATTCATTCATATGTAATTATTCTGTAGATCTATGTCTCAGATACCAAACAGAAAAACAACAGTAATAGTAAAGTGTGGCCATTCCAAAGCGCTCCAAAAATGTTAGAAACTTTGACATTTCAGAAAGCAAAACATTACAGGCCTATTTCAATAACCGAAGGTGACAATAATCACAGAACTGTTGTTTGAAATTAATGATTAGGATTATGTTCTCAATGTTTGAAAGATTTTCGTCATGTTTTTTTCTGTATTTGCGGAGAATAGTTTGATACAATAATATTACCTTTTTGTTTTTGGGTCGATTTGTAATATGGTTGATAATATTACTTAATAGTGTTGAATATGTGCAGACCTGGGGAGGAGGAGGGAGACGGTGGACGCCAGAAATCAGAGTCGGGGGAGCGCTCACACGCGCTGCCCGCGCAGCTCAGCGGGGAGCTGCAGGACAAGGAGCCCGGAGACCGCAGCCGAGACCCGGGGGACAGGCTGTCAGCACGGCCACTCACTTTCTCCTGCTGTTCCACGCTGGACCCAAACTCCCCCGGAGACCTGCTTTCTGATGGCGGGAGTGGGGGAAAGTGGTTTAATCCCAAGAGAGTCCGCTCTTTGGAGTGCAACCTGTGCAGAAATGTACCTGCGCAAACGTGAGCCAGAATAGAGTCCAGCTGGCCCCCGTCGTCGTCCAGGCAGCGCGGCTGGTGGTAGCTGTGGGCCCGCTTGCTCTTCACCAGGAAGGACCTCGGCATGTTGCTTCAGCTCCTCGGGTCTCAAACCTCTCTCTGCTTCCTCTCTGCTCTGACTTTATCTCTGCAGGATTGGACCGTCAGTGGCTGTCACACGAGTCGGTGTTGGGATTTTTTTTTTCTTATTTGGCAAGTCATTACGCATGCGCAAAGAAGCAGGACGGTTGGCCAGGTGTCGCCGGGCATGTGGCCAAGGACCAGGGTGAAAGCCACCCAGACCCCGGACAACCTGTCAAAAGAAACGTCAAACTCCGCAGAGGCTGGAAATGTAATGAAGACACTGAGGGGAAGTTCATCAGCAGAAGTTCATTTGCGGCTTCTCCCGCAAAAATCTCTCTGATCAATCAGAAGCCCGCGCCTCACGTGACAAGTTGGCGGCTTACAACTCTTAAAAAACAAAAAGTCCAAGCCATCATTCTAATGCGTTTCAGCGCGGAGGGTTTGAAGCTGCGGCGCAGGCGCAGGACAGCGACGCTGGAGCTGCGAAAGACTCCGTTATGAGGAGCGCCGTTCTCATACGGTTTCTTTATAATGAGGCATGATACGAACGCGTGCGCAGCCTGAGCTGGATAATGTCCTGTTTGTTTGGCTGGTTGAAAGGTGATCCTGTTAATGAGACGCGCGGGGCCGCTGCGCGCAGCTACCAGCCGGTGGAGAGCCCGGGTATCTGTTACGGCGACTCTGCTTCAGTTTACCTGCCCACTTCACCCTGATTGTTTCACCCAGATCACTCAAACGAGCCCCGACACGAGACCCCATTCAGGCGCGCGCTCACCGGGAGCAAATGTTCTGAAGAATGAAAAACAAACCGACACTTCCCCGCTGAAATCTGTCAGCTCTGACAGCAAATCTTTGCGAAGATTTGAAAGTCTGTCGAAAGCAAAGCGCTGCTGATTTCTGTCCTCGATGTGGGAACAGAGACTGTTTGCTGCAGCTGCAGCAGATAACCGAGGCCGGAGCGGGCACACGTGTCCCGTACTCAAGCAGCTGCTGCCGCGCGGGTCCCGCTCCACGCACGCCACTCTGCCCCGAGCCTTGGCACTTTGAAGAACCGGACAACCTGCGTGATGCTCACGCACTCTGAGCCCTCCCTCACAAACACATTTTAATATTTTAGCCACTCAAACTATGATTCATGCTTTGATAAAAAGGTCGCCGGTGCTAAACTCGGTCTGCTTTGCATTGGACAGAAATAAATCATGCAGCATCTAGAACTGACTGACTTCCTTCTTTCTGTTGTTGGAGGCCTCCGCTCCCTCTCACAGTCTGATTTCTCAAACACGCAGGAATTTACTCCTTAACAATGCGCGCGCGCACACACACACACACACACACAGTCACGTGTGTGATGTTCAGCTATGCAAAAACACAGCGAACACTTTCTCCACAGACCTGCTGCACAGTGTTGGGGTAATGAATTACAAAGAAGTAATTACTGTGATTTAAATACTTAATAAACCCTTTTGTATAAATCTGTAATGAAATGATTCAAAATCCTTTAATTCTACTAAAATTGCCCAATGTAAGACACTTCATGAGCAAACCAGGCTTATTTTAATTTGAACCACTCAGGCAAGGTAGTTAGATTTTAAAAAGTAGAATACATGGGTATGTCAATAAAAAGAACAGATTTTGTATTTATGAACATGTTTATTTTACATTAGAAAAGCCAATAAACCAACAAACAAATTAACAGTTAAAATAATCCTTAATTATCTTAGTCCTACACAGCTTAACACCAAATAATAAAACACATTATTTTTAGTAACAGTCACAGTGAATAGTCTGCCTTCTGGCTTTTTTTTCATTGTAATTCCTGTACTTCTGAGTTCTTAATGTTGCATAATTGTACATTTCTGTCTTAATTTTTGCATAAAAACCAAGATAATTATCAGTAGAAAAAAATACAGTGATGAAATGTTTCAAGTAAAATATTTTTAATGATAAAGTTATCTGAGTGATGTTGATTTCAGTGGCTACAACCATAAATACACAGGAATATTTTTTTTCCATCAGTGATTCAATATTTTCAGAAAGAGTTACAAAATACATATTTCCTTCATTTAGCGCCAGTAATTTCTGATCAGCATCACGGCAAACAAGACCGGTCTGGACACCATTTCCCACAATGCATTGTTTTGTAGTAATCAGGGCGGCTTGCAGTCAGAGCAGTACCTTTTTTTTGGCTGCGCTGACTTAGGTAGGCGCCTTGGTCCCTCCCTTTTGTCGCGATACTTTCGTGACGGCGCACAGGTGATGTCGGTTCAAAAAACTAACCAGCATGCAACGCAATCCAGGCAATCTGTGCAGCGCCGCTCCACCTGGGTGATCTCAAACAGGCCTAAAGTATTCAGTCACTCTGCATTGACAGTCTTCAGTTAGTCTGCAGTGAAAGTCTACAATCTGCACTGAAAGTCTTCAGTCAGGCTATAGAGAAAGTCTTTCATCTGCAGCGAAAGTCCTTAGTCAGTCTGTAGTGAAAGTCTTCAGTCAGTCTGTGGCAAACATCTTCAGTCAGCTTGCAGTGAACTATAGTGTCTGAAATCGCATCCTTCCTTCTCAGTCAAAAGCTAAGTCATTGTGTCTCAAATATTCAGACAAAGCCTTAGCAACGTAACCATGTGCACGTCTACCACCGTGAATCCTTTTTCAAATGAGGTTTAAAAAAATCAGCCTTACCATTCCACTCTTCAGTACTCACCATGATGAAAGCTGAGTTGTTGTGTAACGTCAAGAGAGTAGAAATGAAATCAAACCAAAAGGAAACACCAAAAAAGACCTGGAGCTTAGATGGATAAATAAATGCTGCCTTTTTTCAAGAGTTTTTATGTCTCCTCAACATCTGCTTCATGGAAATCAAGCTGTCTCTCATAATTCTGGGGGTCAAATTCAGCATTTGAGATGATTGTTGTTGAGTCTGCTTCTTCTGGACTTGATGTCTTAGAAGGATTGTTTTCAGAGGCCACATGGACTCACACAACACCACATTAGAAGAACTCAACTCAACTTTATATAGTACTTCAAAAAGAAAATAGAAGACCGGAGAAGAAAACCTGTAGATCCACAGTTTCCACAGTAAAGCATGGTGGTGGTACAATTATTATTAGAAGGTATTTTGATTGTACAGCAAAAAACGGTGAGAAAATTAAATGTGCTGCCATTCAACTTTTTAGGGCAAATCCATGTCCCCCAGACACACAGTCACCTAAAACAACACTTGTTTAAAATCATTTGTGGCACCTGAATGTTGCAGAGTGAAACCGTTTAATCTCAGTTTGTCAACCCTCATCTGGATGAGACAGAACAGTAAAAACAAAATATTTTTGCCATCCCACAAAACATAATGGATCTTAGTGAAAAACTTCCCGGAGAAGTTTTCTTCTGTTCTGTCAGTCTGAGAAACGGTTGAAGTGCCGTTTCAAGAGGGCAAATAATTATTTACTTGGCTTTTTTCTTTATCTTTTATACGGGTCGGGATATCAGTTGTAAATCTAAATTAGGTTTGGTGTTTAAGCCAATAAGGTTGAGTCTTTTGTAGGTAACATCTCTTCTCGTTTCTTAATGTATGGTGTAAAAAAGCTGTAGGTAAACAAAACATATTTAATCAACCCCTTCAGTGAAACAATCTGGATCACTGATAACACAGACACTTTGGCTTCAAGCTTTCAGGCTTTTTTTTAGACGCTCAAAAACAGCAAAACGGGTGAAAAATGGCGCACAGGTTCAGAACTTTTGTAATGCAGTGATTTTCTCAAAGCTGTTTTTTTAAACTGCATCCACTGAATATTTAGAGGGATGAAGAAATTATTTCAAACATGTTTTTTTGAGAATGCATTTTTGAGAACAAAGTCAAAGGAGTGATCGTTTGCCACTTACATGACCACATGCTCTGAACCAAATTGTTTTCAGTGGATTGTTGCCATAATAAGCTATTGTGGCCAAACTGACTTTCCCTGCTTCACGTCCCTGTTCAGCGGCACTGCCTCAGTGTGAGCGCTCGCCTCCACACCCCCTCTAAGTGTGGTGTCTCAATGAAAACCACATCATGCTATCTTATCCTCTCACACGTTCCTTTGGCTCTAAAACACTAACCACAGTTAAACACCCCCCATCTTTTTCTTTTTAACTCTCTCCCCTCCTTTCCCTTCAACTAAGCAATCAGATCTTACTCCTTTTCCTTGAGTTTAACTGCATGTAGTCTCCCCAGCCTACCCCCGGGAGTGGCTTGCTGAATCTCATCTAACTCCCCACCTGCAGCCTCTAGATAGGGACTGAATGTGAACACAATGAATGATTTACTGGATGCTGCCGACCACAAGACAGTTCTTCTTTCACACCAGAGGTCTACAAAGGTGCTGTTTTTCTCACCTTCCTATCCTGTTATGTTGGGGACTTTGCTCTACTGAAAGTGTTTTAAAGTTCTGGCTCCACGTTTGGTGTTGCTGTCCGGTCCAGACAAGGCAGCACTTTCTCAGACAAAAGAAAAAGATCTCAGGAGTTCCTCACCATATCTTTGACTTTGTGCCATAAACACTCCACAAATCACCCCCTTCATCCATCACTGTGATCAGCAGTGAACATTACAGCCGTTTCTGGTTGTAAATTTCCCCCTCAAATAACAAGAATCTCCTGGGCACGTTGGTGTGTGGATGTGAAAAGCTGCAGTGTGTTTCCTGGTCATTGTGTGTCAAGAAGTTGAGGCAAGCATTGGAAAGGTCAGAGTTCAACAGGCACAGCTGGCCTTCAATAAGCTTCATCTGAGGGTCTGAGCATTTCTTCAAACACAACATGGTTTTAAGAACCGTTTCTCAGTCGTGTGCTCCTTGATTGGTGCCACTAACCATATTTGTTGCAAAGGTTTCAAAGCCTTTTAGCTTTTGGTGGAGGTCTAAACCCTGCCAGAGCAGAGGGAAGGCTGACCATTAACTCTGAACCATTTCTGCTGTTCCTGAAACGTTTTGCCTGCTGATAAATTTAGCAGCGCTTCATTTTGCTTTCTGCAAAACTGATTTGATTTGCTCAGAATTGCTTGTCATCTGCTCTGCTTTCTGCAGTTCTGAGCTGGACTCTGCCAGTTACTGTGTGAAGAGTTCAAAGAGGTTTCTGTGCAGTCATTGCCCAACAGATGAAGCTGGCCTTCATCAACTGGGCCCACTGAAAGCTAAAATCAATGTATGCAGCAATGAGAAAGACAGGAGTGTTGCATGCTGACAGAGTGCAGCCTTATCCGTGGTGTGCCTGTTAAGACATTTGTTGACATGTGATTTTCCGCAAGTCATTTCTGGTCCACAGCAACCACAAAGTCAACGTCTTTCATTTCTATTAGTGAACCAAAAGATGAGTCTGCAGATGAGCGAGCAGCAAAGAAAATATTTTTTTTATATTTGACAGCATGCAAAAAGAAGAAAAGTCACTGAAGTCACTACTGAAGTGACCACCTATGCAATGGACATGAAGTTACCTCTTCGTCTGCTCACCACACCCTTCAGCCTCAATGTGAACCTTACAGAACCGCTGACCACCCCTGGTGAAGGATGACTCAACAATTGCTGCTTTAATTGCGAAATCAGTTCAGCAAAAACTGAGCTTAAGCTGCAGTGAAAAGGCGTCAGCAGCAGTGACTGGAGCTTTTCTTATCTTGATGGAGAGAACATATGCACCCAGGGTGACAGTGAGGGATGCTATCACTCTGGTTCGAGCTGAAAAGCAGAAGACTCTGCTTCCTTTTTTTAGCAAATGTCGACAAACAGCCACAGTCTCAGCGTGTCAGTGCTGGAAGATTTTTGTATTTTCCAACTAAAAGCTCTGACCACGAAAGGCTGTTGAAACACTGGGTTTGGCTGCTTCTTGCTTCCTAGTTTCAAAGCTTGAAGGATGGCAGCTCCTTCAGATGGTCAATTAGATACTAAATTCTTACTTGATGTGATGTGTAATTACAGAGGCAAAGGACCTGATGCTGTGACAGCAGCAGTGAAATAAGTGTGAGTCTGTGAATGAGAAAGACACTGAGAAGCACTTCACAGAACCTAGATAAGGTTAAACACTTCTACCTTCAACTTATCTTAGCCAATGTGTGAAACTCTGAAGTATCTGTCTTTAAATCACTTGTACAGAAGTTTGTTTTTAGAAAATGTAAGGCCTTTAAATGTTTCCTTGATTGCGTCTCTGAGGAGCTGCGACTCATGTCCTGTTTGCTTTTGTTTTTTGGTTGTTTTACTGTTCTCATTTCAAAAGCTAAAATCATCTTAACAAAATCTTAAATAAAAAACATGGCATCATGAAATCGTGTTAGTTTGAATCCTGAGACCTCAAACTGTCAAAGGAAGACGGTGGGACATTGCAGAAAAGATTCAAAGATCTTTAAAAAAACTTAAAGTGTTATCAGTATTCCATGAAAGGCTTCATAATGAGGAGCACAGAAATCTTTAGAAACTAAAAAAAGCCCAAAATGATGACACTGTTACAAAGCAACTCAAAACACTGGAAAAAGTGACTTGACTGTGAGAGCGGACACAGTAAGAAATGATTTATAAATGCCATCAAGAATTGTCAAAAACAGGCGACAGATTTCTAATAATGTGTCAGAAGTATAGAACATCTTCCAGCATTTTTACATCATATATCCATTTCTGTATTATATATTATTACATTCTTGATATTCTCCTTTGGTTCTGAGGTACATTCTTTGGAGAGTAAAATGTGAAATGGACTTTCACTTATATGACCATTCTGGTGCTAAAACAGTCAGCTCTCTCAGAGGGTTCTTTTAATCCTTTTTCCCATCAGATACATGTGCATGTCTTCTTTTTGCTATTTGAAAATAATTTAAAAGTTTACAACTTTTCAAAAACACTGTTCTTATTGAGGGGCAAGAACTTGCTTCAAGTCAGGTCGTTTTGGGTTTTTCCTGTCCTTCCAGTCATGAACGTTTTGCTTGTATTGTATTGCCTGTATTTTCTCAGTGTATTTTGATCCATTGTTTCTGTTACTCAATCTTATTTTATTTTCATGACATTCTTTTGGCTTCCTTCCTCATCATGCTTAAACACTATTAAATGTTGTCATACATTACTGACCATATTGAGTGTCAGGATTAAAATAATGTCTCTGTTTTCTCTTAGAGGTTTTGTGCTGTAATTGTCTAGAGAAATCATGTTCTTCTCTAAATTTCCACTGTAGCAGAACTTAAATAAATAACAGAGATAACAAATGTCAGAAACTTTCTCTTTTGAGCTCTCAGATTAAAGCACAGCTTTATTTTACAACAACAGAACAGAAATTCAACGAATTCCAACATCTGGGGGGAAAAAAATCACCCAATGAAATGTACACTTTAAAAGACAAAGATTCTTTAAACCTTTTTAAACATCAGGCTAATTATTTCTCATATGTGTGACTCCATATCTGCAATCCTTCAGCTTTCAGAAATCTGAGAATTAATAAAAACTGAATTTCTAGAGAAAAAACAAACACAAACAGTAAAAATTAAACTTCAATAAAAGGGGGAAAAGTGGCTGCATGGCTCAGTTGGCTGGGTGTAGGACTAGCACGCAGAAAAACCTAGATTTGCTTCCCAGGGTGCGCCATGAACATAATCTAACCCACACTGCTGCCTAACTATGTAGCTACAATGGGGCCCAAGTCTGAGTCTCCCAGTGCCGGTCCCCAGCCCGAAGATAATACAGAGTTGTGTCAGGAAGGGCATTCGGTGTAAAACTATGCACACAAACACCTGTGCGAAGCAGTCGCTGTGGTGACCCCTAACAGGATTTACTCAAAGAACAACATTAGATAAGAAAAGTTGTGAGAATCAATTTGTTTATTCCACAAAAACACTTAATAATGTTCATCTAATTCTTTTTTTTACCCTGTGAAATTACAAACTATAAATAAAACAGCTGTATTAAATTATGAGTCAAACTGAAGTAAACTGCAAATTCTCCAAACATTCCCAGAAGTGTTTATTTAATTTTTAATGAAATTATCCTATTTCATTATATTGTAACAATTTTTTGAGATCTAACATTTAGCTAAGATTAAATAACTTGCTTGTGAACGTTAAATCTTCTATCTCTGTTAACAGTTAGCTGTTAAACCCCGGTGCCTCATACGTTTTCTAAATTCATTTAGCCATCAATGTGACAAACATATTTGCAAGATTTTGCCTTTTTGCATTAATTTGGATGTATCCTGGCAGCTGATTTTCATAATTGATTGAATGCACAAATGCAAATAGCTATCATTTGACAAAACAAAATAAAACATGTAAGAAATAAAAGTTCAATTCAAACAATTAAAGAAAGGTAAAGTTCCTCTTCAAGCTGCTTTTCTTCAATCTCCAGTTTTGTTCTTGTTTCTGTACAAGCTGGAGTTCAGGTTGAGCTCCTGATGCTCTGATGTTTTGACTCTCCTCTGTGGCGGTTTTGTGAGAGTAATCAGAGTGAAAGCTGGACTGGAGTCTTAGCAAAGGTTCATGTGGATCCAGCGTCCGACACGTCACTCAGCAACTTCTGATGCATCTCTGCTCATTTTAGAGGTGGTGTCAGGCGGATGAGAAAACCTCTCAGGGTTGGGTTTTCTTTCTGTTTGAATTCGAACCCACATGTTAGTACTGGACCTCTAAAATATGTGTTTCATGATTTACAGCAGGAAAACCTGCTTGGAGAAATCAGAACATTCTGATTATCTTAAGCTTGAACATTGAGAAAGTGTCAAACAGAGTTAGCCTGTATAAACTCTGATGATAAAGTTGTTGTCCTCCAGCCTGTTGAATTCAAGTGACTTTTAAAGTACAGCTGGAAATCCTTTGGGCTTTATTTGAATAGATTGAAATGTAATAGTTTGAGATGACTCCTTTCATTTACTCTGATGTTTCAAATCTTGTGGAAATGATGGATGTGAATTTGCACTTTTAAAATTACTAAACTGAAATGGGCTACGGTAGCAGTGACCGTGCTGCAGACGTTTCACATGCCAACCGCAGACAGAAAAGCTGGAGTTGAGTTGTTGACTCCGAAGGTGAGATGGGTCTCGCTGAACCAGGCTTTTTGGGTAATCTCAAGCTGAAACATGCAGTCTGACCTCCACATGATGGAGTTGGAGCCACAAATCGGTCACACACTTTGGCCTTTCTCACAGGATTTAAACACCACCCAAGATTCAGATGTCTCATTGTTGACCTTTCCAGCCCCCACCACCATCATCATCATTTTTTTTTTTTGTGTAGCATGACTGCTCCACCCATGATGCAACGAGCCGTCTGGGTGTCAGAGAAAGCTTTAAATTGTGCATGTAAAGTAACTGCATCACAGTCAAGGTTCCTAAGTGACCTTTGGTAAACTTCTCCCTTTCAGTGACTGTTCAAAACTTCTCACTTTTTGAAGAAAGCCCCAAATTAACTGCTGTGCACGCTCATGATTTATGAACAATCTGACCGCTTCCAAAATACACACAAGTTCCAAGAGTTCATTTTAAATCCACAGACTGCAGCTAAGCGAGTTTAAATCCGAGACAAACGAATGAAGCTTTCATGAATCAAAAAAGACCAGTGTTGATAAAACCTCAGTCACAACTGCCTTAATGGGTGGAGACAGGCCGTCTGCGGATAAAAAATGGGAACATCTGAGCGGGGACGCAGGTGGCCCTCAGGAAATTTTAAGATCGTAGACAGTCCGGGGAGCTAGTAAAATGAAAATGTTCGTGCAAATGTATTCTTGCAGCCGTCAGGTCATAGTTAACACTTGTAGGACACACGAATAAGTGAGGGTGAAGTGAGATGCAGGCATGTTGTACTGATTTTTATTTTTTTCTATCCACCAACAATCCTGCGCACTGCGCAGAGGTTAATTTGTGCTGATGGAGGGAAATGCGGGTGCTCTTTGTGTACCCAGTGCCGCAGCCTGGCTGTTGGAAATTTCTAAGAGTTGAACTATTAGTAGATAAATCGAATTCTATTCCTACAGTCCGACCAGATTGATCTGTCTGAGATAGAATTGAAATGAATTGACTTATACCATTAAAAAATGATTTCAAAATGAGATAAATCGATAATTTATATTGATAAAATACAATTTGGATTGAGACATGATTTGTTTATTTACCATAACATAAAAATCGAGCTGTGTTTTGTTGGTGGACTTCTGTGCTCGTCGTTTTTGGTCCATAACGAACATTACGTTCGAACACAAGGGTGTTCACCAATACACTTGGCATCAGGACACCGTCGGCAGGAGATCGAAGATCAACTTTACAGTCGTTTCAGGTGGCCTTCGGACATTTGCCGTGGACACTTAGACAAAGAGAAGGGCAGAGCTGTCCACTGATCACTACCTGGTGGTGAGTTGGATTCACTTGCAGGGAAAGACTTGGCAGACCTAAACGTTTTGTGAGAGTTTGCTGGGAACGTCTAGCTTAGCCTGGAGTAAGGGAGGTTTATAACTCCCACATTTGGGAGAACTTCAACCAGGTACCAAGGGAGGTTGTGACAACGAGTCAGAGTGAACCATGTTCTCCACCTCTATTGTCTCTGCTGCTGTTTGGAGCTGTAATCACAAGGGTTACCAGCCCTTCACGACCCATGGAGCTGAAGCGAAAGAGCTCACTATTCTAGCCAGCCACCCGGTGGACAGCATAGCAAGCACCATCCCAGACATGACAACCTTGTGCCGGCGCCTCTGTAAAGCTCTCCTAAACATATAAACACAAGCTCCTCGCTCAACGTCATCCATGTTTTCCATGATGTGGTCAATCAATGAAGTTTGTCGGCTGTCTGTCCTCAAGGCTTTGAGCAGTAAATTTGACAAGCGTTAAAAGAGAGGCGGCAGACGCAAATTTGACGCCCTGGTGTGTGTGTTCAGCCTTAGAGATAGGGTGAGAAGCTCGGTCACCCGGAGAGAGCTCGGAGTAGAGCCGATGCTCCTCCACATGGTGGCTCAAGCATCTGGTCTAGATGCCTACTGCACATCGCCCTGGGGAGGTGTTTGTGGCATGTCCCACTTGGTGGTGATCCCGTGGAAGACCCAGAACACACCAGAGAGACTATGTCTCTCAGCTGGCCTGGGAACGCCTTGGGGTCCTCCCAGAGGAGCAGGAATAAGTGACCGGGAAGAGGGACGTCTGGGAAGCTCTGCTTAGTCTGCTGCCTCTGTGACCTGGTCCCGGATGAGCAGAAGACGATGGATTGATAGATAGATGGATGGCTAAACACGACCAAGTGCATCACAGTGGACAGCACACGTGATGCAGCAAAAAATGATTTACCATCAATACAGTCCAATGTGGAAACACTTTTTACAAAGACGTGACCATACAGTGTGGTAGAATGTCCTAATAATGTTCCCTTTGTATTATTTTGATGTGGAAAAAGTGGAAGAGTGGAACACATTGCCTCAGAACATCATTAGGATAGAGAGGAGCATGAGACATCACTGTCAAGCTGTCACTGCAGCAATAGGTGAAATACGCAGTATTAACATGATCCATTTTTGTTATTCAGGGATATCTTTATCTTCCCCGCTTATTTTCTAAAGCACTGTTGAGCAAATGACTCAGATGTGTCCTCATTCTGATTGACTGAAGACACCTGATCCAGGTGATCAGCAGGAAACAGAGTGGAATGCTGGTAGATCTTCCAAACCGGAGATAGGAAGCCTTTGTTAAAAAAGGATTAATGGAGCAACTGCTGCCCTCTGCTGATTATTTTTAAGAGTACTGCGCCGGGGCAGCAGGGGGCGCTGTGATATCCCGCTGTCGTTTTCCGGGGAATAAGGAAGTGTGGTGTGACCGCGGCAGAGCTGGACATACGGACGACCTAAAATTAAAAATGGTGCGTAATCAGAGTCCAGTTTTTACTTTCTCCTGTAGTGCATGTGTTTGGGGATATTTGTGTAGATAGAGACGCGTGTGCGTTGCCTTAAAGGGCCGGATGTTGCCGGATGCGCGTGCCGCCGGCTAGTCGCTCCAGCTTGGCGGCGAGCTGCGGCTAACGCCGCTCCGGTGCTGAGAGGGACGCGGAGGCCTGTGCTCTCACTGTGTCAGTGGTGTAAAGTACTTGAGTAAATGGACTTCGTTACTTTACTTACGTTTTTTTGTTGCTAATTTGTACTTGTACTGGGTATCAAAAATATAAGCAACTTTTACTCTCTACACGACCACAGTTTTGATTGAATATTTGTACTCTTTACTCCACTGCATCTGAATGGACACTTACCGTTACTCGTTACATTTACTCGAGTAAATGTGTGTATCAACCATCGCTACAGTCCAATGTGTGGAAACTCTTTGAACACGCATGCACCTGTACGTTTGTCTGCATTTGTCACCGTTCTTGTCGGGAGGTTCTGTTGACGTTCGAACCGCCGTTTGTTTGCAGGGCTTCGTGAAAGTGGTGAAAAACAAAGCGTACTTCAAGAGGTATGAAGTCAAGTTCAGGAGGAGGAGAGGTGAGCAACCACAGGTTGACGTCACGCCGTGCCTACGTCGTGTCTCTGATTTAGATTTAGGGAAATTACGTTAAAGTCGTAACTAATGTTTTGATGTACAGAACCATGAAACACTCAAACCAAGCTCCCTCCATCTGAATGAGAAGCCCAGAAATCCAGTGTTGCTGTTCCATTAATGAGGCTTCGAAGCTTTAGAGATTCAAAAACAAACATTACTATTGACTATGCCATTGACACTGGCTTTAAACAGATTTGACACCATTACAAAGTAAATAGAAGATAGAGTCAAAAGCTTAGTGTTAATTGTTTATATATTATGTCAGTTTTTTGTGTGTCAGAATAATTAAAACTGCTGTTTGTGGGTTATTTAAAAGTCACATTTGTTCATTATTAAAGCAGAGTTTGACGGCAGGGTGAACCCATGAAATCTGTCACCACTGCCGACCGCTAATTAAAATCACTAGGTTGGCAACGGTAACAAAAACAAACGTATTTAACGTAAGTTTCCTTATGCACAAAAATCAGTGAGGAAACTGAAGAAGAGCCTTTGACTTCAAAGGAAAAGAAATCTGCAAATAACAGATAAAGACCAGGAGCTTTCACTCCAAATATGGATTTATTGTGACAGTTGTTCCCACAGACTAAATTAATAATCCAGAATATTCAACAACCGAATGTCAAAAAAGTCATTCAAACGGTTGATTCATGTTTTTGTTAATTCTATTTATTCGTTGTATCTTAAAAGTTGAATGAGGCTAAGACATTTATGGGTTAAAGGAAAATCTAGATCACATTTTAATGGTTCCTACATGAAATCTAGTGTGCAAATAAAGTTTAAAGCAGCTGCAGATGTTGTACAGAGGATGAGGATAATCTTTACTATCAAAAGTTATGGGAGACTGGAAGCAAAAAAAAAAGTCTGATGCGTACCTAAAGCCAATCTGTGAAAATATTGTCTGACATAAAAACCATCCGTGGCCTGAAAAAGTTTGGAAAGCCCTGCTAAAATGAGTGAGAAGTCATCTTTGTTGATTTGACACTTGGTTGTCAAAATTAAATTGTAGTTGTTCAAACCCAAACTAAAGTGCCCTTCTAACTGTAAATGTAATGGTTTGTCTAGAGCAGGGCTGTTCATTCCTGGTCTTCGCGATCTTCCACCCTGCCTGTTTTGCAGCTCTTCCTGCCTCTGACTACCTGGATCGGGAGTTTTCACTAAATCAGAATATGGAGATATCTGACTGAGCGAATCAGCAGCCGGCAGGGATTGGAGATGTGGAAAACACTCAGGGTGGTAGATCTCGAGGACCAGGATCGAGCTGCCCTGATCTAGAGCAATCCTGTTTCTTCAGAAGATGTGATCTTTACTTGGGTAGTTTAGAAGTAGAGGTAATCCTCCTTCAATCTACCCACTCTTCTTAAGATTGTGGTTTGAAGATCAGAGTGATCGTGTTTTTTGTGTTTTTATTAACTTTAAATTGGCTGGGTAATCATTAAAGAGAAATAAGATATTTGTCAAAGGTTTGCTGGATAGTTCTCATAACTAAACTTGTTCCTTTTCCACCCTGATGTGAAGCTCTCACGTTTTCCACGCTGGGTCAAATTCACGATTGAATTTCATGACAATAATAATAAACTTCTTAATTTTTTTTCCCCTGCTTGATAAGAGGGGAAAACGGACTTTTACGCCCGCAAACGCCTGGTTGTTCAAGACAAGAACAAGTACAACACCCCCAAGTACCGGCTGATTGTCAGGTTCTCCAACAGGGACATCTGCTGCCAGGTCAGAAGATCTCACTGACCTCTCTCTATTGGTTTGTTTGAAAGAACTTATGTCCTTATTGTCCTGCTGCATTGTCCAGATCGCCTACTCAAAGATTGAAGGTGACCACATTGTAAGTGCAGCTTACTCCCACGAGCTTCCCAAATACGGGATTGTTGTTGGACTCACAAACTATGCTGCTGCCTACTGCACTGGGCTGCTGCTGGCTCGCAGGGTAAGCATGCACATGGAGCTGCTCACGCTGCAACACGGACCTGCTGTGGCCTTAAGGTTTCCAAATATGGCTGCTGTGTTTTCAGTTGTTGCACAAGTTTGGAATCAATCACATCTACGAGGGCCAAGTGGAGGTGACGGGTGACGAGTTCAACGTAGAGAGCCAGGATGGACAGCCGGGTGCCTTCAGCTGTTACCTAGACGCCGGTCTGACCAGAACCACCACAGGAAACAAGGTGTTTGGAGCCCTAAAGGGTGCGGTGGATGGAGGACTGTCTATTCCTCACAGGTCAGGATGACAAGCAGAGAAGCTCCAGTCTGAAATGAAAGATGATTGCATAACTCCTCAGCTTTTATCTGTCCTCATTGTGAAGCAGCTCAAGTGTGAGGTGTTGAACTTCTTGATTCAGAAATTTGTACCTTCAAGGGTGACTTTTCTTCTGCATCATTTAAACTGATTGGTTGGATGATAGTGGATAGAGATGCTGTTACAAAAGTAATTGACTTTTCAAAAATATTACTGCAGCATTAGTTCTAAAGCTGTTCTCCATTCTTGAGTCTGGTGCTCTGATTGTTGTTCATAGAGAGAAGCACCACAAATCAAAGTGTCTAGAAGAATCCAGCTCTGTTTCAAATCTTTCAGCTTCTGAACTTCTCTCCTTCCAGCCTGAAACGCTTTCCTGGTTACGACGCAGAGAGCAAAGAGTTCAACGCCGACATGCACCGGAGGCACATCATGGGCATGAACGTGGCAGACTACATGTCTTACCTGCTGGAGGAGGATGAAGAGGCCTACAAGAAACAGTTCTCTCGCTTCATTAAGAACGGAGTCACACCAGAGACGGTGAGATGTTGAACCTCAGAGTCATTGTCGACTAACATCCTTCAGCTGCTTGTTTGAACCATTTCTGTGCCTCTTAACATCAGTGCTCGTGAAAATCTCCATGCTGATGCTGAGAAGCACCGAGTCATAGTGCCTGGAGCGCCACCATCAGGTTTTTGTTCTAAATCTGTTTTTGTTTTTAGGTTGAGGATATGTATAAAAAGGCACACGCTGCTATCAGAGCAAACCCCATCCACGAAAAGAAACCCAAAAAAGACGTCACAAAGAAGAGGTGCTTGTTTTCCTTTCTTGCGTTTGTATGTTGCATCATTGGTGCATGAACGGGCCTCAAAGCAGCCCTCCTGATGCTCTGAATGTTAATGGAGCTGCTGCTGTTCTTCCTGACAGATGGAATCGAGCCAAGTTATCTCTGGCACAGAGGAAGGACCGCGTTGCTCAGAAAAAGGCCAGCTTCTTACGAGCGCAGGAACAGGAAGCAGGCGATGGTTAGCCACCGCCCTCTGCTGCACATGCACCACAAGATAATAAATCTTTCACAAACTCCAGCGTTTCTCATTGTCTGATGTGTTGATTAAAGTGACTTTTATTCCAGAAGTAAGTGTGTTATGGTTACCAGTTCGACTTCAATAATCTTCAAGTAGAAAAGTTGTGGATTTCATTTATTTGTGCAAAATCATGCCAGCTTCCTCAAAAAGGAAGATTTGTCTTCAGTGACATGAGGATTATGGGAAACACTGAACAGCATTGGATGTAAACAATCACAAGTGACTAGATTCTCAGAGGCACAATGAGAACTAATACATGACAGATGCTGAGTCAGCAGTGATTTGATTCTAGAACAGTGGAACACGTTATGTGCCTGGACTTCTGTGGTTTCCTCTGGTTTCTCCCACAGTCCAGGACCCGGAATGTTGAGAGGTTTTGCAAAATGTGGGCTTCACCTGAACACAAGGATGAGGCAGATTTGGACAACGTGCTGGACTCAGTCACACATAGCCCGAGCGTGGAAGACGAGCCAGAATCCTACGTTTGTAAAATGGCATGTTTGTTACATTCTGTGACTGAAAACAGTTCAAACTAAAACTTTCAGAGTCTTAAGTTTTATCCAACAGCAGATGAAGCTCACCCTCCAGACGACTAATGAAGTCAGTCTTACTAGGTATGAGTATATAAAACAGTTTTAGTTTAATACACACTAGTGTCACTGACATCTTTATCTGGTTGTTATGGCTACAGTTTTTCTGAACATCATTGGATGTTGATGGTTTTCATTTCTTGCAGTATTTAGTCCTTTTTTTTTTGTCTTTCGCAGAAATGTTTTCATGCAAATATTCAACTTTTCTTCAGTAAAGTGCACTCACAGATAAGGCAGATTTGCACATCTTTCTCCAACAGGACATTTCACCTGTTAGTGAGGGAGGTGATCAGAGGGAAAAATTGGCTGATCTTTCAAACAAAATCATTGGAGACTGTGGCCCTCATCCTCTCATGCAATAGTGGGTAAAGGAGACAAAAGTGCACCTCTGGTTTTGGTCTTCGAGTTTGTGTGAAAGAATATAAATGAGCCTATCCTGGAGTTTGTTAATGAAAGGTGCAGTGATGTGTTGCGCCGACAGACTTTGCTGATCGGCTTAAAGTCAAGCCCCTGACCCTTTAAATGAGGATGGAGGTAGAACCTGTGAACTGGTATGAAAAAAAAAGGCTTCTTTAAAATAGATGCTGAGCATCTGTTCTTTGCAGAGGGATGTCCTCTGTCACGAGTCCTTGGTGTGGGAGATTTGTCTCCACAATAGGGCTTTCAGGTTGTTAAGGATGAGTGAATGTTCCATATCCAGCTCCCTGGAATTCCCTCTGAGGGCAATGCAGGCAAACAGCTGCCTCTCCAGTTCCTCCCTCACTCCTGATGGTGCTCCACGCAGGAGATAGTCTTTCAGTGTGCGGCATGCCTTTGCCAAGTTTGGCTGGACAGGCTGTTCTCTGCACCGGTTCTCTGCTAAATCACATGATGTCTGGCAGTCTGCACCGTACACGCAGTCTCCATCCTTCTCACACCTCAGGGCTCGCATGACGCGCCTGAACTCGTCTTCAGGGACTACAACTTGGGTATTAGTCAAGCGGAGCTCGTGCCGGTCAGTGTACCCAAAGTGCACCGCTGCCAGGTCACAGATCTGAAAGCTGCCGTAGGTGCCATGAAAGATGTCCTCTACAAGCTCCAGCAAGCCCATGGAGATCTTAGCTTTGCGAGGCCATGACGGGGTGAACCACTGATCCATAGTTTGTTGCAAACTGTTGGGCACCCAGGAAACTAGTGGCCACGGCAGTGCAAACCCATACAGAGGCCCATAGCTGACCCGCTCAGTCATGTAGAGGTCTCCACAGAAGCCGAGGAGGCGAGGAGTGTGTCCACGTTCCTGCAGCAGTAGGCCTAACAGTACCTTTGTGGAGACATTTATTCATCACTTTCTTACAGAGGTCACAGGCATTAAAAACCATTCTTTAGATTGAAAGTTGGACCATACCTCGTCCATCTGCAGGACGGCCCATGTTGAGCGTGCCTCCGGAAGCGACACTCGTCCATCTCTGTTGCCATCCGTCACAGAGAGGATCTGACTGACCAGGCTGGAGAGATTCACCTGCTCTCCAAGCTTGGCCTTGAGGACAGAAGAAAGCTTAGGCTGTAGCTCAAGTTAGCTTTTTGGATCTGCTCACACTTTAGGTCCCTCTACCTTGAGAAGACCAAAGACCATCTCTCTGAACTTCTCCACTGAGGTGCCTTTAGAAGGCTTGTCGAATGCTGGTGCTTCCCTCCGTGGCTCTGGTTCTTCACTCAGATCATAGCGTGCTACTTCCCCCAACTGACAATGGATGATGCCACTGTGGTCCCCCCAGCTTCCTGTGTAGACCTGGGATGAAGAGGCAATGTGAACATTTGCAGTGAGCACCATCATGGAGATAGGGGACAGCAGTCTCAGTGTGAGCCCTGGGCCATACCTGGTTGTTTGGCAGGGAGGACAAACACCTTCCAAAGTAGAGCGTCTTTTTGTCACACAAACTGCTGCAAGCTGAGCCATCAATCACTCCTCTTCTGTACTTTTCACACTTCAGAAAAAAAGTCCAAGTCAGATCATCAGCCAGACGAAAGGGTTAGACTGCAAAACCAGATCTGTCTCCTGAAACACTTTCCATGCAACATGTCCAATCAAAAACTGACACCACATGTTCTTTAAAGCAGAGACTGGACCTGGATCTGAACCGACAAGTGCAGCGCCCACTGTCCCACAGCATCAGAAAAACGGCCCAAAGAAAACAACTGATACATTTTAAAAAAAAAAAGATCACCTGAGTGTTTGGATCATTTCTTTGTTTAACACAATGACAGACATTTTCATTCCGTCAGTCATTCCTGGGAGCAAAAACCTGACCTACCCCCACCCAAACACCTCTAAAGTTAACAGCAGAAATGAAAAATGAAAAACTGTTTCTGAAAATTGAAAGATTGGGGAAACAAAGAGGCTAGAGGAGTTAGTGGAGGTTGTTTAGGGGAGCAGGTACTCACAATCACGTTCCTGCACTCGTGTCCTCTGCACAGCTCTGTGTAGGCGGAATATTGCACGTAGATCACCCAGCTGCTGACCAGCACAGTCAACCATGTGAGAAACAGGTACTTCACCCGCATGAAGGAGATCCGAGCCTGGGAGAGACCATCGAGAACATCAGAACAGAACCGTCACGATGTACTTCAGACCAGACTCCAGGACCCTGACTCCATGTCACACCTATTTAGAGCATTAAAGTCAAGCCTGGCGGCTGCTGAGGCAGGTTGTCCCAAAGCAGGAAATGACCTGCTTGTTGCCTCCCTTTTGGTTCCAGCTGGTTGAATTTAGTCTTGTGGTGTGGGCCACATGCTGCAAACACACTCCCTTGTTCTCATAGAAGAACTTTTTCCAGCTGTGGCTGTGTGTGTGTGGATAGAGACTGGACAAACAGATTAGATGTTGATTTTGAACATATATGGATCTGCAGGACGCACGCAGCAGAAGTCAATGTTCATAAGGTCAGACCATTGACTGTATAAGAGAAAACTGGACATAGTGAGTGTAACATCACTCTTAGAAAATGACTTGCTTCCTCTAACCAAATGAAGTTAATTCAATCGCTATTTTTCCGAGATACGGATGTTGCCAGACGACATGAGTAAGCAGTGATTGCTTTAAGGCAACATTTCTATGACAACCACTCTCACCAATCAGGAGTGAGCTTGTTGGAAGGCCATACCCCTTCCACTGGTAAGCGGGCTTGGGAGAATCTGTTAAACATTTCAAATGTTCGAGGTGGGGGCCAGAGGGCCACATATGCTTTTATTGAGGCCTCTGATTGGTCTATTTATACCTTGAACCAGAAAAAAATATGAATATTATCAAAAAGATGTTAAGAAAAGATATCAAAGCAAGAATGATTATTCTGACCAATAGAATGAGTAATCTGTTTATTTCTCTATAGGATTTTGGATTCTCGGAGCCAGCAGGTACTTCCTGTTTGGAACGCCAGGGGGGAGGGTGGTCACTCAGTCCAGTTCTCTATATAAAGTCAGTGGTTCAGCTGAAGTCCTTCACTGGACTCAAACTCCAGTCTGTTTTCTGACGCTGCATTCAGGATGATTAAGAGATATAGCTTTGATCACAGGACACAAAGATGTGTTCCTCCTTCAGCTTTGAAGTCCAACCTAAAACCTGGGATGGAGCCAGGAGACATGACATCAGCCGTTACAGATGTTTGGAGTAAAAAAAAATCAAAAAGGATAAAGCGGCTTTCATTTCCACAGGCTTTCCTTTGCAGGATTAGCGGCTAAATCCTAAAAAATAAAATGCAAGGTACAAAGTTGTGAGTTAACGGTTAACCTGAAGGAGTGCTACTCAAAAGCGTCTGTACTTTAAACAACTCCTGAAAACAGAAAGACAATCTGCTGCTGACTCATTTGGTTTGTTTCTTTGTTTCTGGTTGTTGGCTGCTGCTGCCTACAAATCAGCTTAGTGTGGTCAGACAATGGCAATTATTTAAAAATAGAAAGATGGTGGGCAGATTCATAATTGGATCATTAAATGGAACAGGCGGTTTGGAAAGCCATAGGTCATGTTTTAAAATCAATAGAAAGCTGTCTGACGATATGTGAGCAAAGAGCACCGAGCTCTGAGGACACATTCCACTTTACATTCATGCAGCTGACAAACTCCATGTTTGGATCAGCTGATACATGGGAACTCGGGGAGCAGCAGGCCTGTACTTTGCTCGGTTCCACCGAGGTCGTCCGGCGCGCGCGGCGGCTTACCTGAAAGTAGAAGGACTTCTTCATCCAGGCCCGTGGAAGCAGAACCTTCGCCATTACAGAAACAGATCATCTCAGGACGCGGAACTGACTCTCATATCTCCCAGACACGCTCGCGCCGCGCTTTCCCATTAGTGGAGCGGAAATGCCCACGTGTGGAGGTTACAGAGCGTGACGGAGCAAAGAGACGGCGTGAGCTGCTCCTGTTGCTGAGACTCTTCTGCAGCTGCTGATAAACCCCGAACCCTGCGGTAGCTGCGTTACTGACGGCGATTACATGCCTACGGCTGCAGGCGTGGGTGGGGGTCCGCGCATGCGCAGTGCGCTCTGCAGCCTGTCAACGGATTACGTCCTAATTACCCAAAAAGAAAGTGACTAGTTGCACCCAATTTTCTAAATTCGTGCGGTCGGCCAGTACTTATTTAGGTTAAACCACCAAATGGTTCCTGGGTCAACTGCACATAATGTTCACACATCTGGAGTGAATGACAGTGTTGTGCTTTGATGTAGTCACTAAGGGGCAATGTGAGACACAAGAAAAGTAGAGAACACACGCACCCACCCACGGAAGATGGGATTTCTGATCTGCCCCCTATAAATGTTGGGGGTAATTAATTACAAAGTAAAAAAAAAAAAAATACTGTGTTTACTTTTATTAGTAACGAAGCAGTGCTACGAATTGCTGTTCAAATTTCAGCAATTTAATACAATTCAATGTTATTTATACAAATATTACAATACAGTTCTCAATGGGCTTCACACCAGTAATTGTACAAAAAACAAAGTCAATCACAAAATATAAACAATAGCTGGTGGTTAAACTAAATTAAGCAGACAAAGCTAAACTGGCATTGCATCCCTGCCCTTAGACCCTCCTTCTCAGTGAGGAAAAGAAAGAAAAAAAAAAAAACATTTCAGAGGGAGAAAAATACAAAACTTCACAAATCCACATGAAGGATGAATCCTCTCCCAGGACGACCAGGTGATGTACCAAGAAAAATGAGCGTATCTAACTCTACAACTACATGTTTGATAGTGTAGCAGATGGGCTTCCTCCAGATGGAACTGGGGCGAGCCAGAGGCAAGGTCCTCGGCCAGAGACAGGAGCACAGACAAGGCACCTGGAAGCTAGAATCTCTCCCATTCCCTCTGGGGGAGAGAAGGACAACACATGAATCACACTGCACTAAACAGAGGCATGGAGAACTAAATAAAATGATAAAGAATAGAGGATAGGAGAAGCAGAAATAAAGGGGAATAGATGACAGAACTTCACTGCACCATGCATTCACCGGTTTCTAACACCCTACTAGCAACTAATTGTTCAGTTGAAATTACTAGACAACAGAAACTTTCCTTGCTTCATTACTTACATTGAAGTGCAGTGAAACCACATGTAACTAGTAGAACACATTAACTTGTGTAAACAGTTGGCTTTGACATTGTCTTTTGGTTAAATTAAGCAAAACAGGTATTAGTTAAAAAAAACAAAAACAAAAAAACAGTTAGAGGTGTGCCAATGCAGAGTTAGAGATAGGTCTAAGTAAGATGAAGATAGCACAACTATGGATGTGGGCGAATCTGTAGGGACAGTCAACAACTCGAGATATTCAAATTATTTCCAATTTGTTGAAAACAAACAAAACATTTAAGTTAAGTTTAAAGCATGTCTTCACACCAAGCTGCTTACTTATTGCAGATTCAGTCTTCCTAGCCTTGTGCAGGTCAACAATTTTGTTTCTGGTGTCGCTAGCTCTTTGGTCTTGCCCATAGTGTAGTTAGGAATGTGACTAAGGTTGTCAACAGGTGCCTTTATTTAGATAATGAGTTCAAACAGGTGCCAGGTAACGAGTGGAGGACAAAGGATCCTCTTACAGAAGAAGGTATGTGAGAGCCACAATTCTTGCTTGTTTGTAGTTGGCTAAATACCTATTTTCATCTATAAATTGCCGATACATTCTTTAATAATCAGATTATGATTTTTGCTGATTTTTTTTCTCATTTTGTCTCTCAAAGATGAGTTATACTTATGGTAAAAATTCCAGGCTTCTTTCATCTTTTTAAAGGGGGAGAAATTTTACAATTGGTGACTGACTAAATACTTTTTCGCCCCACTGTTGCTGTTCTCGCTCTCAATTTAACAGAATGAAATGTGTTTGTCACCTTGCAGAAATAACGAAAACATCTGTTCCTAAATGAAATTGCCACAAAGCCCCTTGTTATCTCCTACTGAAATAGGTCTGATCGTAAAATTCAGTGGGAAGAAGTTTGATCTTTGTCACCAATAAAATGAAAGAAATCTTTCAAATGTTTTAATAATTTTACCCTGTAAAACACTTTCTTTACCAAATTAAAAAAAGATCTGGACATTTTACTGGATTTTTGTTGTTTTGTAACAACCCATCTGTGTGAAGATTATACATTATTCTATGAACATATTGTTTTGGGAGATGTTATTCACAAGAAAATAATCACAGAGACATTGATATGGTTAATTTAACAAATTATGGCTAAATATTACATACATACATGAGAGAAAATATTCTAACAAAAAATTGCTTTGTTTTTTTTCAGAAAGACATGATGGTGTGTGTAAAAAGTATTGAATCCTGTTCTAACAAAAAAGCTGTTAGAACAGTTAAAGCAAAGTCTCATTTGAAACTTTAGAAAACTATTTTTTAAAGTTTGTTTTTTATTTTTAATATTATTGCTTTTATTATTATGGTTTGTCTTAGACGACCTGGCAAGTTCAAAAATGTGTTACTTGTGTTTGCAAATAGCATGGAATGTCACTATATGATATTCTGTATGTGAAATATTTGTCAATAAAGTTATATAAAAAAGAGAAAATCTTTAGACGACTTGTAAACATTAAGCACTGGTCAGTAAGCATAGAGGCTGACTCTTAAAAATAACTTATATTTTGTTGAAATCAGTGTTAAAAGCAATAACACACACGACGGAAAAAGTAAAGTAAGTTAAGATCATTTCAAAATAATCTTAAGTTGAGTTCGTTGACTGTACGGTACGGTATATAGTTAAGAGTCTTTAAGGGGCGGTCACGCATGCGCATTGGAGACGCCCTGCCTAAATTTTCAAATGTTTGAAGCGTTGAAGCGGCCGTGCTCTTCTCCCAGTAACAGCAGGGGAGGGGGTGAGGCTCTTCCCATCATGCACTCGCCGACCATCAGCGGGAAACCAAAATGGCGAATACGCGGGGGGGAAACGATCCGTTTGTTGTTTTCTGAAGAGGCGCTGTAAGTTCTGAGGAAACACTCGTGCAGGACGTTGTTGTGCTCGTGGGAGGGGGGAGTCGTCGCCGCAGTCTGGTCATTTTGCTTCAGGAGTTGTTGGTTGAAGCGCGGGGGCCGAATGAGGTATTGTTGTCATGTTTTCCTCCCGCTGGAGGGGGTGGGGTGCGGGTGGCTGGTCACAGAGCTGGCCGGGGGTCGCGCCTTGCGTGTGTTCGGTTCAAGCAGCAAATTATTTCAGGTGTGTCTTTTGTTCAGCTTTGTTCGGGGTTCCGCTCATTATGAGGCAGAGGCTGAAAGCGGCTCCGTTATCTGAGCTGCTACTGGCTTCATCCTCACGAACAAAGGGACGGCCGGACTTAAAGGCACAAATTTGAGTTTTTACCGTGACCTGGAAGACTGTCGGAAACATGCTTTCAAACCTGTACAGACAGCTGTCGCGGACATCCCAAAAAGCAGTCATTATTGTTAATGGAACGTGCACGTTTGGTCTGCCACGCACTTCCTAACCACCAATTAACTCTAATGAGCAAAATCAGCTGCCATGATTGGTCCAGGGAAGCTGGACAGGCTTCACGAGAACAGCAAGGATGCTGATCTTATTGACTTTAGGAAAGCCGAGGTTTTTCAATACTAATGTCATAGAGAGAGACTCAGGAGTGTTATCAGTGAAATATCATTACCAGCTTCTAACCCTTGACTTTAAATGAAGGAATGTCCAAAAAATGTAGACCATCTTGTTCCTTCAACATCAGGAAAGCCTGAAAATCTTTTGTTTGGTCTTTCCCTAAAAATCTATTTCTGCTTTACATACCAATGTATTCTATTTCACCTGAAATTACTTCTGTAAAATTTTACCAAAAGAGTACACTTGTAAAGGGCTGCGCAGTGGAGTAGTGGTCAGCACCCTGATTCAAATCCCACTTGGGACCGTTCCGAGTGGAGTTTGCATGTTCTCTTCCTGCATGTGTGGGTTTTCTCCGGGCTCTATGGCTTCATCCCACAGTCCAAAAACACACTTCTTCTGTGTTGCTAAATTCCCCGGAGGTGTGAGTGTGTGAATGAGTGAGAGACCCTTCAACTGACTGGTGAACCCCACCCTCATCTAACATGTGGGATAGTCTCCAGCAACCTTGTGACCATGAAAGGGATTCAGCAGGTTCTGAAAATGGATGGATGGAATTAACCACTGACTCAGATTTCAATGCTGTAACACCAGTGTCTATAATTCCTACTTTTTTTTCTAAAAATAGTCTATATTCCTCTCCTGCTTGTGTACACTGGCATGTCACTTGACTATTCCTGTTTTTCAGAGACTCGGGGGTCGCTAATCACCTGTTGGTCCACCACAGATCTCACCTCCATCAGCAGGGTGCTCCTCTTTTACCCAGAAGCCTCTCTGTTAGAGAGGAGTATGGAGAAGAAGGCATGTCTGCCCGGTTCAGAGAGGGACAGGACGTGTTGGCCCGCTGGTCAGATGGCCTTTTCTACTTGGGAACCATCACAAAGGTTGGTGAGAGGAAACAACGCTTTTGGTGATCTGAGAACATTCCTTTTGTCAAGTTAGTGAAATTTGTCACTCGATCTTCCCATTTTTAAGAATGTGATGATATAGGCCCTTTAAGTTATTGCTTTTAGACCCTTTGTATTATATAAAAGTTGTTTATTGTTTCTTGACTCAGTATTTCTGTGATTTTCCTGATAATTTGAGCGTGCCAATCAAACTTTCAGATTGATGAGGAGAAACAGCGCTGCTTCATAGTTTTTGAAGATCGGTCAAAATCCTGGGTTTTCTGGAAGGATATTCAAACAGGTAACTTCTTTCAGTTTCAAGGTTTGCTCTTTGGTCACATTTTTATTGAAACCTGCTAATATGAACTTTTCTAAAATTAGCATGAAACATTGAATATGTGGACTCTTGTGATTTGGCAGTACTGGGACGTTTGAGCGTCTGGTGTCAAAGTTCACGACCCACAGCTTGCCAAAATATCTGCTGTTGTTGGCTCATTTCCATATTCATCAGATAAAATTAAGATTTGACCTCGGTAACAAAATCAATACAAATCCCAACTGAGATTTTAGTTTATGTTTACACAGTTGCTCCCAGAAAGTCGGACCAAATGGAGAAATGTTTGAGTAACTGCTGCCGGTCAGACTGGGGTCCCCCTGGATGCTTGGTAACTTTCTCACTACTTGTGGTCAGGTTTTGGACTTGATTGCTTTTGTCTGTTTTCAGGAGATGAAGATGATGAAGATGATGAGGATGAAGACATCGTGTGCTCTATATGTCAAGAGGAAATGTCAGAGGAACCCAATGAAATTGTCATTTGTGACAAATGTGGACAAGGTACGTTCAAAATCTCTGCAGCCTGAAAGGAAGCCCAGCTTGTTGTTGAGAAACTGAAAGCAGTTACAAGTTCCTCATGATTGGATAGCATCTGGATATCAGACAAGGAGGAGCTTTAGTTACATGTCAGCAATGTGAAGATACTTCTTTTCTCTCAGGCTACCACCAGCTGTGTCACGACCCCATTATCGACGCTGCTGTCATTGACTCTGATGACAAGTGGCTCTGCTCTGAATGTGAACTTGCATCTCTATCAAAGGTTTGGTCATCAGCCTGTATGGATGGAACCCTCTAAGCTTAAGAAAGAACCCGTGTACCCTTTTGGGGACTGATAAAAGATGTTTGTCTGTTTGCAGAAGAGCAGTTCTCTCAAGAGGAGGGCATCAGCCAAAATCAGTTCAAAACATGAAGCAGAACCCCTGCAGCACACGGAGCTGCAGCTCTCTTTCCCATATTCCCTGGACAAGCTGGTTTGGGACCAGGGCCACAAAACCAACCTCCAACAGTGCTACTGCTACTGTGGTGATCCAGGAGAGTAAGTGGTCCCTCAACAGTGCTCAATCCAAAGAAAAGTGTCCCATTTCTGGCTCAGAAGATGTTTAGTGTTCTGTCTGTGTTCTCATGGTAGCTGGTACCTGAAGATGCTGCAGTGTAAACGGTGTCAGCAGTGGTTCCATGAAGCCTGTCTCCATTGTTTACAGATGCCCATGCTCTACGGTGACAGGTACATTCATTTCTAAAAGAACTCAGCCGGGTCATCAGTGCTTCATGAGTTCATGAAACTGATCATCTCCTGAAGGAGCACAGCCACATGTACCACTTGGTGTTTCAGTAACAGATTTGCCTCACAGTTTCCCTTCAAACTCAGTTAGCTAATGGAAAGTATTGCTTTGGATGAAATTACTCGCTGTAGGAAGTATTATTTGCTTAACACTTAGTTTGTAATCTTTGCGTGAAAGCAGCTGAAGCGCTGTTAGTTTTACCAAGATATGGATTTTGATCTTTTCAGTATTTAAACTTGAGTACTTCAAAATAATTTTTTACTTGTTGAACTCTTATTTTGCTGCTCTACACAGTGATGCTGAACCCACATTTGATAAAAAAATTGCACTTGTGGTTTTACATGGAGTTTAAATGCCCTGAAGTAATCAGATTACAATAAACCCAGCTTGATCGGCCTAGTCACACTGCTAAAAATATAAAGGGAACACCCAAACAACTCAATATTACTTCAAGTCAGTCACACTTGAGTGTTATCAAACTGTATAATTAGGAAGCAACATTGACAATCAATTTCAGGTTTTTGTGCAAAAATGGTGGTATGAGGTATGAAGGGCCACAGGTGGGTGTTGTGCTTTCAGCCGTACACCGTGCAAGATGTTTGGTATTTGCTAGACCACCAAGATCGTCAAATTTGCAACTGGCGCCGTGTGCTCTTCATCACAGATAAAAGCAAGTTCACACTGAACACATGTGACAGACGTGACAGAGTCTGGAGACGCTGTGGAGAACGTTCTGCTGCCTGCAGTCCATCATGACCGATTTGGCAGTGGTCAGTAATGGTTTGGGCTGGCATTTCTCTGGAGGGCCGCACAGCTTTGTGTGCTCACCGGAGTAGCCTGTCTGCCATTAGGTACCAGGATGAGATTCTCACACCAAATGCTGGTTGATTGGCCCGGGGTTCCTCCTAAATACAAGACAATGCTCGACGCCATGTGGCTGCAGAGTCAGTAGTTTCTGCTAGACGAAGGTATTGATGGAATGAACTCCCCTTTCCCAGACCTGAATGCCACTGAGCACATCTGGGATATTATGTCTCAGTCAATTCACCAACAGCAGGTTGCGTCATAGACTGTCCAGGAGTTGGTGGATGCTTTGGTCCAGATGTGGAAGGAGATTCCCCAAAAGCTCATCAGAAGCATATTCAGGCGCTGCATGTAGTCATACTGGCACTAGGAGGACACACCCACTACCGAGCCTCATTCTGACTTGTTCCAAAGACATGACATGGAAGTTGGATCAGCCTGTAGTGTGTTTTTACACTTGAATTTAGAGTAGGATTCCACATCCAGACCTGCACAGGCTAATGCATTTAACTGACTTTTTTTCCCCCATACATGTTTCAGAAAATAATTTCATGCTAGGCTGTTTTTTTTTCTTTCAAGGTTTTATTTATTCATCTGTTCAGTTTGCAATGGTGGACCGGAGTATGTCAGCCGTCTGCCGCTCAGCTGGTGAGTACACTCACATGCATCATCACAGTCATCACTGAGGGAGGGGGCGAAAACATGGGGAACTGAGCCTGGAGTGGATCAGTGTTCGTTCTTAAACTCTGCACTAACAGTCTGTATTTCTGGATTTAAAAACATTGATTTTGTGTTTGGAGCAGTTTACCCCACCTACCTCAATAACCTTCTGAAAATGGATCAATGTTCCTTGGTTTCAAATTTACTTAGAAAATACAATATTGATTGATCACATCCATGAATCAGTTGTCTTTTAAACAAGTTCTCATATTTTTCAGAATAAAATCACCTATTCTCTTTAAAGTTACTGATTTCATTAAAGTTCCATCATTATTCCATTTAACTTGGTAGTTATAAGATAATTGAAGCCAAATTACCTCAGTAATTTGGCCAGTAATCTGTTATCCAGTCTAATTAAATGCCATCATAAAGTGGGATAAAAGTTCTGTAGCCTCTGGTTCTGCAAACCCCATTCTTTCATGCGAATCTTCCCTAGTGCTGGGAGGTTTTCTGGCTGTTGCTAGGCGACATGAAGTTCTGACTCCCTCCACAGATTCTCTATTGAATTTAAGTCCAGGGACTGGCTGGACTACTTCAGAACCTTGAAATGAGAAAAATGCTAAAAGAACATGTTAAAACACAATTTCCAGTGGAGTGGGCCTTTAAGGGGATGGACAGGCACAGATAACAATTTTACGCAGGTGAGATTAGTACAGGTAACCAGTGGAGGATAGATCTTCCTAAAGAAGAGCTAACGGGTGTGAGGGTCAGAATTCTTGTTTGTTAGAGATACATATTTATCTCTTCCATTACACTAAAAAACATAATGTGATTTCCCGAATCCTATTTTTTACTGCAATCTGTCTTTCACAGTTTGTGTTTTTATGATGATTGAAGGTCATTTCATCTTGTAACTGAAGTTCCTATTGAAATGTTTCAGGAAGGATGTGGCACACCTGAGTCTGTACAACATGAGTGTGATTCACAAGAAGAAGTATTTTGACTCTGAAAATCACTTGTTGGAGTACATCAATGACAACTGGGAGCTGCTGCAGCTGGGAGAAGTAAAGGGGCTCGTGCTTCCTCACATTATTCTGCACTTACATTTTCAGTACATCTTTCTACTAAAATAGAATTAACTGCATTTTATAGAGCATATTTTACACAATTAAGCTTAACATATTTGAAAGAATAGCTTCTCAGAAAAGATGTGGTTTACCTGGACGATGGAGTTTAGCAAAAATCCTGTTTGCTTTTTGTGTCACAGCTCGCTGATACACCGATCGCTGAGCGCTGTGAGAATGTTCTGAAGGCCTTAAACAGCGACAGCTGCATGTAAGTCCTTTGGTCCTGGTGCTTTGTAGGGGTGCAATGGATCACAAAACTCATGGTTCGGATCGTGTCACGGTTCAGGTCTTTTTTCGGGTCAGTAAAAAGAAAAAACAAAATAAGTCTATAATTAATTTTTGAACAGACAGTTGATTTAAATCAGGGATAGGCAACTCCAGACCTCAAGGGCCCATCCCTGATTTAAATGATGCGCATGTGAGATGTGCACAAGGGGGGATGGGGCAATCTGTGGTACACGTGTGTGCCAAAACGTGGCTAGTGATCTGCTGCACCTCTTGTATTGTGTGTGAGCACATTTGTATGTTTTTATCAACACTGAACTGGGATAAAATGGGTCATTTGATGTTACTTGGAGGAAAAGAACACACCCTTTCTAAAGAACTTTATATTTTCTCAGTGCTCGTGTTAATGCATAAATGGATGCAAGGGTTTTTGAATCTGGAGGACACAGTTAAATTAGAGATACCAATTAACCCATGATGCATTGCATTTTGAACTGTGGGAGGAAACAGGAGAAAACCCACACGTGCACGAGGAGAACATAAAAACTCCACACAGAAAGGACCCCGCTGGAATCCCAGGTTTGCTATTTATTATCTGTTGTTTAACACTTTATGTTGTCTCACTTTTCCTATCTAGATTCAAGTCTGGAAAAGAGGTGAAAAAAAAGAAGCACTTGTTTAGTCTACGGGTGTGTTTCCCGCCCTCTCCCCCCCACAGCGACGAGCCAGTGAATGGACTGATGGAGAAGACTTCATATGAGCTCACTGTTAAGGGTTGCAAGCCCACCTCCACTCTGTCAGGAATGGGGTAAGACGCTAAGCTGCAGGTGCAAACCTCTCCTCTGAAGCTCTGTAGAGGCAGCCAGGACTGTTGGCTTCATTACTCAGACATGCAGTCAAATCAGGAGACTGGAAGATTTTGTCCTCCTTCCCTCATCAACCTGTTGATAATCATTTTAGAACCTTGACCAGCTGAAAAAAAGTGCAAAATGGTGCAGAGCTGTTTTTAAATTCACTGCTTTGAAACAATTTGTTGCTGTTACTTCAGAAGTCCCAGTGCTTTAACCAATGGCACGGAAAAAAAGAAGAAGAAGAAGAAAAAGAAAAAGAGGAAGCAGGGAGCGTCTTTTCTTGAGACTGAATCCCAGCGCTTTAGTGAGCGCCTGAGCCAGGTGTGTAAGCATACTCCTGTTTTTACAGATAAAGCTGGATTTCTCCTTTTGTCTTGTAAGGAACTGTACCTTTTAAACGTCTGAACCTGTCACTGTGGTTTGACAGGAAGCCAGAAGTCCTCTCCCTCTGGAGCCCCACTCAGTGCATCAATTCCCCTCAGTCAAGTAAGGATCTGCAAAAGCATGTCAGTCTGGACCACATGCTTAAGAGTCGAGACGAACTGCGTTAAAACTTACTGCTGAGACCGATGGACTTAACATTTAATTTGATGGAGAAATATTCCACCCATCAGTGTCCAGAGCTCTGATTGATAATATACACAATACATGCATTGAAACAAAATCATTTGTGAGCATAAATAATTTGTGTAAAAAAAAAAAAAAACACTCATCCAGAGTCCTTTGGCTCAAGTGTGTAGCATACAAACAGCTTCAGTTACACGTGGGGCCCTTTTTACAGGTCTACATCAAAGAAAAGTCACTATGCATTATTTCATTTACATAAGTGAAGCTCCATTCTCCTATTTAATATTTTCTTTATCACAAATGTGTCTTAGAAAAAACAAGGGCCTACTTTAAAGACTAGAAATGAAAATATTGGTAATGCTTTTGATTTGTTGGTGTACTTTCAGTACTTACCATGGTGTTTTATATATTTAAAAAATGTACTTTTTTTATATATTTATTTTTTTAAAGTCGTTTGTTTGTTTTTTTTTATCAGAAAAAGCCACTGTCAGCTTTCATCCCAAACCTTAGAAGTGGAATCCATTGGAGACCTCAGCATGTCAGAAACTACCTCAACTAGCATTTCTAGGCAGTCTAGGTATGTGTGTGGTAAACTGACCTGTGTTTCATCAGCATCCCGCTCTTTAGTTGGTTATGTACCACATTACAGCTAGGAATCGCCTCCTTCACCATGCACTTCATACTTCTTTTTATTCATGTTTTTATATAAATGTCTCTTCTGTTCTGTGCCCATTAACACCACCCAGCCTCTGCAGCTCCCTGATGCGCAGACCGCCCTACAGCATGCCTGCGTCTTCCCCTCCTTTAAAACGGAAACGTGGACGACCACGGCGAGCTTTGCAGCCTCCCAACCCAGAAATCCCCCCTCCCAGCCACGCAGACACAAACCCGCCAGCTTCAGAGAGCCTCCATCTTCCTGGTCTCCACTCCTCAAACATCGTCCATGGATTGGATCCTAACAGTCAGCTGTCCCACCTCAGGAGCTCTATCAGCAGCTACTTTGGAGCAGCAGGGCGCCTGGCTTGTGGGGAGAAGTACAAAGTGATCGCCCGACGGGTCACCTTTGATGGAAAGGTGCAGTATTTAGTGGAATGGGAAGGAGTCACTGCCTCATAGTCCGTTGGCAAAACTTTGAACTGGGCTTGTTCAAACAGAAGGACAGTGCTGATGGTGTTCAGAGCATGGCCTCATTATTAACAAGAGAGACTCTGAAAAGCTCACAGTTAAACTCTCTCCTGTCTATGAGGACCTGAACGTTTTAGGTGACCGGTCAGTCACATGGATGTCATTCCAGACTGTTTGGAACCAAAAGTAGTCGTCTGCCTGTTGAGCCGCTGATGACAGGAGAAAGATGGGAATTTAGTTTTTACACACTTCCTTTCATAAACTGATTAATCCACCAAACTCAGAAGAATCCCGTCTTCTTTCAGCCTTTATTGGGAAGGTGGGTTCCAGAGTGAACATTTCATAATCTCAGAGCAAGAGTTCTGCTGCAGATGTTCTTTTAGAAGAAAGCAATGTCTGCTCGTGTTGACAGATTTATTACGGATTACTTATGCATATCAGCCTCTTCTTTTTTTTTTTTTTTTTTTTTTTTTTTCTCTTTTCTCTTGCCAATTCAGTTTGGACCCATTCTTTTACTGTTTCTCATCCTTTAAACATTTCATTTCCTCCCAGAAGTTTGGGCTACCTTTTTCACACCATCTATTTAGATTCAAATGTTATAACTTATTACTATAAAGAACCAAAATGTAATTTTATTTAGTCAAAGTGCTGCAAAGGATTGTGATGGACCCTCTTGTCACATTTTCTTCTGCAGATGCGGCTTTGTCCTGTACTAAAGTGTTTCCCAACAGAGAAGGCCTGGCCGTAGTACTATATGGCGATGGTTGGACAGGTGTTGGGGCTGTCGGGGCAGCTCAGGTGTGCACAAGTTTTTACAGGAAGTTGCATTGATCCAAGTGCTCAGGATAAATCCCGGTGTGACTGCAGGCTTTGCAAAAATCTTTTTGAAACCTAGTTCTGGGGCAGTGTTTAGCATCATTTTGTAAGTATTTTGTATAACCTTAGCATTTATAAGCTTTATGATTTGTATTTTAAAGTAAGATGACGTGTTGGAAAACTACTGGAAAGGTTCTAAAGGTGGTTCCAGGGGTACATGTTTTTGTTTTTATGCTTATTGATTTATTTTTTTAAAGGGATGTTTTGTTGATGAACAGATGTGCTGTTTCTGACCCGTCTTCTTGGCGGTGTGGTCAGTGCACTGGTTCTGTTCCAGCTTGTCGGTCGTCCTGCTTCTATCAGGCTTTTGGAGCCAAAGAACACGAGATGTCTTTGAGGTTTTCTCAGTACACTTTTATACCCTTCATGGAAGAAGACGTCACGTGTCAAACTGTTTTGTTGAAAGTTAATAAAAATGCATATTTTTAATTGTGTCTTTGTTCCATATTTTTTTATTACAGGAGTGATTAGTCAACTTCATAAAGCAACAGGGACAAACTTTTAACTTCTAAAACAGGGCTAGTCTATATTCATTTCAATTTGTATTTGATTGTAATAGATTCAAACTAACAAGGGCCTCATTTAATCTGAGATATTTAATTTCAGAACTTTTAAGTGTGAACCTAAGCTCCTATTGTCCAGTTCAAAAGCAAACTCAAAAAGAAAGATCTTCAGTAATCATTCAGTCTTTTTCTTTCCATTTAGTGTTTGTAAACAGAATCCAGACGAATGAGGCTGTCAGCATGACACCGACCTTCAGAGGGCCACACAGCACTTCACAAAAAAAGCTTTTTAATCATTCATAGGACTATTAGCTTGGATTAAGAGACGTTTATAAATAAAGATAGACAAGCGACATTTGCAAAAAATAATGCCTAAGAAAATTAGATTAACTGAATTTATGAGATTAATGTACCGGTAATTTTCTTTTTTAATTTTTTTTTTAAACGTATTTTTCTAAAGTTTTTGAAAGCATTAAACATAAGTCAGCCGTGTGTCCTCACAGGAATACAAACACTCGGTACGCGCCTGTTTTCCCGGGATTTTGCCCGCGTCCCTCTCTTCCACCAATCACCTCACAGATGGGACGTATTAGCCAATCACACGGCAGGTTGTTGAAAGGTGGGCGTACTCAAAATACAAACTGTTCAGGCTGCTTCGGAGCATCTGCACTAAGATACCTTATTATGTATTAAAGGTCTGAGTTACCGGGAGAAAGGAACTGTTTGGTTATTTAATTGCTTCCGGAAACAGTTAAGTGTAAATATCAAAGTTTCATGTTACATTTCCGCCGCCTTTGTTTGACGGAATCCCGGAGTGCAGTAACTAGCTAACCGTTGCACTGACGAACAACACTGACTGGTTAGCTAGTTTGTTTAGTTGGGGTTTTCAGTTACAGCAGTGAGATTTATTGGAATCTTACGTTAGAAAAACGAGTAATTGTCAACCTAACTGGAGAAGCTTTTTTTTTCTTTCCATGCTTCACACATGTAATACGTGCAGCCAGGATGCACATTGCTGCTTTGCTTTTACGTATTTTAAGTGCGTCCAAAACTTAAGGTTGTTTGCTGGTATTTTAAGCTGAAGCCGAGCTGTGTGAAATGTCTTCTAGGCATATAACCCTAATCCTTCCTCCCGGTCCGTGCAGCCGAGAAAAAAGTTCAGCACCACAGTGTGTTAGAATGTTCTGATAATGTTTCCTTTGGATGATTGTGATGTGGAAAAACAACAGTGGGCTGAACTTTATCAAACTAAAATGTGAATGGATCTGACATTAATTCTTGTTTACTTGTTTGTTTTTACACATATTTAATTTACACTTGATTTTCTTGCAAGAAATACAAATAATCTGGAGAAGTTCACCTGCACTGTTCAGTACCAGATATTTATCTCTGAGTCACATTGGTTGATGTTTGGGCTAAAGGTGTCCTGGACCCATTTTAAATCAGTGAATCGAATCGTTCAAAATGAATCCATATCGATTATGAATTCAATCATTGTTAAAAATACACCGTTACACATCCTGTTATTGATTATTCTTCATGAACAACACATTTGGCTGCATGCAGCTCTGCTCTTCTGTTTTCTGCAGATGCTATCGGTACTATCATTAAGTAAAATATTTGACACATTTCTCAGATATAAGCAGTCTCAAAGTTTCATCCCTGTTGGATGAACGATACCAGAAGCTCCCGGATCATACGATCACTTCAATAATCTGACAACACAAGAGAATTCAGACAATGGGCAGATTGTGTATGTGTGTTCCTGTGTCCTGAAGCAGGTCTGCGGGTGGGAAAGGTGGCAGCGATGTCCTGAGTCCTGATCCTCTGAGCTCACAGTCCTCCAGACATGTGGGGGTCCCCTTCTCCTGCCAGGGCTCGTGGAAATGGAAAACTTGCTGCTGGCAGCATCCTCAGCTCCCTGTCCTCCAACCATAAGGTGAGAAACATCCTGCCACGAGTGTACTTCATGAGATCACCTCCCAGTTTGCTTCAGTCGCATTTTACACAGCGCTGAACGTGTCGGTCTCTGACTTAGCAGAGTCTCTTGTTTCATATGAACATGTGTTGTCCCCTGCTGTCAGTCGTACTCATGCAGACCTCACTCTCTGGACATGACGTCCGTGGATGTGAGGAGACCTGCTGGCTGTGTGCGACAGGAGAACGCATGTCTGACCGTGCAGGACGAGCAGCTCATCACTGACCTGGACTCTTTGCACTGTGAAATGGTGGTCCCCGAGTCTCAGGTATGACTCCCAGCCCTGCAAAGAGGATCTGTTTGGATAAATGGGCTTCACAATGTGTCTCTCCTTTGAAGGTGCGTCTCCGAGCTTCCAGGGTGGGGCTTCACACTGCTGGTGCAACTATGAGTGATCAAATTTGTCATCTTGAAGCAGAGCTGGAGGCCTGCAGCGCAGAGCTAAGGTACACTCACCTGTGGTTTTAGCTGCAGCTGTGTTCAGAAGCAGAGAAGGTTGCACTTATTTGAACAATTTTAATGATCTAGAGTTTTCTGGTATCGTTTATCTTTGTTGTTGCTCTGCTCAGTGTTTAGTTAAGTATTGTAACTTCAAAGGACTAGTTAGTTGAGATTCAACTTTTACCCATGAACTGCATTGTGGAATAGTGGTCAGCGCTCTGGCCTCACAGACAGAAGGTCCTAGTTAAATGCCAGCTGGGTCCTTTCCATGTGAAGTTAGCGCGATTTCCTTGTGCATATGTGGTTTCCTCCGGTTTCCTCTCACAGTCCAAAAACAAGCTTCATAGGTTAGTTGGCGATCCTGAAGTGTCCCTTGGTGTGAATGTATGTGGTTGTGTGGCCCTGCAACAAACTGGTGACCTGTCCACTCGGTTTACCCCGCCTCTGTCCAACTAGGATAGGCTCCAGTAACCCAGTGACCCTTAAAGGGATTCAGTGGGTTCAGAGAAATGGATGTGCAGATTTTTATCCATATTTCAAATTTAAGAGTGTGTAGAGTTATAAAACGGAGTACATTAATGTTTAGGCTTCTGGTGAGCATTTGGAATTGGTCTGGATTTCCACTGCTCCAGTTTTTACACTTTCAAACAGGTTTTCTACAAAGTATCTGGAGGAACTGTCCATTCAGTCTGTGTGAGGTTGGACCAACTGAGGAGCCTGACTCACACTTTCCTCTTCAGTTTTCCAAAAGTGTCTTGTGCGTTTGAGGTCAGGCTGGGAGCACATGGATGAGTTCATGAACGTTCACAGAAAAACAGCCTGTTCCCTGTTTCTAGATAGATATCTAAACTTTTGTATTTTATTTATGTGTATTATGTATGTATTATTATATTATACTTGTTAAAGGAATTAAACATATTTTTGTTATAATAAATGGGAATTTAATTTGAGGAGCGTTTCCCTGGAAAGTGAAAGATGCTGTTCATGGTAAGGACCTGTGGGTTTGTCAGGGCAGCAGAGCAGAGTGCAGACTGCAGTCAGGAAGCAGCGGCTCACGCCCAGATGGTTGTGGAAACACTCTCTGAGGAGCTGAAGGCACTCAAACAGGAGCTGAATGAAACGGCTGCAATAGGAAAAAGGTGAATCATAAAGGATTTCACAAACACAGTGGCCTGAGACCAACGTTTTCCATTGTATTAAAATTTCACTGTGCCCCACCCCCCCACCCCACTCCTGCAGGGCTGAGCAGCAAAGGAATCAAGCTCTTCAGAATGCTGAGACACTCAAAGAAGCGTTCAACGACTATAAAGCATCAATCTCTGTGAAGCTTCAAACCGTATGTTCGTCTACATCTTTGTTTTGACTCCAAAGCACTCCACAGTCGGGCGTGTTGATCTAAAAAGTATTTATACTTGTGGTTCTGAAGGTGATGGAGGGGGAGAACAGACTGATGGAGAGCTTAACGCAGTCCAAGAGAGAAAAGGAAGATCTGGAAACCAAATTCATCATGCTGCAGCGAGAGAAGGCCGATCAAAACTGGAATATTAGGTACCTGCCTGATGTTGATCTCGATGTTGATCGACTGCAGGTCACAGATGAATGCAGATGCTAAGAGATTTGTTCTCATCTGCCTCTCAGCCAACTGCAACAGCAGTTGAAGCAGGCTGAGGCTGGGGCTGCTGACCTACAGTTCCAGCTGGAAGAAGCCAGACGAAAGGCCTTGGAGCTGGAGCAGCAGCTTGCGGAGCACCATGCAGATCGATCTAAGGTGATGTCACTGCACAGAGAACTGGAAGACCTGCGAGCTCTGAGCTGCAGCCAGGAGCAGAAATGGACTCAGACCTATGCAGAGGCTCAGCAGACCAGAGCAGAGCTGGCCAGCCTGGAGTCGATACTGAGTCTGCTGCACTTAAGAGAGGTGGGGGGGCTCTTCTCAAATTGGCTTTGGTGTCACCATCACTGCTAAAGATGTTGTGCTCCTCTTTGATGCTGTGATTGCTGCCAGGTCTCTGGCCAGGAGGTCTGCTGTTCACCGTGCATGCTGCCCTCACTAGACCGTTCAGGATCTGCTCAGCTGCTGAAACTGAAACCAGGTAATCATCTCCACAAATGATGCTCCTGGGATAGAACATGCTAAGTTATGAGCAATAAAAAAAAACTAACCCAGTGGTTTTTAGATTTACAAGGGGAGTAATGAAATTCAACATTCAAAATAAGATTACCAGTAGTCTTTTTAAAATTTACCCTCATTGCTATCTTTTCCTCAGATGCTGGAAACTTAACATTTTGGAGAAGTTTTTATTTACTCTGGTTTTTCTTATTAAAATGTAAATCTTCATGAAAATACATTGGTAAAAGGTCCCTTTGATTTACAGAAAGTGGAAATCCACGGATTTTAGGAAGACAAGCTGCTTATATTTGCTTTTCTTCTGTCAAAGAATGTTTACATTTGGATAGTTGGACATTAAGTTAGTTTTTCACATTTGTGTTTTTAGATATTTTTGAATCAGAAGAAGAGAACATGTATTAGTTTTTTACATATATGTAAAAAAAAAAGTAGTATCTGAACATTTCAGCTTTTTATTAAGAAGCTATGAAGGTTGAAAACTTGTTTGTACTAAAGAACAAAACTATTCACAGAGTCCTTTATGAAGTTTGGGTTCTGGAGTACTGCAAACTAGTGAAAGGAGAATGTTTTAACAGAGTTTTTGTCTTTAGGCGCAACAAGGAGGAAAGGGAAATAAAAAAGAGGAGGCACTGGCAGTAAGCTGTGTGTTTGACTTGCTAGGTGAAGGTTACCAGCAGCTGCTGCAAGTGCTGCAGGCGGAGCGCACCAGGATGAGCAGCCTGAACGACCGTCTGCAGGAGCGTCTGAGTCGAGCGCAGCAGCAGATCGATTCCCTGCAGGACTCCATGGCTCAAAGAGCCTCGCACTATCAGAGGCTTCAGTCAGAGCTGCTGGACAAAGTCAACCACGCCGCTGACACGGAAAGAGAAGTAACACTTTTCTCTCTTCTCTCCCTGTAACTACATTTGAATTTGCATTCCATGCTTCTGCATTTCAAAGGTCAAAGCAGCATGTAAAAACACTACTGTCGCAACAGAAACAATAGATTATTTTAACTTCATCCTGGCCCATTGTGCCTGTTATGTTATTCTGTTCCCATTTAAAATGTTTTAGACTCTTAAATACAATTTGACCTAGATTTGAACTCACAACCTTCCAGTGTCAGGGTGGACACTTCTCCACAAGGCCACTGAGCTGGTTGTACTTCATCTTCTGGTTATCCTATGAAGCAGCAGTTAAGCCTTTAGGTCAAAGTTACTAGAAAAGCTGAAAAAGCTCATTTCAAAAGTGATGATTTTATTCTGTTTATGTCTTAAAGTAAAGTCTTTATAATGTCGTTTACAGCTGAAGAGAAAAAGTGCCCGAGCAGCAGCACTGGAGATACAGCTGCAGGAGAAAACCTCTGCATACAGTCTGACTGCTCTGAAGAACACTGAGCTGGAGAATCAGCTGCTGGTGCGCAGACATGCTTTATCAAAATATTCTTTATTGAAGGAGTTCAGACACCAAGTCAGAACTTGTTTTTTCTTTTTACCTGCAGGAGAAGACAAACACCCTTCAGCATTATCAGTCCCTGATGAGCCAAAGGCAGAGAGAACACCAGCAGAGTTTGGACCGCACTAAACAGGCTCACGGGCAGCAGCTTCAGGAGCAGCAGCACAGGATGGAACTGGTCAGCTCCTGATTTCTTTTAACAGAATAAGTTCTACCGTATCAATGGTTTGAAACTCTAATAACTAAAGAATTGAACCCAGTCTGTTTCTGTTTTATGTGGCGTGCAGCTGCAACGCTCTGTGAATGAGACTCTGGCTCGAGCGGTTCAGATGGAGCAGGACTTAACTTCGCTGCAGAGGGAGAAGGATGCGGCGCAGGAGGCAGCCCTCCTGCTGGAGACCTCTCTGGAAAAGTTGACTCAGGTCAGGCAAGCACTGTATTCCCTGCAGCTAGGACGACTCTCAAGCTCTTCGTCACCCATGAGATGAACAACATAAAGTCCCCTCTTGCCTTGTTTCCTCTGAGTGGAATGGGAGTTGAATGGAACGGGCCAGTTAAATTCTGGCGAGCGTTTCTACTCAGTTAAAGCTCCGCTTTCACTATGCACTTTTCTTTCACGGTGCATGCGTGGTGTAGACTGCTAGCGTGCTTGCGTCATTGTCGTGCGAAAATGATCGCGACCAGGAAACTGCAACAACCTAAATGTTTACTAAGCACTAGCTTCCTACTGCTGTGTTGGCACGTAATAGGTCGTCATCACTTTCTGCCAATCATCGGGTAGCTGCAGCGGCTCTGCCCCAACCATTTCGTTCCGGTCGTCTAATACCTACGACCGATAGCGGTAGGGTCTGGAACTGTTTGATCAGTCCATTTTGCAGTGGAAACACTCAGAATACTGTTCTTGTCCCGTATAGAACGGTTTGTTCTGCTCAGTGGAAACAAGGCATCCGTGACACTTGTGATTTTAGTGTCATATACAGTAAAACTCTCATCACGTTAAAGGGTAACACAACAGTACATCAACTTTTTTTGGCTGTTTACCTGTACAAATGGGACTTAAAAAGTGCTGACTGTTGGTTCTTGCCAAATTTTTGAGACATTAAATACATTTGTGGACGGATGGAAGTTCAGGACGAAAATCCTTGCATTGAGCGGCCTTATTGTTTTTTTTTCTGAAAACATCACGTGCACAAAGTAGAGTCCCTGATTGGTTGACACAGTGACCAAATCACACAGCAAGACCTCACATCGCGTCTTTACATTGACTTAACATTGAAACTTGACGTCCCTGCCAAGCGAATCACGTCCGGAGTGAATGCACTATTGCTCTCACTGTCAGTCATAGGTCAAGACCACATCTCCCCCGCTCAGCCCGCCTGCCCTAGTCCCCCTCTGCCCCTTTTTTGTTGCATTTTTCAAACCTGGGCTTAGAGGGAATTCAGCCTCCAACTGTCCTGTTGTTTCCGTTTAAGGTACCAGGTAACATTTCTACAGTCCCAGCATTGAAGCTGCTGATTCCAGTGATTTTCAGAAATAATTTCAGTTTAGCAACAACTCACCATCACTGCAGGAGGAGAAGGATGAGCTCCTGTCATCAGAACTGTCACATTTGCATGAAAAAGTCTGCCTTTGGCTTGGAAGAACAGCAATATATGGAACCAGCTGTGTCACTAACTCTGGGTGTAAACGGGCTAAAAATCAAAACACCACACGAAAAAGAAACCTACCTGAAGATGTTGACGCCCCACTAGCCAAAATCCCTATGCACTGTTAAGGAGCATTTCCACCCACCTTGGTGCACTAATTCACTTCAGCACATCTTAAAGATTCTTCTTCCCCTTATTTGTAGCCAGGTTGCAGGGACAGCAGTCTAAGCAGAGATACCCAGACCTCCTTCTGCACTGAAACCTCCTCTAGTTCTACCAGTGGACCCCCAAAGGGCCCGCAGGCCAGCTGAGAGACCTATGTAGGAACATAGATTGCTGTTCAGCTCAGCTGCTTCTTCAATAGAATGGATTAATACAGCAACCATATGACTACAGTCCTGCATCTGCCAGGCAGTCTCACACTCCATCCTTTGCCCTGTCATAAACAAGATCCCAAGAAACTGGACTCCTCCACTCTAGGTAGGAGGTCTCCACCTTCCCGAGAGGGCTTTTGCTGGTCAGGAACCACGGCCTGCCACTTGGAGGTACTAACCCTCATTCCAGCTATTTCCAGCTTGACAACAAAACGCCCCAGTCCACACTAAGGTCTGAATTTGATGAAGCCAACAGAACATCATCTGCAAAAAAAAAACACCTGCACTGGAAACTGTTTGCTCTCTCTCCATCTCTCCATCTTCATGGCCTCCTCAACCTCCTCCCATACTTGAGTTTGTGCCTCTGCAAATGCCCGCACTGCGTGCTGCTCGGACTACTGATACCTGCAGCTGCACTCGGACAGCAGAGGCTTTATGTGGGAGATAGCTTCCCCTGTGAGCTGGAGTTTCATTTTGTCTGTTTCCCTCAGGAAAAGCAGACTGAAGCCCAACAGAACCAGGAGCTTCTCCAGAGGTTTAAAGAGCAATCTTCTCATTCTTCTGCCCAGGTTTGTCTGAAGTCATTTTTCTGTTAGAACCAGATTTCATCCAACATCTACAGCATGCTGTTGATTTACTCACTAGATCTCTGAGCTGCAGTCATCCCTGTCAGCCTGCAGACAGGAGCTGAAGTCCTACCTGCAGCAGATGGAGGCTGTAAAGAGTAACTACGAGGTTGAGCTACAGAAGAAAAATGACAAGGTATTGGGTCACACGCACTTTTATTTTGTAATAAAAGCAATAAAGGGCATTCTGTGTTCAGGAGCGCCAGCATCTGCCACTGACGTAGTCTCCTGTGTTTTCTGTTCAGCTGCGATCTCTGCAGGAGAAGCTCCACAACATCAGCCTGGTTTATCAGAACTCCACCGAGGAGAACCTGAAGCTGCAGCAAACTCTCCTGCAGCAACAGACCATGCTGACTGAAAGCACCAAGCGGGTTTCTGAGCTGGAGGAGAGCCAGAGCCAGCTGCTGACTCAGGTGAGGACGGCTTCTTCTGCTTTAGCGTATGAACCCGGAGCTTTCTCAGCGTCTCTCATTGCTTTATAACTGTGTTTATGATGTGTTTAGTTTATAAAGCAGATAATATGCGCAACTATTTACAACTGAAAAAGGTTGTTCTAGTTTATAAGTTAACTAGATTTTCTAACAATAACCTCAAATTCTATAGTTTTATCTGGACAACCAGCAGGACTTCTGCATCAAATGAAATCTAAATTAGAAAAATTGATAGAAGAGAATCCTCACAGTCATTTAGTTGATCTCTGAAGGTTTTACAGGAACTAAAGCAATACAAATGTTTTCCTACATCCTGTGATGCACAACAGAAACTCTTAGTTTTTATCTCGTAAGGGAAATGTAGTCACTTTAAGGCTTAACTTGATGCCAGAGAAGCAGAGCTAACAAAGTCCTAGAATTCTTGAGCATAAAAGATAAGTCATAATCCCCACCCCCAATTTTCAAGGTTTCCAAAATTCCTCCAGGTAAACGTGCTAAATAAAGCACTCAACAAAAAAGAAGCTGCCCACCCTCTCCAAACACAAACTAAACCGTCAGGTGAACAGGTGCACTAAATCAAAGTCTCCCTCTGATCATTGCACTAACAGCGGTGGCTACAGGAAGTGTTAATGCAGGCTGTGTCTGCAGGTGGGCGGTCTGGAGCAACAGCTGGAACAAGCTCGAGCATCGGTGCACCGTGAAGTCAGGAACAGAGAGCAGGAGGCCCAGCTGGCCGACAGAAACTTGCAGCTGTCCAGGTCTGTCAGGTAAACGGCTGTGCTCTCTAAGTCACACCTGTCTTATGTTGTGGTTTGGTTGCTACAGGTGTGCAGACTGAAGGAACACACAGGACTCTTAGAGCTGCTTTCACATTCTCAGTCTGAAAAACCAGGGAAGATGGCTGTTATAGAATATTATCTTATGTGTACACCGATATACAGTAAATTAAGCTTTTTTAAGCTTAACTGTCTTTATATATGTCCTCCATCATTAGAAGATGCTACAAGAAAATGTTAAAAATACAAAAAACACAATTTTCTTTGAACCTGGTCTTAAAGTAAAATTAAAGATGTCATCTCTTTGTGTTGTAGTAAACTCACATCAGAGATCCAGAACTATCAGGCTGAGCTAGTTTCCAAAATGAAGGAGACAGATTGTTTGAAGGCAGATGTCAGCATGAAGACTCGTCACATCAGTGAGCTGGAGGAAACCCTGAAGCAGATGAAGAGCCAACTCTGCAGCAAGGAAGACACGGGTCAGACATTAAATGGCAGTCATGACCTGCTTTAAAGTTATGTTGGACTGCATTGTGTTTTTATGTTTTTCCTCTTTCCTCTCCTTCATGTTCAGTCCATGGTTTGGAAGAGAAGCTCTGCCGCTCCGAGACAGATCACCTCAACTGGAGCCAGCAGCTCCAAACTCTTGAACTGCAACTACAGACCGTACAGGAGGAGCTGGCCGAGAAGGTGGAGCAGCTGCAGGAGCTCCAGAAAGCTTTATGTAAAACTCAGTCCATCTCAAAGGAACAACAAGCCCTGGTGGATAAACTGAGTTTCCAGCTCAGGTGAGAATTCATGGTTGTTTGTGCAGACACAGATCAACACACAGTTTGATGTTCTGCTCTGACACCGTCTGCGTTGACACATACAGGACACGCAGACAGGTAGCTCTGCAGGTGGGGTTCCCTTTTACACATCTCGTCTAGAGTGTTTTGTCATCTCACGAGCAGAACCGTTTCTTCAATCTTACAGTGAGACTCAGAAGGAGCTGGAGGATCGAACCCATGAAGCCTTAGACTTGAACAGTGCACTGCAGGAAAGACAGGTGGAGCTCCAGCAGAGAGCAAAGCTGGTACAGCAAAGACTTAGCTTTGTGTTAAAGCCTTTCATTTGCTTCATGTGCTGGAACATCTCAGTTTTCTTCTTTTGCATTGGTGTCCTCAGCTCGGTCGCCTGGATGTTGCCATCAGGGAGCACAAGCTGGAGCTGGAGAGGAAGGTGGAGTCTCTGCAGCAGAAGCTTGAATCTAGAGAGAAGGAGCTGAGAGACACCCAGAAGACACTCATGGACTGTAGGATGAAGGTCAGGGCTCAGAGCATGCCTTCACGCTGCTCATCTTTTTACTGAGATTCTAGCTGCAGGTTTTCTGAGAAAAAAAAGTGGTGATCTGGCCAGTTCCAGTTACTTTGTTTTCAAACGTGCTTCAAACAGGAAGTCAAAGTGTAGCTTCTGATGCTGCTGCTTGGATCTAGCGCACGTTCAAATGAAACTACGCAGTAAGGCTCCTCCCCCTGTTAGAATGGAACGACTCTTGAAGCAGCTCTACAGCTCTTAACCCTAAACTATCAAACAAGCGTCTTCTTTGACAAGAACATTGTCCTCAAGTCCTCATTTTTTCAGTTTAGCTGACATTCCTCCACAGTGAAAGTTATGATCCAGGTTTTGGGTGCATTAAGGTTTTAATCCCATAGATTACAGTGGAACAGAGATGCATATAAATATCAGAAAGTCCTGCTGCTCCTGACATGGACCTGACTCTGAAACATCATTGAATGATCAGACAAGCCCAAAACGTTTTCCTGAAAACTGCCCGGTGTTAAAGAACAAAGAATGCAAAGAAATGGCATACGTGTTCTGTTCAGAACAATTTGGTTAAAAATGAGACATGAATCAATTTGAAAGGAGGTGGGCACCAATGACTGCATTCCTGTTTGTTCTGAGAATTCAGCTCTTCACCTTCTGATTGGCTGAACACAACTAATATGGGTAATCAGTAGGGGACAGAACAAAAAAAACTCAGAACGTTGACAAAATATAGAACTGGACTGAGTAACTCCTCCCCCCTCATGTTCCAAAATGGAAGTACCTGCTGGTTCCAAGAAGCCAAAATCCCATAGACTTCTACTGAGAAATGAACAACTATTATTCAGTCTATTTGTCCGTATAAACATTTTTGCTCTGATACCGTTCTTTCTAATCCTGTGTTTTTCATGACATTTTTTCTTTATTTCATGAGATGCCTCAGATCAAAGCATGTAGTGCCCGCTGGCCCCCACCTCACAAACGTTTGCTTGACCACGTTGTGAAATTTGCTCTCCTCATTTGACTTCTCCTCTTGGGGAGCAGTGAACTGCAGATGCACTTGGGGGTTCAAAGAGTTTTGATCAGGACCTCATGTGTGTTCCTATGTCAGGAGCAGCAGGAGCAGCAGGACCTCAGGCAGCAGCTTCATGCCAGTCAGCAGAAACTTCTAAAGGCTCAAGAAGAACTCCAGGAGAGCTGCCGTGAGCGTGAAGCTTTGAGCAGAGAGCTGGACGCCACCAAGCTTCAGGTCAAAGACATGGTGAGCTTAAATATTGGAGTCTTTGAACACAAAACATATGCTGGGAAAGTGAGAACAAATTGGAGTTAATAGAAGCCGTGTTATGCCAGGAAACTCAGTTGCACGGGGCAGACGAAGAGCTCGCCATGAAGGAGACTCGCTGGCTGCAGGAGGAGGCCAGGCTCCAGAGCATGGTCTCCGCTCTGGAGCAGGAGCTGGAGCAGGAGAAGGAGCAGCACAGCCTTGAGGTAGAGCAAACAGACATGCCTTAGTCGGGATGGGATCTTTCTCAGTTTAGATTTTAGTTTACACACTTATGGTAACCTTCTGTTAACAAAAGAAACCCCATGGAAATAACGGACAAAAGTAAACAGAAACTATTTCACTGAAAACCAGATGTTAGGTTTGAATTCTTGAGCTGCTGTAGTCACCAAACAGCACAATGACATGTTAGCCTTCAAGAAATCAGACTGAATACAATCAATAGAGGCCAGGGATGCTAATTAGGACGCATCCTAGATTACCGTGTCCCTTTGGTTAAAATCTTCATTTTGCTCCAGCCCTGTTTGATGGGCTTTTTATAATGAATGTGTTAGTACTGGTTGTGTTAAACATTCAAAACTAAGGTCTGTTTTTGTTAGTGGGTTTCCCTCAAGTTTTTCTTTTTTTTTGTCCTGTCCAACAGCTGAGCAGACAGATATGAGCTGAAAGCCTCTTGCATTAGACAGATTTTACTCTTACAATCGGGGGTTATAAATCATTGGGAACACAAATTGTATGTTGGTATAAGCCCCTTTTGTAATTTAAACGAAACTTTATTAATATTAATTTTGTTTGTGTTCTTTTTGTTGGACCGGACGGAAAAAGAAAGGGGGAAAGAGGGTGGGGGGAATAATAGATTTTAGAGGATGACTAATGGAAAGGGGAAGTAGAGTGAATCTACAGGCAACAAAATGTTGGAGCCTATACCCATTAAAATAGTGAGTGTTGGTCTAAAATGGGCAGGGCCTGTCCACACACTCAGCTGTTACATACCTGCCGGCTCCAAGAGTGTTCGCAAACTTGTCCACATCCAGTTCACACACACACTTGTGCATACCAACCAACACATGCAAAGCATTACATTCTGTCACGCACACTATTTGAAGGTGCAAAGGTGAGCTGACGCCTGTGCTCAGGTGAATGTTATGTTAAGCTGAAGTGGATGAAGGAATGAAAAGAAAAGAAAAAAAAAAAAAAAAGAGGGAGAGCTCCCAGACATCCCCGCACCATGACCCCCGCCGAGGCCACAGCGCTGACCAAGGCCCGCCCCCGCACCCATACTGTGGGGTCAACGGAGGAGATCTGCCCGCCAGGCAGCCCGGCCAAGTACCCAGACCAGGGCCCGCAGGACCAGCACATGGGCCCCCAACATCCGAGCGCAGTGAGGTACGGAAGCGCAGAGCGCAAGGCCCAGCCCAGTTAGGAGAGCAGCCCTCCCACCGCGCCAGGCGGCCCAGCACGGGAACCCACCCCCGAGAGCCCCACCACCCTATACAAGCCGCCCACCACCACCCAGGAGTTCTGAGCATCCCCCCACCCCAGCCCCGGGTACGAGCCAGGGCCCCCCAAGGGAGACCTGCACCGAAGCTCCAGGCAGTTGCGGAGATCCAGAAGAGAGCACAGCGGGGGTCAGCTACCCCCACCTAGAGGAGCGATGACCAAGAGAAGTGGGGGTCCCCGAAGGAGTATATAGCCTGACCAGGCTATCCTATGTTGTGACTTAGAAGGGGCCCAGCACCCGAGGGTAAGGGCCAGAACCCGCACCACAAGGCCACAGACACCCTCCAGGCTTAGGTGGAATATGATCCCCCGCTCATGGACTTGCCAGAGGACGGAGGGATCCCTCTCTCTGTGTGGGGAGGGGGCCGCTGGGCCCAGGAGGCCGACACCCAAGAGACAAGGCCACCGCCGCTGAAGGCCCTGTTCCCCCCCACCGGGGATGGGTTAGGGGACAGAAGATCAGTAGTCCCACCTTCCTTTGTGTAATGTATTTGTGTGTGTGTTGAGGTGTGTTTCTTGTGGTTGATGGGTGTGTGTAATAAAGGGTGCAGTTAAAATTGGTGAGCACGGCACTGAGGACATCTCCTGATTGCTTACAGGGATGTCCAATCGCCCTCTCACCAAGGAGCCCTAAATGTCTACGGTGAAATTAAAATTGGAGGGTAGAGCACTATGACGACATCTCCTGCTTGCTGGCAGTGATGTCCTAGCACCCCCCACCAAGGGTCCTACGTGTCTAAGGTGCATTTAAAACCAAGAGAAGGGGGCGAAACTGTGCGGAGACCATGGGAGGGGGGACCACTGCCAAGTGGCTCGGCCCCTCGAGGTATTCCGCAAGCACACCCCCCCTTCCAACCTAATAAGTGTTCGTATGAGGAAGGAGGGAAGGTCGGGGACAGCTACCAGACTGACCCCTGATGGTGAAACAACTGTCCCCCCGCCCCCCCCCAGCATTGGGCCCAAGTCTCCCCAGGGCAGAGGCCCCACCGCCCGAAAGCCGACCCCCCAGGCCCCATCCCCCCACCCCACACAAAGGGAGAGGAGCCAAGAGGGGGCCAGCCCCCAGGCGCAAGCCCCAGCCCTCCCCCCCAAGCACCGCCCCTGTGGCTGCCTGGTCAGGTGCCAGCGGGCCCGAGGAAGCCTCAAGGGTCCCATACTGGTGGTGGACCCCCCCTCTTACCCACGGAAATCCCTCCCCCTGGCCCGCTCCCCCCAGACCCTGCCATGGTAGGCTTTTCCAGGAGCAAACGCAGGCCCCAAGAGGGTTGCCCCATCCCATCCCAGGGCCAGAGAAGGAGTGATCCCAGCCCCCGGGTGCAGACGGGCCGCCCATCCAGTGCAGGCAGACCCCCCAGGACCAGGGCCCCGCGCAAGCCCCCCCAGCGCATGCAAAAGGACCCCCCCCCGAGCCAAGCCAGAACCCCACGCAATGCACCCCCCACACCCCCCCCCGCCCAGGCCCGGGAGACCACGCGGCCCCCGCGCTTGCCCCACCCAGGTGCCAGACCAGATCCCCGACCAACAGAGCCCCCGCCCCCACCAGGTGCCAGGGAGGCCCCGACCCCGGCACCAAAACCCCGGCAGACGGCCAGGGTGCGGCGACACCCAATAATCCCGCCCCCTAAGTTATGGCGTTAGCTATGGGAGACCAGAGAGCCCGAATTCCTTCCAGGTTATTTGAACTCTTAGTTGACATTTTTTCCAAGCTGATATGATCCAATAGCAGATTCATGTAATGACTTACACTAATATTTTTCTTGTTTTTCCAGTTTAATAAAATTGTCTTTTTTGCTATACAAAGAGTTATGAAGATTATAGATGCTAAACTTCCCTCTGTGTCGATGGCACTCATGTCACCCAGCACACAAAGTGAAGGTGAGGCTGTGATTGAAACCTTAAGCCAGACTGATAAATCAGCACATACCTGTTGCCAGAGAGCCTGGACAGGTGTACAGAACCACAAAGCATGCATGTAATTGTCAGGTAAATTACTATCACAATGCTCACAAATGTCTGAGTTTTTGAGACCCATCTTGAACATCCTCTGTCCAGTATAGTAAATTCTGTGAAGAGTTTTAAATTGGATTAGTTGTAGGTTTGGACTTTTGGTTAATTTAAAGATGTTTGGACAAATTTCTGACCAGAATCTTGTGTCTGTACTTCTGCCTAAGTCTGCATCCCATTTTGTTGTTGGAATTGAGACTTCGTTATCTAAGTTGCATAAGAGTTTGTATATTTTGGAGAGTTTTATTCAATGAAAAATTAATCATAGAGGTAACTAGTTCTGGTAAATTTAAGTCATTGTCTCTGGATTTAAATGTTTTAGTAATTACAGATTTAAGTTGCTGATATTCCAAGAATTTATTTATTCCATGTTTTTCTTGTAGTTCTTGGTGTGTTATGAATCTTCTGTCGATAATCAAGTGCTCGAGTAGTCTAATGCCCCCTGCTTGCCAAGCAGGGAAGTGCAACATTTGTTTTATTTATCAGGATGTCTGGATTGTTCTAGATGGGTGTCATTTTGCATGGTAGTAGTGAAGAGTTTGACATTTTAAGAAATTCCCACCAGGCTGTTAAAGTAGTACTTATATTACTACTCTGGTAGCAGTCATGTTTTTTTATTGTTGGGCTTATAAATGGTAGATCTGACAAGTTGATCTTTCCACAAAATGCCTGTTCCAGATCCATCCATGGGTTGGTTTCTGGTTGGTTTCTTAAGATGTACTGCAGTCTGTTGGCAAGAAAATAGTTGTGGAAGTTAAGTAATTCTAAGCCTCCAAAGCTTTTTCTAGATTTTAAAGTTTTTAGACTAATTCTTGCAGGTTTATTGTTCCATAAGAAGCTGGATATGGCAGAGTCTAATGTTTTGAACCATTTTAGTGGTGGTTGTGTGGGGATCATTGAGAACAGATAATTAACTTTGGGTAAAATGTTCATTTTTACTGTGGCTATCTTACCCATGAGTGACAGAGGCAGGTTGACCCAGCGGGTTAGATCGTCCTGTATACTTTTCAGTAATGGGGTGTAGTTTAGTTGCACCAGTTCTGATAGTTTCGGGGAGAAATAAATACCTAGATATTTGATATTGCCTGATTTGACTGGTATTGAGATTGTTTGCTCAACATTACCATTCAGTGACAATAAAACTGATTTGTTCCAGTTAATTGAGTAGTCTGAGATAGAGGAAAATTCATTAATAATTGTTGTTGTTTCACTAATGGAATGTGAATTGTTTAGAAAAAGTAATATGTCATCAGCATAAAGACTAATTTTATGGTTGCTGTATTTTGTTGTAATACCTTTAATGCTCTCACGCTGTCTTATTGTTGCAGCCAAAGGTTCAATAAATATAGCAAAAAGAGAGGGGGACAGTGGACAACCCTGTCTGGTCCCTCTACCAAGAAAAAACCTGTCAGAAGTCTGTTTGTTGGTTCTGACTGATGCATTTGGGTTGTGATATAATATTTTAATCCAATCAATGAAGGATTCCCCAAACCCAAACTTATGGAGGGCAGCAATGAGGAACTTCCAGTTTACTCTGTCAAATGCTTTTTCAGCATCCAATGAGAGTATGGTTGTTTCCTGGTTTTTAATAGTGGCAAAATCTATTATGTTAACAAGTCTGCGGACGTTATCACTTGAGTGTCTACCTTTGATGAATCCAGTTTGATCATGATGAATTATATGAGGAGTGATTTTTTCCATTCTCTGCGCGAGTGCTTTGCAAATAATTTTTACGTCTGCATTGATTAGAGAAATGGGGCGATAGCTTGAAGGAATTGTGGGATCTTTTTCTGGTTTGAGAAGGAGGATTATGTTAGCTGAATTCATGTGAGGTGGCAGTGATTGGCTTTCCTTGATAAATGTAACCATTTTATAAAAAGTTTGTGCCAGCTGTTCCCAGAATTCTTTATAAAACTCAGCAGGAAAGCCATCAGGCCCTGGAGGTTTGTTGTTGGGCATCAGTAACAGAGCTTCATGAAGTTCAGCCAATGAGAGCAGAGAGTCTAAGTTTGAGCTTTGATCCTCATTTAATCTGGGTAGAGTTACATTATAAAGAAATGAGTTAATACTTTGTTCTGATGGATTGACCTGTGATGTGTATAGGTTTTTATAAAAATCTTTAAACGTTTTATTGATTTTAACCGGGTCGTGAGTGACAGTTCCTGTGTGGTCCATAATAGAGGTAATTGTTGATTTTTCTTTATTAATTTTAAGCTGATTAGCTAAAAATTTACCCGATTTGTTTGAGTTATCAAAATTTTCGAGTCGAAGTTTTTGTATTTGGAATTGTGTTTGCTTATTGATTATGTCATTTAACAGAAGCTTTAAGTTTTTCAGATCTCCCAGAATGTGTTCTTGTGCAGAAGCAGCATAAGCAGCCTCTAGATCTTTGATTTTATTTCCTATTTCTAATAAATCTGCTTTCTCTTTGTGTTTTTTATTTGTTGAATAAGAAATAATTTTTCCTCTCATCACTGCTTTTGCTGTTTCCCAAAGAACACATGGTGAAATATCCGGAGTATCATTAAATTCTAAGAAGGTTGCCCACTCTTTTTTAAAGAATTGAATGAACTCTTGATCTTTTAACAGAGAAGTGTTAAACCTCCAGGTTAAGCCTGAAGGTGTGGGAATATCTCTAGAAATATTTACAGAAACTGGTGCATGATCACTAATGATAATTGAATGAATGTTGGAATCCTTGATATCTTTTAAAAGAGAATTACTGACTAATAAGTAGTCTAAGCGAGACTGTGAGTGGTGAACTGGAGAAAAGAAAGTGAACCCTTTAGTGTTTGGATGACATGAGCGCCAAGCGTCGCAGAGACCCAACTCATCCATGTACTGCTTCAAAATACTTGCAGAACGCCATGTGCGCTGGTGTCCTGCTGTGCTGAGTCTGTCAAGTTCAGGATCAAGGACCAAGTTGAGGTCTCCTATAATTATTGTGGAGTCAGCGTGAACCGAAAGTGAGGTGAAGAATCTGTGAAAGAAGGAGGATTCATCAGCATTGGGACCATAGATACTGGCTATACAGAAATCTTTATTCTGAACTGATATGTTAATAATTACAAATCTGCCTTCTGGATCAACAATTGTGTTCTTATGAGTAAAAGTCATATTTTTATTCATCAAAATAGCAACTCCTCTTTGTTTGGAGTTGTAACTAGCTGAGTAGATGAATGGGAATTGTGAGCAGCACAGGAGATGATCAGCTGATCTGGATAAGTGGGTCTCCTGCAGTAAAACTAGATCTGCTTTTAGATCATTCAGATGGTTGAAAACTTTCAGCCTCTATGGCCCAGAGCCAAGTCCACGCACATTCCCTCAAGTTTTTCTTTGTTATGGCTTTTGTCTGTTTCAGTGTATGTCAGTGATCACTGTGAGTTGATCTCTCATAAACAGTGTCCACCTCGGTGTGTGAACTCTGTATCGTGATTAAAGGACAATGCTTTCCTGTGGAATTGTATTCATATAAATTTGGTGCTGTGCATCCAACCGTACATTTGGTTCACATTCACTTCCTTATTCTTGCCGTTTCAGACTGTTTAACTTCCTGTTTTCACGTGACTTTCTCTTTCCTTCTTCATCACATGCTCCTCTGCACAGTTTTGATCGTCTTCATTTTCCAGGTTTTTTTCTGATGCTGCAAACATTTAATCTCCCACATATGTCAATGGCATTCGTCCCATCTGTCCTCCCCCAGCTAGAGTCCCTGCAGCAGACCCGAGGGCAGCTTCTTAAAGTTTCAGAGCAGATCTCCTGCTCCATGCGCTCCTCCCAGGAGCAGCTCAGTGCTAAGCTTCAGCAGACCCAGAAGCAGCTGGAGGATGTGAAGGCCCGTGGCGAACAGACCAGAGTCCAGCTGGACCAGACCCAGCTTGACCTGGATTACACCCGCAGCCAAGCCAGTCACCTTCAGACCCAGTTAGAGCAGAGCCAGGTCCAGCTGGAGGAGAGCAGGGCTATAATCGAGCAGATGAGGATCCACAAGACTCATTTGGAAGCTCATCTGGAGCAGCTCAGGCTGCAGGTTGCTCAGCTCCAGAAGTCTGCTGAGACCTCCATGGACTCCCTGCTCATCAAGGTGTTTGGAGTTTCTTTGATGAGCACAGTTGGATTTTGGGTCATTTATTAAACTTTCTGTTCTCTTTTGGCAGGAATCCGAGGTCACTCGCCTGCAGGCCCGCATCCTCAGTCTGGGTCAAGCGGCTGAGCGAGAGGGTCTGTTTTTGCCTCCGCTCTCAGAGTCTGTAGAGCGCTCGCCCCGCTTCTTCACGAGCCCGCAAACATCACACGCTTCTTTTCGAGGGCACTCCTTACTACAGCGGCCCTCTGCCCCCAACAATCCCCTGCCTGAGGGTCCCCATGCAGGCTGGCTGAAGAACAGCGAGGCTTTGAAGCCGCAGTCATGCGAGTCCTCTTTTATTTTCTCTGAGACTGAGGACCACAGCTGGCAGGGCCTCAGCGCCTCTGACAGCGCCACCGCCTCTGACACCTCCTTTAATCCGCTCACATACATGCTGGACAGAGGAGCGGATGCCGAGGTGGAGCATCTCACTCACTCCAGGAGGGAGTCTGAGAGCACTGTGGAGCCTCCAGAGGAGGACCTGAGTTCGCTCTCAGGCATGCTCCGGTTCGTCACTCAGACACTGGCCCGGCAGGACGACCTGGCTGCCAGCAGGTCTGCAGAGCCGGCACTGGTCTGACGAAACCTTCAGGTCAGAGTTTATTTATTGAAGTGTTACAGATCCTTTTTCAAGATGAAACTGCAGAGGAAAAAGATTAGTAGTTTAAAAAGAAACAAGAAGACAAATATAAAAAAGCTGAAGAATGCAAAATATGTTTAGTTTTTGACACATTTCCCTTCAGAAAAGCACAAAGTGATGAATATTCCAGACCTAGATGCAAAAACATACTTTACAGAGAATAACTGACCAAAGGAATCCTATGAACTTGGTCAAACAGATTCTTGCCTCCTCTAATCATCCACCTCCATCTGACCCTTAACTGCAAACAGCTGCAGTGCCGGGTGAAGTCAAAGGTGGTTAAAAAAAAAAAAAGAGTCAAATATTTAAAGAAACTTTGTGTAAAATCCTTTTTATGAGGTATGTGAGACTTTGTGTTTTACAGTGTCCTGAACTTATAAACTTATATAAACTAAACTAAGAACAGAGATTTAGAAAGAGATCAAACTTTCTCGTCAGTGAGCAGAAAGTATGCTGGAAGCTCCTCAATATAATGGTGTTCCTTTCACATCCCTAATCCATTTTAGGTTTCTCTATTTTGTGGTCACTGTGGACTTTAACTAATGCCGTACAGCCTGGCTTGCATCAGCAACTCTGAAAAAAGAACTTGGTGCGTTCACTGAGCTCCGTAACATAGAACACTAACAGAGCCTCACCAGCCACCCAGTCCAACGCGGTTTTATTTTACAAAACACAAAAAGGATAAAAAGGACAAAAATAAATTCAGGGTAAATAGTTGGAACTGAGAATGTTTTCCTTTTTCCTGGTTTTTAGGTTTTTAGTGTTTTACCAGTAGAATTGGATGGAAATAGTATGAAAACACAGTAATGCCGCAGACACTAACGTGCCTCTTTTTCTCTTATAGGAAGCTGCACACTGTCAACATTATACCTCTGGGTCCTTCTACAGAAGGTGCTGTTTGAAAAAGCCAGCTGTAATACTTAAGAATGAACTGTGAGTGGGCCTGTTCAAGCACTTTATGTTCTATTATTTATGAGGTCATGATGAATTAAAAGTTTTTTTTTTATAAATGTTGATTATGGTTGATGTGTTTGGAAAACTGCAGCTCCTTTTTCCACAAGAATCCGGCTGGGGGTGAGGGTTGTCTTTAGAAGAGAAGCTGCTGTTCAGCCCTGCAGGAGCTAAAAACACAAAGAGGAGTGAGTCATGAGGCAGGAAGTTCAGCTAATCCGCAGAGATGATGAGACATCAAGCCTGAACTGAAACCCTCGGTAGAAGGACTGCAAAGTCAAACTGTTGAGGAACTGCATTCATTTGTACCACTTTAAATTAGTGCTGTCATTCCAGTAATTTTTTGTTCGATTAAATAATCGTGACCTGTAATTAATGAATCGATTTTCATTGCGATTCTTTTTAACCTAATAATTTCTGTGAAAAGCCTCATTCTGAGGTATTTTCATTTATATTTGTGGCATTGTGGAACACTAAAAGATCAAATAAAACTAAAGGCTTTATGAATTTTTTTATTATAAAAGACTTCCAACCTTTACTTTGACACCACTGAGGGGTAATTTTTAATTCATTCTTGAACAATTAACAAAACAAAAAAAAGCATCAGGTCCAGAATGCTCTAATTTACCACTTCAAAAAAATAATAATTTGACACCCCTAATTTTAATACAGTAACTTTAGTTGTGATGTCTGTGGTTTGGTCCAGTATCTTGTCCTAACAAGTGTTGGTTATATATGTTGCAAAATGCATCGTTTTCCAGTGAAGTTGGTTCAGTCAGCCGTAGGATTGTGACACAACACTGCAGAATTCTACTTCTGAGACGTGTAGTTTCAGAATGCGTTGGTTGCGTTGGTTGGGGAGTGGGGGCTCAGTGCAGAGGATGTGGTGAGATCACGTGCTGTTAAGCTGCTGTTTTTTCAGATTAACTTCTGTGGTAAGACATGAAGCTTCATGGTTCTCTCTTTGCAGTAACTCTGAACTCATCTGACCATTTACAGACTTGCACCTTTTCTGTACGTGCTTCATCACAGCGGGTCCGTCTGGAAACAAGTAGACCCCTAAATCTATTGATTCCTTTAGAATATGTGTTTTCTGCCTGCATTATCTCAATCTAGGTTTTGGCTTTTTTTTTCTCTTGGTCCTCAAAACCACCACAAGCTCCTCTTCCAGATATCTGTGCACCCATTCACCTGAAACAGGCTGGCAGAAACCACCTCTTTCAAAGAATTGGCACGGAGTCTGGAGGCTAAAACTTGATCCTGGTGCTCCCCAGTTCAAAAACACACTGCATTAGTTCATTGGTGATTCTAGATTACCCTTCGATGTGACTGTGTATGGTTGTTTAGCCCTGCAACGGACTGGGGACACAACGGTAGCTGAGATAGGCTCCAACAACCATGTGACCTCAAAAGGGATTAAGCAGGTTTAGATGGATGGATGAATCCACAAGAGCCAATGAGACAGATGTGTGGACCAATGAGACAGCCAGATGTGGAAGTCACTGAGCTCAAATTGTTCAACAGGATAAGGGTTTCAAAATCATCAAATTCTTCCTGTGACTTTCTGTACTGAACTCCTGTGAGAGGCCCAGTTGGTTTTGAGTCGGCATATTTCCATCATAATTATCAAGAACAACAATCCTCATTTTCTGATCATGAAAGCTTTTAACACCTGATGTTGATGAACAAAAACCCAAAAAAAACGCATTTCAAAACTGTTTGTTTTTCAAGTCAGAGCCCCGCCCCCTGTCCCTCGCCCTCTTTTCTCTCTGGCAACATGTCACCGCCTGTGGTTCACTCTTTAATTAAAGCAGGCAACACCTTATCTCCGCCACCACGGCTCACACTATTTTAGGATTAGTAAGGTTTCAAGACAAACACTGCACGGTCCAGGAAGTCCCTGCAGCCCAAAGTCAACAACTACAACTGAGTAAATGTTTTCTGATGTGTCGACCACTGAGAAAAGCTGAAGGTTTGTTGGATTTAAAGGTCAAACTGAAAAGACGACACAGAGAGCTTGTGCACATCACAGTCAAGCTTTTTTTGCAAAGATGACCTGAAACTCATTTCAACCCATCTCTTTGTCAGAAAGCAAAAATTTAAAAATAAGTTGACACAATAGTTTTAAAAAAGCATCAGAATGCATTTTTGCTCCCTGAATAATCAGATTTCTGATTTCTGATAAAGTCAAACACTGTGTACCAACTGTCATGAGAGCATTTGCAAAAAAAAAAAAAAAAAGAAAAAGACCAGAGGCTTGTGCTTTTTCAGGTTAGCCACAAATGCACCCAACACCTTTGCCTCCGAGCGTATGGCGCACGGCACATTACCACAGCTGCAGTTTTTATTGCTGCAATAAGCCAATAATGTTCTGATTGAAGCGCTGAGATCCGGTTTAGCTCACTGCATCTTCAGGATGTTGGCTCTGTGGGATCTGCTGTTTTGAGGGGTTCGTGTGACAGACGAGACGAGGCACGCCTGTAATTCTGCACGTCACCTGCTGTGGTTTCAGTTCTTTACACGTTGAAGGATCCCAGGCTTTTTTCCTGACAGACAGGATTGCAGCATCTTTATACACTAAATGGGCTTGGGACTCAACTGAAACAATGCACAGACATTCTTGGCTTTAAATGTAAATATAAGGAAATGGTATTTGAGAAATATGGAAAAGAATACTTAATCTAAGTATAATTATCAGATTCTAATTATATCAGATGTGTGCTTTCTGGAAATATTTATTTATTTATTTATTTAACATTTCTAAGCAACGGGAGGATCAGCCCCTTGAGATGACACCTTCTTTTTGAGGAGTTCCTCATTAAGTAGATAACAACTGAAAAAAAGAAAAAAAAGACACAATATGGTATAAATTTAAACAAAGAAGCAGTTGAGTTACAAATAAACATAAAGCCAACACTCACATACATCCACATTCACACACATACATAACAGCTCTCAACTTTCACCCCCTCATCATAATGCATTTACAAAACAAATTCAAAGCACAGAACATGGATATGGACATTAGTGAAAAAGACAAGACCTTATGAATTAAATCATGTGATGAAAAGAAGTGCAAATATCTTGTAAATGTAATAACAGAGCTCTCTTAAATAATGCTAAAGATGTATGTGAACGTACTGATGTGTTGGTGTGCTGACCCCTGACTGGATATGTCAATAGGCGAACAACACTTGGCTAATAGAAAACAACGTCCATCCATCCATCCATTCCATCCATTTTCTTCCGCTTATCCGGGACCGGGTCGCGGGGGCAGCAGTCTAAGTAAAGATGCCCAGACTTCCCGCTCCCCAGCCACTTCCTCCAGCTCCTCTGGGGGGACCCCGAGTCGTTCCCAGGCCAGCCGAGAGACGTAGTCTCTCCAGCGTGTCCTGGGTCTTCCCCGGGGCCTCCTCCCAGTGGGACATGCCTGGAACACCTCCCTAGGGAGGCGTCCAGGGGGCATCCGAACTAAATGCCCGAGCCACCTCAACTGGCTCCTCTCGATTTGGAGGAGAAGCGGCTCTACTCCGAGTTCCTCCCGGGTAACCGAGCTTCTCACCCTATCTCTAAGTGAGCGCCCAGCCACCCTACGGAGGAAGCTCATTTCAGCCGCCTGGATCCGGGACCTCGTTCTTTCGGTCATGACCCAGAGCTCATGACCATAGGTGAGTATTGGGGCGTAGATCGACCGGTAAATTGAGAGCCTTGCTTTCTGGCTTAGCTCTCTCTTCACCACGACGGACCGGTACAGCGACCGCATAACGGTGGACGCAGCACCAATCCGCCTGTCGATCTCACGCTCCGATCTTCCCTCACTCGTGAACAAGACCCCAAGATACTTAAACTCCTCCACTTGGGGAAGGAGCACTCCACCCACCCAGAGAGGGCAAACTACCTTTCTCCGGTCGAGAACCATGGCCTCAGACTTAGCGGTGCTGACCCTCATCCCAGCCGCTTCACACTTGGCTGCAAACCGTTCCAATGCATACTGGAGGTCCTGGTTCGATGAAGCCAACAGGACAACATCATCTGCAAAGAGCAGAGAGGAAATCCTGTGGTTCCCGAACCAGACCCCCTCCGGACCTTGGCTGCACCTAGAAATTCTGTCCATAAAAACTATGAAAAGAACCGGTGACAAAGGGCAGCCCTGCCGGAGTCCAACATGCACTGGGAACAGGTCTGACTTACTGCCAGCTATGCGGACCAAGCTCCTGCTCTGGTCATACAGAGACCGGACAGCCCTGAGTAAGGCTCCCCGGACCCCATACTCCCAAAGTACCCTCCACAGGACACCACGGGGCACACGGTCGAACGCCTTCTCCAAATCCACAAAACACATGTGGACAGGATGAGCGAACTCCCACGAACCCTCCAGCACCCTGGACAGGGTGTAGAGCTGATCCACAGTTCCACGACCAGGGCGGAAACCGCATTGTTGTTCTTGGATCTGAGGTTCGACTATCGGCCGGACTCTCCTCTCCAGTACCCTGGCATAGACTTTCCCAGGGAGGCTGAGGAGTGTGATTCCCCGGTAGTTGGAACACACCCTCCGGTCCCCCTTCTTGAAAAGGGGAACCACCACCCCTGTCTGCCAGTCCAGTGGTACTGTTCCTGACTGCCACGCGATGCTGCAGAGACGCGTTAACCAAGACACTCCCACAGCATCCAGAGACTTGAGGTACTCAGGGCGGACCTCATCCACTCCCGGTGCCTTGCCACAGAGGAGCTTGTTAACTACCTCTGTGACTTCAGCTTGGGTAATGGACAGCCCCACCCCAGGGCTCTCAGCCTCTGCTTCCTCAAGAGAAGGCGTGTCAGCAGGATTGAGGAGATCCTCAAAGTATTCCTTCCACCGCCCGACAATGACCCCAGTCGAAGTCAGCAGCTCCCCACGTGCACTGAAAATGGTGCCTGCAGAAAGCTGCTTCCCCTTTCTGAGGCGCCGGACGGTTTGCCAGAACCTCTTCGAGGCCAACCGATAGTCCTTCTCCATGGCCTCACCGAACTCCTCCCAGGACCGAGTTTTTGCCTCTACTACAGCCTGAGCCGCAGCTCGCTTAGACTGCCGATACCTGTCAGCTGCCTCTGGAGTCCCACATGTCAGCCAGACCTGATAGGACTCTTTCTTCAGCTTGACGGCATCCCTTACTTCCGGTGTCCACCAACGGGTTCGGGGGTTGCCGCCACGACAGGCACCAGAGACCTTGCGACCACAGCTCCGAACAGCAGCAGAGACAATGGAGGTGGAGAACATGGTCCATTCAGACTCAATGTTACCAGCCTCCCTTGGTACCTGTTTGAAGTTCTCCCGGATGTGGGAGTTAAAGACTTCCCTGACGGAGGGCTCAGCCAGAAGTTCCCAGCAGACCCTCACACTACGTTTGGGTCTGCCGAGTCTTTCCGGCCTCCTTCCCCGCCATCGAATCCATCTCACCACCAGGTAGTGATCAGTGGACAGCTCTGCCCCTCTCTTTACCCGAGTGTCCAAGACACACGGCCGAAGGTCTCCTGAAACGACTACAAAGTCGATCATTGATCTCCTGCCGAGGGTGTCCTGATGCCACGTGTATTGATGGACACCCTTGTGCTCAAACATGGTGTTTGTTATAGACAAACTATGACTAGCACAGAAGTCCAACAACAAAACACCGCTCGGGTTCAGATCAGGGAAGCCGTTCCTACCAATCACCCCCCTCCAGGTGCTACTGTCGTTGCCCACGTGGGCATTGAAGTCACCCAGGAGGACAATGGAGTCCCCCGATGGGGCACTTTCCAGTACCCCTCCGAGAGACACCAAGAAAGCTGGGTACTCTGAACTGCTGTTCGGCCCATAAGCCGAAACCACAGTCAGAGACCTGTCCCCCACCCGAAGGCGGAGGGACGCAACTCTCTCATCCACCGGGGTGAACTCCAACACTTGGCGGCTAAGCTGGGGGCTCACAAGTAAGCCCACCCCAGCCCGCCGCCTCTCACCATGTGCAACTCCAGAATGGTAGAGAGTCCAACCCCTCTCGATAGACTGAGTTTCAGAGCCCAGACTGTGCGTAGAGGTGAGCCCAACTATATCTAGCCGGTACCTCTCAACCTCCCGCACAAGCTCAGGCTCCTTCCCTCCCAAAGAGGTGACATTCCATGTCCCAAAAGCCAAGTTCCATGACCGGGGTTTAGGCCGCTGAGGCACTCGCCCTCGACTGCCACCCAAACCACATCGCACCGGCCCCTTCTGAGCTCTCCTGCAGGTGGTGGGCCCACTGGGGAGTGATCCCACGTTGATCGTTCGGGTTTTACCCGACCGGGGCCCGTGGGAGGAGCCCCGGCCACCAGGCGCTCGCCTGCGAGCCCCAACCCCAGGCCTGGCTCCAGGGTGAGGCCCCGGTAACGCCAATCCGGGCGACGCAACTGGATCTATGATGTGCTTTCTCATGAAGGGGCTTATGAACCGTTCTTTGTCTGGCTCGTCACCCAGGACCTGTCTGCCATGGGAGACCCTACCAGGAGCCGAAGCCCCAGACAGCATAGCTCCTGGGATCACTCGAGCACTCAAACCCCTCCACCACGTTAAGGTGCTGGTTCATGGAGGGGAGAAAACAACGTGTTGTATTAAATGGTACTCTTTCAATCATTGTGAACCTTAGCTGTGGAATTCCACAAGGAAGCTGTATTGGGCCCTTTGCTTTACAGTCTATTTGTGAATGATATGTCTTATGTCTTGAGTAAAACTCACATGACCATGTTTGCAGATGATACAACTATATCAATCTTCTAGCTTCGTTCAGATCAGTAGTATGCTACAATAGGAGCTAATTCCTATTTCGGAATGTGTGGTAGAAACCAAGGTAAAACTGAATAGAAAGCCAAGTGTATGTTATTGAGTTCAAAGCATTCTGTCAAGGAAGACCAAATGTTGCAAAATTTGCTACAGAATCAGTTAACTAAGAAAGTTAAGGAAGTTAAACTGTTGGTATAACACTAAATCAAACAATATCATGGACCACACATATAAGTAACTTTGTTAATAAAATGACAAGGAACATTTCAATAATCAGATGCAATGCTAATATATATGTCAACAGAAAGGATAAGATTGGTTAAACAGCCTTTAACTTTGGGTTACTCTGTTCCTTGCCCTGTTGTTTGTTCAAATTTAACCAAAAAAGACTTTAACAAACTTGAGATGGTGTAGAATAATGGCGCAACAATGGCTCTGGATTTTTCTTTTAGGACTAAAATGAACTGAATGCATCAGTCTGTCATGAAGACAAGTCAATGACAGACTTTGTGGTGTGTAGTCTGGTTCTGTCTGTACATGTAGTCTGGACATTGCAAAAAAAACCTCAGCTTATTCTCACAGTTATTGTCTTCTTATAATAGATAAAAGTTTAACAGAAGAAGAGCCTCTGTTATTTTTACTCTTTCTTTTACCATGAACCAGTTTTACCATGAACTCAAAAAGCAGCCATATATAGAACAAGGTCTTACTAGGATATGCTGCCTCTAGAAATATGGTAATAGGCAGTCATAGTAGTTTTAAAACTAATGTCAAGAAGTCAATAATTATTCATTCATTCATTTACCAATCCGCTTTATCCCTTTCGGGGTCACGGGGTTGCCGGAGCCTAACCCGGCTACTCATGGGCGAAGGCAGGGTACACCCCTGGACTGGTCGCCAGTCGCAGGGGCCACAATCACACACCCATGCACACTCACATCCACACCTACGGACAATTTAGAGTAACCAATTAACCTATGAAGCATGTTTTTGAACGGTGGGAGGAAGCCGGAGTCCCCGGAGAAAACCCACGCATGCACGGGGAGAACATGCAAACTCCACACAGAAAGGTCCCTCATTGGTGACACTGTTTCAGGTCCCCCAGCCAGGACTTGAACCGGGACCCTTCTTGCTGTGAGGCATGAGTGCTAATCACTGCACCACCGTGCAGCCACAAGTCAATAATTAATATAACGGAATTATATTACATATAACATGCTTTCATGTTGTTGATGCCAAACTCTGACTCTATCATCTGAATGTTGCAGCAGAAATGGAGACTCATCAGATCAGGATACAGTTTTTTCAATTTTCAATTGTCCAGTTTTGGTGAGTTTGTGGGAATGTAGCCTCAGTTTCCTGTTCTTAGCTGACAGCAGTGGCACCCCGGTGTGGTTTTCTGCTGCTGTAACCCATCTGCCTCAAGGTTGGACGTGTTTTGTGTTCAGAGATGTTCTTCTGCAGACCTTGGTTGTAACCAGTGGTTATTTGAGTTCTCTATCAGCTGGAACCAGTCTGACCGTTCTCCTCTGACCTCTGTCATCAACAAGACATTTTTTGACAACTTTCTGTAAACTCTAGAGAAGGTTGTGGGTGAAAATTCCAGATCCGCAGTTTCTTAAATACTCAGACCAGCCCGTCTGGCACCAACATCCATGTTCAAGTCACTTCAATCACCTTTCTTCCTCATTCTGATGCTCAGTTTGCGGCAGATCGTCTTCACCACGTCTCCATACTTAAATGCCTTGAGTTGCTGCCGTGTGATTGGCTGATTATAAGTTTGTGTTAACAAGCAGTTGGGCAGGTGTACTTACTAAAGTGACCTATGAATGCAAAGGACAACAATATGATATCTAATGTTTTCATGCAAAAATCATATTCATCTGGTATTTATGAATTCTTTCTGTGTTTTTGGTGAAAAAATACCATGACCATTAAATTGTTGCACTTTCCTGTTTGATGCAAGCACAGCAGACCAATCTGATGTTGAACACCGTCCAGACCTTATCACTCGTCTCTCCATCATGCAGACTTTTCTCTGCAGGTTTGTTTGACTTTAAAGGCAAAGCCTGCAGTGACGGCCATAAAATCCTTCGTGCACAGGCTGCATTGTAACGGAGGATATACATCAGGCACCTGTCAGCGGATGAAACAATGGGCAGCCGGCCAGCATATCATGTCCTGTTTGATAAGAAGAACGGCGTTCTGGCACCAGTGGACCCCCCCACACACACAGACAAACAGATGAGCTCAGTCATGGGAAGCAGACCTTCCACTTTCTGATATTAGGAGAAATTGTCTTAATAGATAATTGGCTTCCACTTAAAGTTCCTCTGTCATTTGGGTCTGCTGGACCATGAGATCAACAGTTTTGCGGAGGCATGAGTCTCCTCCTGAATGCAGTGCAGGGTGTGATTAAATGCAGCTGAACAGGATTGTAAAAAGTGCACAAGCACTCCTGTAGACAACCTAAAACCAGCTACGTGGACATGAAAGAGCAAAAGCGCCTTTCAACGAGGTCGCCCTCCTCCCCCATGATGCAGCACTCAGTAAATAAGGTCAAGGAAGTGTTGACATTTGGTTCTGCCGGTTTGTGACAGTTATTTTGACAGAACATTCTCGGCTGAAGTTGGTTTTGAAACGTGTTTCATGTAATACAAATCTTCAGAAAGCACCGTCTGTGTCTCTGTACAGCACACCTAACCGTGGAACCCCCTTGAGGTTTATTTATTTCAAAAATGAAATGTACCGGATATATTCCCCACTCACTTTCCTACTGAATGATTTCTGTTTGGTTTTCCGAACTGAAAGGCTCTGTCTGCTGCAGCTCACACAGCCTCGCCTCATAAAATACAAAAGCAAACAATCACAGTTTGTTCAGCAGCTGTTTTTCTAAGAAAAGTTGACTCACGCAGCTCTGACCGTGTTCATATGAAAGCATGGGAGTGCACGGTGCAGAGGGTTCACGCTGAATTACAAGAATCTTTCTAAAACCGTCTAAAGGCCTGCACAGATCTGTGCTTCTTCCTCTTTACATGTTCACTCCCCTCTTCTCCTCCACGCCCACTGCAAATTAAAAGCCACTGAGGCTGTGTGAACGCCCCACTCCTTCATCCGCTGCCTCTGCCAGTGCCCCTCCTGTGGGATTCCTCCAACAAACGGTGAGTGTTTCCAGTCATCTTTTCTGACAGCTGCCCTCTGTTTAAGAAAGCTTCATAACCTGCAAGACAGAGCAGCTTATTAGTTCATGGTTGCTGCGAGGTTTTACTATTTTCTGTTAAGGTTTGGATATTTTAAGAGAACTTAATTCCAGACACGAGTGTTATGCAATACACAGGGCCCCCCTCACAGGGGAAAAATTGAAGCCACAGGATCTTTGTTGCTCTAAAGTCAAAAGGGTTTGGTGTTTTGCAGTTGCAGAAACTTACAGGCCATTTAGATTTCTTTTGTGCTGTCTTCTTATAGTTTTGCAATTAGAATCACATTAGTGTTTCTAACATCCCTACCTACAGTTAAGGGTCCTTCATGCTTGGATGCTTGCCTGGGAAGCAGCACTCATTGATTTCTTACAGGAAGTCCATTTGGCGCTCTCTGCCCTCTCTGTTCATTTATCTACCAAAGGAGGAAGATACTCTTTGCTAATGCATCTTAAGCAGGAGATGACGGCTTGTTTCTCGCATTGGGATGTTACCCCCAAAACTAATGGTGAGGGAGAGGGACAGAGAGGTGTGTCACGCCTGCAGCCACCCTGCTGCCTCACTGTTACGATTATGAAAAACTGTAGCTCTGCTGCAGCTGAGATTCAGGAAAATGGTCAAAGTCATGATCAGAAAACTGATGCAATATGAGCTAAAAAATAAATAAGACCAAAATCAGCTTTTCTGTGTTGAATGCTGCCCGTTATCTTGTTTAGACAGACATTTGATCGTGATTACAGCACAAAGATGACATCATTTTAGAGGTTTAATACAAAAATACCATACAGCTTATTTATCAATAGCTCAAAAATGTGTCTAACACTTTAATAAATGTTTTTCTTACAGAATTACTTTTTGAATGATAAACATTTTGAACAAAATAAAAAAATTATAAATAATTGCATTTGTTTCAGTAATACCTTTGGGTTTTTTTAACCACCCTTTTTTTCTGATGCTAAAATTTCAAAGTTCAACTACTAGTGAACCTTGGTGTATTTCTTTACAGTGTCTGTGCAAGCACACCAAATCAGCAAAAACAAAACATGATGTGATTATTATGCCTAGAAGCAGAGAATAAAAGAAAGACCAAAGCAGACTGAACAGATAAGCAAGCATGGAGGGAGGAAGTGCTGTCTCTCTTCGTGCTTTTCTTCTTCTTTACACTGTTCTGTCGACACACTGATGCAGCTAACCTGTCAATCCCTTTCTCTGAACAGCCTGGTCTGCTTGTGTTTATGTGTGATTTTCTTTTCAGCTCCACCATGGTTCACCATAAGGAATTTGAAGGTGCAGGAAAGGAGCCTGGCCTGCAGGTTTGGCGTATTGAGAACTTGGACTTGAAGCCGGTCCCTAAAGCTCTGTATGGCAGCTTTTACACAGGAGACGCTTACCTGCTTCTCTTCACCACTGCAGCTCCTTCATATAACATCCATATGTGGCTGGGTAAGACTCAGGGAGAGCAACAACATCGCTTACCTTTATTTAAATCTTTGTCAAATTTCAAATTAAAATGTTGACAAACTGCCTATATACTTTTGGTTCCTAGAAGAAAGTTTAGTAGAAAAAAACTTGAGTTCTTTTTTAAATTCCAGGACTTCTTGTTTTTAGATGTAATATTCTGTCCTGTTCAATCACCCATTTGTAGTTCCAATTCCTCATACTGTAAATGGAAAATACACAACTTCCTCTTTTGTGTGAACAAAAAGTGAGGTATTGAAAGCTGTCAGTCAACACTGGCTCATAAAAGCCTTTTCTCCTTTCTCGCTTGATACTCTTAAAATCTGGCCTACATCTGCTCTGTTTTCTCGTCATCAGCACCAGCTTTGAAAAAAACAAAATTGTCAAATGGAACAGTGGGTGACTCACATGTGGAGCAGGTCTGAGAGGCAGGTTCCTGCACGCCTGCGCTGTTTGACACAGAAACATTGACCTATGTGATGCTTAAAATACTCCTCACATTTGAAACTGCACTACCGTGTAGAGATGGTCACATTGTTTGTTTGGATGTATCTATATGAAGCTACACATTTAGTGGATACTGCGAACCATGATCTAGACAGTGTAAAGAATAACAAAGGACACACACAGGAAATCAAGGTCCTAGTAATTTAGTAATCCTTTTAGAAATAGAAGGTGCAGTTTGTGAAGTGAGATGGATAGAGTAAAGCTTTATGGCTCCATAAGAAGATTTACGTCATTAGCAGAGATTTCTAGTGTAGCTACATTTTCACCTGTCTTCTTATACAGAGTATTTACAATCTGTCTTCTAAAGTCTAGATGATTATCTACTTTAAGAGATCTAGTACTACTGGTATTTATTCATTGTAAATCTTTTCTTTGGCTACGAACTCAACAATATAACATTTTTGACAAACCAAGTGGGATTTTGAGCCAGTTGACAGTGATTGGTCCGAGTCGGTCCAAGTCAACATTTCTATGGCAACTACTGTGGCCATTCAGGAGTAAAGTGGTTTGAAGTTCACACCCCTTCCACTGAAAGTGGCTCGGGATAAGCTGTCAATCAAATGTTTGAGGTGGGGCATCTGATTGGTCAGTTTATAATTTGAAAAACTTCTGATAAAGAAAAAAAATATAATGAAAAAAAATAGGATAAGAAAGAAGATGTTAAGAAGAAGATATCAGAGCAAGAATGATTATTCTGACAAATAAACTGACTGAGTAACAGCTGTCTATTTCTCTATAGAAGTCTATGGGATTTTGGCTTCTTGGAGTCAGTAGGTACTTCCTGTTTGGAACACAAGGGGGGAGGGGTCACTCAGTCCAGTTCTTTTATACAGTCAATGTATCAGCCTCCTGCCTGTCTTACTCCAACACTGAGTTAGAAGCAATGTTCAGATTGTTGTCTAGGGTAAAACAACCCAGACTATTACTGAGGCACTTCACCAACTGTATCTTGTAGTTATAAAACATATATGGAGTAGTTATAAAGTAACTATGATTTGAATTTTCTTTATGTGCTACATACCATTCACGACATTTGTTCATATTTTTTACCAGACACCTCACCTGCTTAATAATGATAGGTTAGTTGTCTTTTCAAGTGTTTGAATGAATCACACTCATCTGAGGCTGAAGCTGCAGACGCACCCGGTTTAAAGGCTGAGTTGAACCAGAGACCTGAGTGTGGTTTGCCGTTTGCAGGTGACGAATGCTCGCAGGATGAGAGCGGAGCGGCAGCCATCTTTGCCACGCAGATGGATGACTTCCTGGGTGGGGGGCCAGTGCAGTTCAGAGAAGTGCAGAACCATGAGTCCAACACTTTTCTGGGGTACTTCAAGAAGTCAGGCATCAAGTATCAGGTAAACTTCACCGACAGATCTGGGTAACTGAAACATGTAACAGTCACAAAATCAGACCTTTAGCGAGCTTGGTCAGCTGGATGACTGTTTCAAAAACATCACAGTCACCACAGAAAAAGCTAAATTTTTTAAAAAGGCACACAGGCATACTGTACAGAGACTCCTTGACAGCAGGCGAAGCAGGGAAGTCTAAAGAGCGAGCATGACTGGACCTAGACTTCAGTGCTCACACTGTCCGTCTAAGTGCATATGCCACTGCAGGATGTGCCACATACACACACTCTACCTCCTCCAGATGTCATGTGTACGACTAAAAAAATCAAACCAGATCAGTGCCAGGCCAGAGTCCACAGATTCTGGTCCACCTCCACAAGCTATCTCCAGCACAGTTTACCAAACTATTTCCTTGAGTGATCTCACAGCAGTCATACTCTGGGGTCAAATGCACAGCCATTTGAAAAGCCACTGATTGTTCCCATTAGCCTCAGCGGCGTTCATGAGCAGGTGTTGGCGTGTAAGCCCTCCAGGGGACGCTGAGTAAACATCATGTCTGACATTCAGACAGCTGCATTTATCTGGCGGTGTGTACACAGCTTCATGCAACTGCTGACCGGAGTCCTGATGACACCCAGCAGTCAGACTGAAGGAAGAGCAGCCTGGAAATTAAAAATACATTTAAATAATGATTAGTGAGTAGCAATGAACAACAGAAAACGCTGTCTTCAAAGTGGAGTTCAGTCTGTGTAATGATTTCCTATCTGGTGACCTCTGGCTCGTAATACAGCTAGTGAGGCTGAAGTTCAGATCCTGCTCTGTGGTCTCTGGGTGTGTCTGAAGGAGTCACTAAACACTGCAAGAGAGCCATAATGAAAAACACACACCTCAAGTCAGCCGTCTGGTTCTCATTGCCTTGGTAACCCTTCTCCCCACCCCCAACTATGCTTTAGCTGAATACAATTAACCAAATTCTTCCGGAGTGTTTCTCTCAGAGGAACGAGAGTTTTGAAAACGAAGCTTCTAAGGATAGACATACAAGAAGACGAAGTGAACCCAAAAGTGTGTTTGCATAAAAGCTATAAAAGGATTGAGGATCTGCAGTCTACCCAAACTATTTGTGAAGGTCTTTCTCGGCATCATCTTAATTCAAAGAACTTTATTTCTGTCTTTGGGGCAAACAAACAGCCGTTTACACAAACAACAGCAGAGGATTGTGTCATTTGCATGCTGTGAGCTTGCTTTGGTTGATGGCTTTGCTGAAGCTCTTGAGCCAAAGTCATGGCCCTGCACAGAGCTTATTCATCATCATGCTGTTTATTTTACACTCAGGATTTTTAATTTGTGCTCATGGGAACTTCAAATTGCCCTTGCATTCAGTCGTGAATCATAAAATCATCTGAACATGTTTTATTTTTCTGGACTTACTTAAAATACACGAAAAAAAAACCTAATCATCCAAAGGCAGTATCAAGCTTTGTAGGACCTTAAAGACCCCCCTCAATGAAAACAGTGTTTTTGGTGTTTTTAACATGTTCTTGTAGTATTATCTCATAATGGAAGACATACATTAAAACTTAATTTCTAAGTATATCTGTTCAAATCGTGTTGGATCAGGAGCAGATGAACAACAGTGGTTTGATAAAAAGCTCACCATGGGAGGGCCAAAGTCTCCATGCTCCGCTCCATTCTGGTGCATCTGCTTGTAGACAAATAGACCCATTAACGTGTTCGTTTTCTTCATCTGAGCTGGCATCTGGCTCAGAGATGTAAAGCTGGATAGTTTCGATATTGCTTGGCATTTTTTTTTGCTATGCTAATGTTCGCTTGTGGTTGTGAGAGGCTGTAAACTAGTGGGAGAGCGTGTAAACAAATGAATGCTGGGATATCAATGGAGGGTTACTTATTCCCGCCCACAACTCAGAAGTGAATTTCTAATGAGCTCCTGCTTCTCTGCAGAAAATCTTGTGTCTTAAAAATATCTGTCTTTAAAATCAACAGGTTTTTAGATTTTGGCTATAAACTGCACAATTGTGATTAAAAGACTGTTGGGAATGCTTTTACAGCAGAGAAAAATACAGGTGGAGTGCGACCTTAAGCATGTATTTTTAGTATAATTTGTTGTGAGAATCAGTGATAAGCAAACAAAGAATCAATGACACATAGAACTTTACAGCAGTGGAAGTATTTACTTCAGATAGAAATAATCCACCTGAATGTCGTGAACTGGTCTATCTCTTCTCATATAAAAAGCAGTTTGGGTTTTGTCTGCTTTGAGGCTTTATTAGTTTTGGGTAACATGACTATTGTTTGATTAAATGTCTTTTTATTGCTGTATTGTGCAGAGATGGACCCAGCTGTCATCAACCCTCAAAGAAACACAGATGGGTGGGTGTAAATCTGTAAAATAATGATCAGACTGGGGTTGTAGGAAGCTCAATCTTAAAACTGTTTCAGCTGTGTAAAGCTTGTGAGCATTTTCACATTAACACTGGGTTAAAGTAGAAAACATCAGGGTTAAAAAAATGGTTGTGGAAGAGACAGTGGTTGTGGATCTTTGCCTTCATCATAGTGCTAGGAGTGAGAATAACTTGATATTCCTAGCTTTATGGTTTGGATAAAATTGCAGGTTTTGCCTTTGTGTCTTTGATCTAGAGCAAATATTATGTTTGAGTCTTTCCTGAGTGATGTCTTCCTGTTATTACTTTGTATTTATTAAAAATCGCATTTATTCTTTGGGGTTCAGTTTTTCAAAAGATGTAAGAAAACATCCTATAAAAAGCATCCTTCTGTTGCAGAAAGGGGGCGTGGCCTCAGGCTTTCAACATGTGGCCACCAATGACATGAACGTGAAGCGCCTACTACAGGTCAAAGGTCGCAGGGCCATCAGAGCCACAGAGGTGGAGATGTCCTGGTCCAGCTTCAACAAAGGAGACTGTTTCATTGTTGACCTGGGAACGGTGAGCTCCTGCTTTCTGACTTTTGTGCAAATCCATAAAGACTTGAAAATGTTGGAATCACTTTCAGCTGTAAAGTTGCATTTCTGATTGGAGGTTTACATAAACTACACAGAAGCTTCTGGTTGTAGGTCTACAACAATGCAAAGAGCAGGTTAATACGGTACTGATGGACATACTCATCTCCATGCTGTCTGATGACCTCAAAGTGATGCAATGATCCTGTTTAATGTGTCATGTGCACAAACATTCATTGACTCTATGTGATGTTTGTTGATTGTTAGTGTTTTAGTTCATTGAAGCAGGACAGGACAATAATGACAGCTGTGTAAACTGTGATATGAAGTATTGTTTTTCTCCTGCAGGATGTGTATGTGTGGTGTGGCAGCGAGTGCAACCGCTTTGAGAAACTCAAGGCCTCTCAAGTTGGCATTGACATCAGAGATAATGAAAGGAATGGCCGGGCAAAGTTACACATGGTGGAGGAGGGGGCGGAGCCAGATGATGTGACAAAGGTAAAGCTCAGTAACTATCCTCTGTCTCTGACGAGTTTCTCCTCCCTTCCTGGCCTAAAGCTGCTGCTGATCATGAGATCAGAGTCCCTGAACCCAAAGCTGAAGTGGATCATGTCAAAGTTTTGTGCAGCACAGATCAGTGTGAGAACTATTGAACAGGAGGCTGTCCCTGTCGGTCTAGCTCTCACGCCACTCTGCAATGTCTTTGTGATTAGAATTGCTTTCTGAGGCACATAAAAAGGGTCTTTCAACACCTAACTTGTAAACTGTAGATAAATAAGAAAGATGTATTTGTGTTAAAGTTATTTTTCAAGTGGTTAAATCCTGCCTGTGTAGATTCTAGGACCCAAAACCACCATTGCTCCCAGTACTCCAGACGATGAAGTGGTGGAGACTGCTAACAGGAACAAGGGCGCCCTCTACATGGTGAGAAATTCAAGGCGCTCCGGTAAATGTTTTTGCCAATGGAATTAATTTACAACGCCTGCAGAGAATGTTTGTACAGAAAAAAACAAACTGCACAGAGACACAGCTCTTCAGACAGCTCAAGTGATGAAGTGTACTCTGCTACACTTTGGAATCTTGAACCTTCAGACTTTACACTTTATTTCAATTATGCTACAAACTGAACCTTAAAGAATATCTGTTTGTGTGATATTTACTCATCTGTGTGATGTTTAGTTTTACATCAGTGAACTGTGTGAATAACTCACACAACAGGAAAGCAGCACAAACTGTTAAAAAGCATTCTTCAAAGGAACTTTATAAAAGAGTTGAGGTTCTCCTAAAGCAAATCCCCCTGTTGTGTTGTCAATTGTGGTTTTAAAAAAATATCATTATTCAGATAACCTGATGTCTGCTAAAATGGAAAACTCTGGAAGCTGGTGTAATCTTGTAGAGGAGTAGAAAACCTTCAGTCAGAATAATTACTGGGAAAACTCCCACTGTGATGCTTTTTCTGATTTACACTCTAACTTTCACTTTCCTGGTCAGATCTCAGATGCTTCTGGTGCCATGAAGGTAACAGCTGTGGCTCAGTCCAGTCCCTTCAAACAAGCCATGCTGTCTCCTGAGGAGTGTTACATTCTGGACAACGGCTTGGACAAGAACATCTTTGTGTGGAAAGGTGCCTGAATAACACCCTCCGGGATTCTCCCTCCATCATTTCCCTGCACCTTTGGCTCTAATGAAGGATCACTGTATTCCTGCTGCTGTTCAGCTGCTTCAGCAGAACTGTGTTTTTATAGTGAATTCTCTGTGACTCCAAACAGGCCCCAAAGCCAATGGGAAAGAGCGCAAGCAAGCCATGACTGTAGCACAGCAGTTCATCAAAGACAAGGGTTACAGCCAAAAAACTCAGGTATGTTCTGACCTTCCGACAGAAGAGAGGCTGATTCAGTTTAGCTGAAGGGAATCTTCCACTTGCAGATCCAGGTATTTCCTCAAGGAAGCGAGACAATCCTGTTTAAGCAGTTCTTCAGTGACTGGAGGGACAAGGATGAGACCACGGGCCCCAGCAAGGCCTACACCATTGGCCGCATCGCCAAAGTGGAACAAGTGCCTTTTGACGCATCAATGCTGCACTCAAATAAAGCCATGGCAGCGCAGCATGGCATGGTGGACGATGGCAAAGGCAAAGTTCAGGTAGAAAGTTGGGAAATCAAGCTACGAAGCAGCTCAAGGCCAGATTTGTGACTCTTGTTTGGCTTTTAGATCTGGCGTGTTGAGAACGGGGAGAAGGTTCCTGTGGATCTAGACTCTCATGGCCTCTTTTATGGTGGTGACTGCTACCTCATCCTCTACAGCTATAGACAGGGGGCTCGGGAGCAGCACATCATATACACCTGGTGGGTGGGGAAAGATCACACCAACAGGATTTGTGTCTTTGGAGACACCAAAGCAGCACACCCTGAAAAAACACTGATGAGAAATGGATTTCCCTGTTAGGCAGGGGCTGAAGTGCACTCAAGATGAACTGGGAGCTTCTGCTTTCCTCACTGTCCAGCTTGATGACTCCATGGGAGGAGCCCCAGTTCAGGTAAGAGCTGACACACTTTCGCACAAAAACAGTTCAGAAATAAAACCAAAAGTCTGAGTGTCTTGTCTGAGAGCCCCAAAACCAACCAACCAACCAACCAACCATCCACCCACCCACCCATCCATCCATCCATCCTTCCGTCCATCTGTTGGGTGAAGGCAGGCCACACCCTGAACAGGTTGCCAATCTGTTGCAGGGCCCCATACTCGCACACAATTACCGGACATTCGCATGGCAATTTGTGATTCTCCGTTAATCTCTGAAGCATGTTTTTGGACTGTGGGAGGAAGGCAGAATGCATGGAAAAACCCACGTATGCACGAGGAGAACAAACTCAACACAGAAAAGGTCCTGAACCAGCATCTTCTCGCTGTGCGGCGAGAGTGCTAACCACCACGCCACTGTACAGTCACAACAGCCACAACACCAACACAATGAAATGGACAGGGGAACATTTACAGGAAGACATTTTGGATAAAAGCTCAGAGAACTCAGGAGGACAAAGACTCAAAGCATTTCTGATTCAGATTCAGTGAAGATGTAATATGATCAGCTGTTTTGTTTGTCTTTTTTGAGAAGAAGTTCATGAAGTCTTGACTTCTGAGATCTCCAGGAACATTATCAACCTGAGCAGGAGGCCAACAAGTTCTCAGTTGCACTGGAAGGTGATGGAAAGAGAGCATTAACAGCAGAGGGCAGTGTTATTGCTGTTTTCTTTTATTGTCAGAATTTAAAAATGAAATGGAAGCACAAGCAATTATAGCTACATGTTCAATTAAGCACAGGTCTAACCTGATCCTCAGGTACAAATATTGAAAAAAAAAAACTTTAAATGACTACTTTTCTTTTAGTTTATATGATGTACAAATAAATAAAAACTTTAAAATCAGACTACCCATAACAATTTAGAGACATATAAAGCCCAAACTTATTTAGAAAACATTCCAATGATCATTAAAAAAGCTGGGTTAACGCTGTGCTTCATGCACGGACAAATATTTTCTTTCCCGTCTACAGGTGAGAGTGACTCAGGGTCAGGAACCCCCCCACCTGATGAGCCTCTTCCAGGACAAACCTATGATCATCCTGAGCGGAGGAACGTCACGCAAAGGTGGACAGTTGCAGCCGGGCAGCACTCGCCTCTTCCACATCCGCCACAGCTCTGCTGGTGCCACCCGAACCGTGGAGGTGAGTGTGTCAGTGTGAAAGAAGGAAGCCGGAGGCGCAGACACGCCTGACATTTTTGCCTCTGCTCACATCAGGTGAACCCCACTGCCTCCAACCTGAACACCAATGATGTGTTCGTGCTGAAATCCCCCAGCGCCCTGTATGTGTGGAAGGGCAAGGGCGCAAACGATGAGGAAGTGGAGGCAGCGAAGAATGTGGTCACATTTTTGGGAGGCACTCCCACCCACGTGTCTGAGAACAAAGAGCCAGGTGGGTGTCCAGAAAACGCTTTGGATCACAGGATTTTCTACATCAGATGCTCCCCAGTCTTTGGCTGACTTTTTTACTGTTTGGACATGACAGAACTCTGACCGTCTGAGTTTCCTCTCATCACTGAGATGGAGAAGCAGTGATTGTGTGTTCGAACAAACAAAGCTGCAATCACTGATTGTGTGGATGTCTCGTTTATGCCCCACAGCTGATTTCTGGTCTGCTTTGGGAGGCAAAAAGGATTATCAGACCTCAAAGAGCCTGCAGGGCATCATCAAACCCCCACGACTGTTTGGGTGCTCCAACAAAACAGGAAGGCTTGTGGTAAGTGTGCAAGTGAAATCACGCCAACCCAACTCCTTTCCTTTTTCTAAACGTCTGAATGAACATGAGAGAAGTGCAACTGTTTGCTAGTTTCAGTGTAGAGTTCTTGTCTCTCAGGTGGAAGAGGTACCAGGAGACTTCACACAGTCAGATCTGGCCACAGATGATGTCATGATCTTAGATACCTGGGATCAGGTGAGACAAGCTTTTTGTTCTTTTTTTTGAAGGACACTGCTTGACTCATCTGTTTGTCTCTTCTCTTTCTAGCTGTTCATTTGGGTTGGTAATGAGGCCAACGAAGAGGAAAGGAAGGGAGCTCCAAAAATAGGTCTGCTGCACTTTAAACTCAAACGTTTGACAGAATCTTACTGGGTTTGACAGGAGTTTGAGTAAAGACTGCACTGTGGAATTGAACCTGCATTGCTTTAGCTTCAGGCTGTTTTTCTATACTAGACATAAAACACAAAAAGAATACAATGAAAATACAGCAAAAAAGTACAGATGGTTCTGCTCAAAATAGGAAAAAACAAAAAGGTCAGACTGCAAGGCAGGTTAAACCTCCTCTTTAGGTTGAAAAACTGTTTCCAAATTAGATGCCCTTAAAAGGGTATCCATGACCGGGGAAGCTGCTTGGACCAGCACAAAAACAGTTTGTAGAGGAATTTTACCTGAAGAATGAATAAAATCCTGAAACTTTTCAAGCTCACTGCGGTCAGACAGGAGACAACTTAAAAGTAAGATTTAGATTGCTTACTCTGTTCAAATCCAAGAAATGAGTATGAAATGAGCCAACTGATGAATCTGAAATATTTATTGCTTTAAAACAGTTCTGAGCCACACTGGCTCCAGTCCAGACTGGAAGTGAATCAGTACAATCATAGTGGAGTTAGAACACCCTCCTCCTCCTCAGAAGAGGATGATCTTTAGATTCAGTTGCTGCTTGTCATGTGTGATCAGGTGTTAGCTTGTGGTGGTGGATGTCAGATTTTCTCATCTGTCTCATATCTGGACCTGTCTCTTTCTCGCCTTTTTCAGCCAAAGAATACGTTGATTCTGACCCTTCCGGTCGTCAAGGAATACCCATCACCACCATTCAACAGGGGGCGGAGCCAGCAACGTTCACTGGCTGGTTCCAGGCTTGGGATTCTAAGATGTGGGATACAGATCCATTGGACAGAGTCCGAGCCCGTTTCTGAAAGTAGATCCTCACAGAATGACTTCTTGGCTCTTCCCCTGCCTAATCTGCATATGCCTGAGTGACCGAAGGGCCAGTGGTCACAATTATGCCTTGATCTTGGTGCTGTGCGCTGGAATTTCATCCTGAAACCATTTCAAATGCTTTATTGATTTTTGTTTATTGAGTAGTTTTTGGGTCTGAGTCATCTGGAATTAAAATACAAATAAAGGGCTGGATAGTTGTGCTTACTTCTGCCTCATTCTGTACTATGCTTGTGTTAAAGAAAATGATCTACCCTTGCAGTTTTATTGTATTAGTATCTATGAACAATCAGAAGGCTCACTTCTGTGTCTGTCATGTTTTGCTCTCCTTGCTGGCATCTTGTAGAGAACCCTTGGCGATTCTGCATGCTGCAATTGTGTCATTCTGTCTTTGAGAATTTGGTTTTGCATATTAAAAAAAGTTTGCCTTTTCAAAAAATAAACGGACAATGAAAACTGGCATGTCTCTCAGGTCTTTGACTGGGGGTCATAAATCCTGCAGTTTGTAGACTAAGCAGGAGGTTAGAGTGATGGATCTACATGCAACATCCAGATCCCCGTTTGCTCAGGATGAAAAACCAGACTTTTTTGTAGAAAAGAAAGAAATGGTGTATACTTGGACAATGCTTTTCTACCTTCCTTGAAGGCCCAAAAAGCCTTATAGTCAGTCCCATTCACACCAACCTGTAACCACCAGAAGCAATTTGGAGTTCAGCGACTTGGCTGACCCACAGGTCTGACTCAAACGTGTTCATGATGTGTTTATTTTTGAAAGACTGTGGCTAAACTGTCACGTTGACTTTCTGACAATGCTAACACAAAACCTGACAAGAAAACATTGGGAAGTTTCTTAAAGAAACGTTAACATTGATTATTAATTTTAAAAAAAATGCGACATTGGTTTATCAAATCTATAAGTTAAGTTTCTTGAAAAACAATTCACTGTATTTTTTAGACCTAAAATACCTTATTTTTCTTACGGAATTCTATTCTATTTAAAGAAGTTCTTTTGTTCCGTTTAGGTGAAATGCCACTCATGAATCCTTTGGAATGGGAACACGCCGAATCGGAATCAATTCGTAAGTGCCCGCGTGACGACCTGAAAGTGGGTTCACTTTGTTGTGGAGAAAAGCCCGCGGGAATGGAAGATCAAAGAAAGCCGACTCCCGGGTAAAAATGGCAGCAAAAGCTCTAAAGGTGAGGCGCTAAAGGCGCTCCGAACCTGGAGCGGAGCAGGCGACGCTCCTCCTCACCCCCCTGCCGCCCGTCGGGAAGGAGGCTCGGTCATGTGATTCCAGCTTTTTTCCACTCCTCTTTGGAAGTTGAAAACGCAGGAGCGGAGCGGCCCAGCTCGTCCTCAGCTCGTCCTCTGTCGCCTCTCCGCTGTGCTCCTCCCGCTCGGCGCGGTTCACCTCCTTCGCCATGGCCGGAGCAATCATAGAAAACATGAGCACCAAAAAGTTGGTGATCGTGGGAGTGACCCTGCTGCTGTTCCAGGCGCTCGCCTTCATGGTCGGCGGGTTGATTGGTGAGTCTTTCCCCCTCTTCATCACTTTCGTGGCGCTCGTGTTTAGCTAACGCTCGTGTCCGCGCGGGCTAAAACGAAAGTTCGGACTTGTTGGTCGGGAAGCCTTCGTTTGGTTCCGTGTTCGGGACTTTGACTGCGTGAAGCAGGCGAGCAGCGCGGCGGTACCGAACCGGAGCCACTGCCCCGGATCGAGGTGTTAGTGTGTTACTTTTTGAAGCCGCCGCTGCCTCACACATTTCCCTTTGATCTCCCCCCCCCCCCGGTTTGTCCTCCTCCCCCAGCATATGTAATGTCTGCCGCGCGGGCCCCCGCATTCCCCCCCTCCCTTTAATCCCTGCCAATTTTTGCTTTTTTTTCGCGCTTTCATGTGCAAGCGTGCACGCCAACACGCGCACCGCGCGTCGCCTTCTCTCTGAGTAGGAGGTGCTGTCAAGTTTCCTCAGATGCACCTCCTCCGCGGTTTGAACGCGCGCCTGCCGCCCCTCGTCCCCGCAGCTCCTCGTGAATTGGCCTCCTCGTTTCTGCGTGGCTGAGATGGTTTTAATGAAGCAAGCGCGGCTCCTTTGTGTTTGCGTGGTGGCCTGTAGGCTGCGGGGTAATTGAGAAGCCCCCGCCTCGTAGGGAAACGGGGGGGCAGGACTGCAGTAACAGGTTGGGGGAGTTCACTGTCAGGTTTCAGGATAACCGCTCAGACGTGTGACCTTTGTAGTGCTGAACACAGTTGGACTGCTTCACACAGGTGGCTGAGTTCGGTCCAGAACCCCCGAGTTCGGTCCAGAACGCCTTTGTTACGCAGAAGGACGTTGGATTTCTTTGTTGGGAACCAGCACAAAGGTGTTGCCAGGATTTGCAACATTTTATGCAACTGTGATCAAACAAGGGATAACTTGGTGGATGTGTGAGACACTTCTTCACAGGAAGTTCACCTCCTTTTGTTATCCAGTCTGTTTTCAATCTAAAATGCAGCCTTTGTCATGCGTGTGCTCCTAATAAAAGCTGATTTTCACAGAGAAAAGTGATTTTATTTTCTTCAGGGTAACTGGACTTTAAAGCTTGATCTTAAACACGCTTTGGTGCTCATCTGAGTAGCTTCTTCAGTTCCAACACCGTATTATTTTAATATAACATGCAGTTTCGGGTTCTTTTACCATGGAAGTCACAGAAACATTGAGGCAGTGGCTGAAAGTTTTAAGCTCACCCCAGAACACGTTTGTGATCTGTTGGACATCTGTCTGATGGAATACACAATGAAGAGAAACATCAGATTCACACATGCAGGACAACATCAGGGACAATCATGAACCCTTCTTGGACTTCTTCGTCTTTGCCTTGCGGCTGCTCCCTTTAGGGATCCTCCACCAACCTGTTGACCCTATTTGGACTGTTCTGTGTAAATAAAGGGAAGGCAGGAATCTAAACATTACAGTGCACAGGTAGCCCATCTGACCAGTATCATGTGTGACCCCACCATTAGCGCAAACATAAGTTAGGAGTAATCAAAAGATTAGAATAGAAACCAGACCTACCAACTTAGGAGTCAACAAAGGAATCTGCCACTAGAACACTGCTTTCAGGAGATGCACTTATCTCAGCTGGATTTTGATGAAAGCCAAGAAAGAATGAGTGACCCCACTCCCCCTCGTGTTCTAAATGGGAAGTACCTGTTGGTTCCAAGAAGTCAAAACCCTTCTATAGAGAAATAAACAGATATTTATTTATATTTGTCAGAATAAACATTCTTGCTCTGATAGCATTTTTTAACATGTATCCTATTGTTTTTCATTATATTATTTTTCTTTATTGTAAGTTATTCAAATTGTAAACTGACCAATCAGATGCCTCAGTAAAAACATGGCGTCCGCTGGCCCCACCTCAAAAGTTTGACAGATTTTCTTAGCCCGCTTTGAATGGAAGGGGTAGAATTCCAACAAACTTACTCACGGTTGGCAGCTGTAGTTGCTCTAGAAACGTGACTGAGACCCACTTGGACTCATCACTGTCATCTGGCTCCAACAAAGCAACGTCCGTTTTGCGAAAAATGGCGTCTTAATCAGCTTAATTTCGCTGGAGCCAGAGGTAAGGCCTTTTCTATGGGTGACACCAATACCCAGTTTGTTCAGTTGTCTTATACAGTCAATGGTATGACCAGGTGTGGAACCTGTATACCTTTATTGTTGGAAGTCCACACCCTTTCCACTCACAGCAGGCTCGGGAGAATCTGGCAAACGTTTGAGGTGGGGGCCAGTGGGCACCACATGCTTTTACTGAGACATCTGATTGGTCAGTTTATAACTTGAATATCTTGAAATGAAAAATATTTATTATGAAAGAAAATAGGTTTACCAAGAACATTTTTAAAAAGGAATCTGAGCAAGAATGTTTACTCTGACAAAGATAATATTCTCTACATACAGTCAGTAGCTACAACTGGATTCTGAGACGTAATACTTATGTTAGGTCTTCATCTGCCACAGTATAACACTCCTCGCTCATAGTTTCACAAACAAGGCTCAAGCTTGTTTATTTTAGTTGAGTTTCGTGTGGTTTAGTATTTTTGGGGGAAATGTAGTTTCCCAAGCATTGCACAAGTTTGATGTATTTCTGCATTATTCAGTCTAACATTCTTACATTTTCTTTACTAGCTCCAAGTCCCACAACAGCAGGTCACTACTTGGCCACAAAGTGCGTGAACACGGCCAAAAACCAGCAGGAGACAAAGTGGTTCATGCCTTGGGGTCCAAACCAGTGTGACAAGCTGCAGTCATTCGATGACGCTATGGCCAAGAGGATTGAGGCCAACAACATAGTGTTTGCTGTCCACATCCCCATGCCCAAGAAGGAGATGAGTCCCTGGTTCCATTTCATGCTGGTCATCCTGCAGTTCGACATTGCATTTAAGATCCACAACCAAATAGGTGAGCATTTGTGTTAAACAGCCAAAACATGACTGTTAAAGTTTGCATGCATTCTGTGTTTGGTGGCGATGAACTGTAAAAACTCTGCAGTATTTTTCACTTTGTTTATATTTTAAGAAGTGCAGGTTTTTCACTGCCACTGATTACGAGCAACAAATTTTGGTATTTGCTGTCAGGTGTTTAGATTACAAATATTGTCAGCTTTTGGTTGGGGCTCGTACCTTCAATGTGTTGATGTGTCTCTCCTCTTTCCTCCTTGTCAGGTGTTTGAATTTCAGTTGTTCTTGGTGAACGGGTCTTGTTTTTTCAGATTGGTCTCATGGAAAAGAAGCAAACAATGCTGGATGTTCTGGTGACTTGTTTGTGTACCCATCAGGCATTGACAGGGTGTTTGGGAAAGACGATTACAATCAGAGAGAAGGAAGTCTAAACTGTGAGAAGATCACAGCAGATCCTGGCTGAGGGGCTTTTAACCAAATTTCTGCCTGTAGATTTAAGGATGCATGTGAATCTTGTAAGCCAATGGTCATTGCCCAAAAGGTGATGAGGTGTTTGCTAATTGTGTAGAGAGCAAACATGTGAGGTTGGCTTTCTTCTCTCCTTGTTCAAAGGTTTGAACAGCAGTTTTTACCCGGTGCAGGCCCAGACGCCAACATCATTTACTTCTCACATTCTTGGCCCCTCTGGAACATTGTCAAGAGCCTCTAAATGGTTTACTGGCAAACAAACGTGACTCAGCCCAGGCCATAGAAAAATCTTACTGCCAGATGGTGGAGACTTCCTTTTATTTTCCTGAGCTACAGATTGAGCAAAGTGCTTCAAAAGGTTTATCATTAAACATGTGATTTCTAGAAGATTTTTTGTCACATTAATTCTATGAAAAAGGTTTATTACCAGCATTTTTATCGTTTCACTTCAAAACCTAGTATCTTTAGTTGCTAAAATTAGTTTTATTCTCACTGTTTTACATAAACAAAGATTAAAGTTGGATCATTAAAACTGATGGTGCTGACAAATAAAAACTAGAGCTGCCTCATAACAACAACTATCATTTAAGGAAAAATGTATTTATGAATTTCTAAATCTAGAATTGCTTCTTGTACATACAGAGAAACTGGTGTCTCTAAAATTGATTAATTTATTTTTAAAAACGGTTCTATTAGTTTTTAATTTTACTGATGTGCAATTGGTCTTTTTTTTTTACAATGACTACCTTTCAAAATGTAGTTCTTTGGAAGCAGAGCTACACTGGATTGTTGGGTAAAGTATGTACTTTTAGTGTCACTTTTTCATGGAGAAACTTAGCCTGGTTTGCTGTCTCTGAGGACATTCCTGTGAAGATGCTGTGTGCAATGGTGGGATTAGGTGTAAATGAATGCAAATGATGCAAATCATTTTACACCTGTTGGATTTGTTTTGACACAGTAGAGCAGCTGAAGGATCTCTGTGAGCAACTTGTACATCTGAAGAGATTCATGAACATTCGCACACGTGGTTGAGTCTGAAACTTGAACATTACCAGTCCAGACGAGCACAGTGAGAGCTATTATTCACTTCTGAAGAAAACTCAAAGCAGGGGAAGGACTTTCCAAGAACAATCAACTGACAAAAATGACTCCTAAGGTGAACATGAAGTCTCATCCAGGAGGTCATAAGAGGCAAATCAACACGCAAAGAACTGCAGACCTCACTTGACTGTGTTAAAGTCCTGGTTCACGTTTCAGCAGAGAAGACTGAACAAAAACGGATCTTCGGGAGAGTTTAGAGGACTTGTCTGTCTCACAAATGAAAAGCATCTTTTTTACACTGAGGACTTCTAGATTAATTTGCTGTGAGCTGATGAATCAAAAGAGGAGTTTTCTGAGGGTTTGTCACCTTTTGAAGAACATCAGAGCCACAGTTAAACCATCAGTTCACTAGGTTCTGCAGAAATACAAGTTCACCTTCTAATTGTAAGAATAAAAACGAAAATCGGGAAATTCTTGTTGTTGGGCACAAAGTCAGTGGCAAAAAAAGTTTTAAAGCTATTTAAGTCAGAATAATAAAAAAAGAAAATTCTGATGTTGCTGTTGGACCTTTGGTTTCAAGCAGAATGCCTCAAAGCCACTTTCTGTCCCTTTGTCTATTCTGCACAGCAGCTAGCCCCCAAGATCCACCTTAATAGATGAACAATGTTATAAACATGACTAAACGGTTTATGATCAGATGCAACCATAAGCTTTAAGCTGCAAAAACCAGGCACTTGGTTTTGGGGTGTGATTCTCTCTAAGCGTGGAGAGCTGCTGCTTCTGGTCTGCGTTTGAATGAACGGAGCGCTCCATCAATCCACACTACAAATACAACACTACATACAACTACTGAATGTCATCTAGAGGGTCTTTAATGTTGCACAAAGATATGACTATTAACAGTTTGTTCAACTATATGTGAATATACCATCCTGTCAGTTATGTGTTTATCTAAAGAAAACTTGCACATACTGTGCCAGACCAGACTGGAAAAAACACAAGACAATACTACATTTGTGAAGATGAGGTGCTGCTCTGCCTCACTGAATGCAGGCTGTTGTGTTTTAAATTCTGACCTTTCCTGCCTCTCAGAGCTCAGGAACACCAGCATGTCTCTGGACTGTCAGGTTGTTTGTCCCAGAGCAGAGCGTCGCCCTCATAAACCACTCCACGCCACCACCAAGCACTACTTGGCCAGAATCCGGGAATAACACAGCTGTTGAAATGGCTTAGTTTCCATGGCGATGACCACTGGGCTGAAGGGGAATGTTTGCATGAATTGAGCTGACATTTGTGGGCACTGGGCTCCAGCTTTGGGAGAGCAGGAGGAGCATCACAGAGATGATCTGCTGCCAGTTCTCATCTGTCTCTTCCCCATCCCAGCTCTCCTCTTGTTCTCAGGCCTCTGAGTCTCCTGTTCATCTCTGCTTGTTGAGCAGAGGCATTCGGCAAGCTTTGAAGGGAGCATTGTGGGCTTTGGAATTTGTCCTAATGATTGAGTTTTGTTGTCTGATGTTTGACAGAGTTAGATCCTTAGGTTTTTGAAGGTCAGTGCTTCAAAAGAGACCAGACCTCACTTAGAGCTGAATAATCCGGAATAATCATGACATAATTTTCTAAAATTGTAGCTTTTTATCATGGACAACATTGTTTAAGGACATGAATCAAAAAGCTTCAGAAGTTACTACAACATGTAAGCTTTTATTAATAAAGTCCTGATGTGGGTTTGAGGCATTCCTCCTTTCATGAAGTGAAATGACGCCTTTGTCCGACAGTCTAATGAGAAGTTCTTCTTTCAGCAGGACTCCATCTGCTTTGCTTGAATGCTGAAGTCCACTGAAGATTCTGTGTTTGAATCCTTTCAGTTGTTAAAGTTAGTGTGTCGAGGAACTCTCACAGCTGCTGTTTCTTGCAGTGGATGGAGCTGTGGTCAACATTGAGGTGGGTCTGGCCTACAGAGATGACACTGTGAGTAAGTGGACAGAGATGGCTCGCTCCTTTGAACAGAGGAGACTGAACTGCAGCTTCACCACTGCCAAGGTAACGCGGATAATTCAAAACAATTAGACTTTAAAAACAGGCTCTGTTTCAGGTCTGGTCTTGTCTCTTGTTTTTCAATGGTCTGTCATTTTGTTTTTATTTGCTGTTCAAGGTTTTGTGAAAATCTCTATTTTTGGGGGGCAAGGATAAAAAAAATGTTTTTAAAGGCAGGTTTTTGCTTGTTTCCCCCCATAAATCAGACAACCAACTCGCTCCTCTGCTCCCTTTTGTTCACTGACTTTGTTCACTGGTTTTCCTCCAAAGCTTCTAAAACAATCGGCATCATGTGCAGTTATTGGACAGTCTTTCTTTCACATGTGTAAGATGGGCTTTTGGCAAACGTTTTCTTAAATCTGAAATGAGGTTCTGCTTCTGTTTAAAGTCATGGTAAAATTAAAAAAAGATTTAATCATTTTAGCGTGTGACTGTGTGCTTTTGTGCAGACTGTTGAGAATGAGGGTCGCCATTATGAGTGTGACCTGCTGCCATTCATGGAATTGGGGAGTGTGGCCCACAAGTACTATCTTCTCAACATCCGCCTGCCTGTCAATGAGCACAAGAATATCAACGTGGGGATTGGAGAAATCAAGGATATCCGCCTCGTTGTAGGTGTTGCATGTGGTGTTGGGTGCTCGGTTGAATTGCAGTTTAAATGTTGCAGTGTCAGCAGTATCAGTCCTTCACTTTATTGCAGCTGAACAGCTCTGCTCACTACAAACTATTGACATGCAAGTCTTCTTTTTTTTTCCTCATTAGAGCATCCATCAAAACGGAGGCTTCACCAAGGTTTGGTTCGCCATGAAGACGTTCCTCACTCCCAGCATCCTTATCATCATGATCTGGTACTGGAGACGCATCTCCCTCATGAGCAGAGCTCCCGTACTTCTGGAGAAGTAAGGTTTTAATTTTCTTAAAGTCCCACTTCAATCATCTTTTGATTCATTGTAAAATGGTTCCCGGTGGTCTTTTAATTGTTATTAAACTGTTTACAGGTAAAATCAGAAAACCTGTGTTGTTTTCTAGGACATAGTTTCTGCAGAGTGGCAGTAGCTCATTAGAAATTCATATGAGTTGTGGGTGGGACTGTTGGGGCCCAACCAAACAACAAAAAATGGCGAGCAATATGAGAGCTATCCAGCCGCACGGTTTTGAGCCAGATACAAGTCCAGAAGTGGGAAAACACAGACGTACATGGGTCTACATGTTATAGTTTTCACAGCAACAGAGTTTAAACCAGTCTTGCATAAATGATGGTTCAATGGCGATGAGACACACAATAAATGGTTCATTGTGGTAGCGCTGCACAAGCATGTTTTCTGATGATGCTTGCAGTAACGCTGCTGTGTGAAGCATCGCATCAGTCTTGTTTCCTGCCAATGTGGAACTCCCATCCCATGTTCCAGCAGTGTTTAACCTGAAGGTCATGTAAGTGCAGTTCATCTGTCAAAATGTATTTTCATCACAGACTGTGAAGCCATCATTTACCAAATGCTCTAAAAACACAATAAAAGAAGAACGCATCACAATGTCTTGAACAGGTTTCTGTGGAAAGGTTAAAGAATGGGAGTCCTGCTTGGGACATTCCTGGAAACAAAAAAAGCCTGCTGCTGACACACAACATGCTGCGCACATGCATGGTGTAACATACAGAAACGATGTCTTCCTTGCTCCATTTTCTCTGGCTCCAGGCTCCCATTCCCACGTGAGCAGCCGGCTTTCTGGATGTGCTCTATTTGTGGAGCGCGGATTATTTTTTCATGTTGTAAAAGCTTTAGCAGTCTCCTGTCATGTCAGGCTACAGAGGTGGTAAAATGATCAACTGCTGACATTTTTTCCACTCTCTTAAACAGGTATGCCCCGGTATTTATGGCACGCAGCAGTTACTGACTGCAAGGACCATATTGTTTTCGCATACGGAATGTTTTCTGTCTTTGAGCAAAAATTTGACCCCTGCTACATGCTCAAAAACTCAAAAATTGCACACACCTAGTACTAGGTGAAAATGAATTTTGGTGAACGAGATCACCTCCAAAACGATGACATCATGGTGGGAAAAAAAGTATTTAAAAAAAAAAAAGGTGAAAATCACTTCCTTACAAAAGTTTGTTGACCTTTGACCTTGGGAAGAGGCCGCAAACTTGAATTAAAAAAAAAAAAAAGAAAGGGAAAAAAAGCTTTAGTACCAGTTAGAAACCAAAACTCATCATTGGGATTTTCATCGATCATCTCATAACCTCTTGAGCATCATTGGCAAGAAACTGTGGAAAAAAATGTTGCAATTACAAGTTGTAGATTTTGAACAGCGTGCACGTAGCGAGTTTCCAGCTGTTGCGTTCTTGGCTAGCTCGCACATTTATCAAAATTACTTAAAAAAATCCAATACATGTTCCCTGGCTCAATCTAAACAAAATAATGTAATATATGGTTAGAAGGAATGTGACAGTGGAAAACAAAAAACGTCGCTAAAAATTCTGCTGACTCAGCAAAAAACAATGACATAGACGAGAGAGGATTCACAACACTAAACAAAAATGAGCAGCTGCTCTGTGTCCAGAACTAATGGAGAAAAGAAAGCCCAATTCTTTAGTCTTCTGCTGTAGCTGGACATATATCCATTACTTTTCAACCAGTGCAGTGTTACTTCATTTATTGTGGGAGTTACATTCTAAAAATAACTGGTGATGGTGAAATCTGTGAATTAGGATTACAAATGTATAACTCCCCACTACACACTTTAGATTTTTCTCAGACAGCAAATATTAGCACTGTTTTAATAGATAGTTTTGAAGCAGATAGTGAGATAATTACCATAAGCTTCTTTAGCCCTGAGTGGGCATCAGAGCTCTGTACTCGAGGGTACAATTCACATCTCCTGAAACAATATTTTGTCATTTTATCACTGTAACATTAGGTTTTCTTCTTCTCACTTATTTGTGGTGTACCACCAGGTTCACTTCTGGGCTGCCCTTATTTTATTCCTCCTCCAGCCAAGTACTTTGGATGCAGAATGTCAACTTACCAAATCATGTTACTGAATCACATCCATACTGTCCCATTGTTCTTGGTCTCCTGACAACAAACCAGAGTTATGGAAGCAGACATTTTCTCTACATTTGCATGTTTGAATTCACCACAGTGTTTTAGAAAATGTTTACAGAATTTGGATCCAGAGAAAGGGCATGTCTAGACAGATGGGTCATGTGATCTGTTACACTTCAACCTTTTCTGTCTGAGGGTTTAAAAGTACCAGAAAAGTCTTAACATATTCGTCATTTTGTTTTTGCCTTTTCTCAACTCCTGTTCCCTCACACATATCAGTCTGAGCTTTGCTGCTTGTGTCCACACATTCCCTGCATACCATCCAAACAGTCCGTTACCTTTCAGCCAGCAGAGCTGAGCTGTGAAAACATTTACAGTTAGGTTTCATTACTGAAATTCCTCATTGGGATTTAAAAATGTGTGTTCGTGCTTGTTTTTTTAAAGGTTTACTCTTTTACCTGCTGCAGTTGTTCTGTATGGGTTTCTTAGCAATCATCTTTTATTGTTTGAGCGGCATGCAGAAACTCGAAACATGCTGTTTGAAGGTGTTATTCCTCTGCACGTTTTACCCATATTATTTCATGTTCTTGTTTAAGACGCCTTGGTAGCTTCTCTAAAATTGTTCAAACCAAGTTTTCCAACATAGTCAGTTTCCCTAAATTATTTTAAGATGTGGGTTCTTCTCATATTTTTTGGCCTTTTGCCTACCTGTAGCTTGTTTGTGATGTTATAGTGAGATTTTCTGACATCAGGGGTTTGGATTGCCCCTCAGAAGAAATATGTTTAATTCAAACGAGTTGTTTTAGATTGGGGAGACTTATTGCAAAGGCATATTAAGAAATGGGGTGAATGTGTATTTGCTTCTTTAGATCACATTATTGTAAATATTGTAAATGTATAACAAAATATTGAACTCCAATATTGTGGTTGAACTTGTACTGAAGATGATTACTTTCTTGGTTATATTACTTTTTTGTGGGTCTGATGGTGGTTTGAATTATGCTGTTTGGACAATATTAATAAATCATTAATAATTTATTTTTCATTTAATGAACAAATGAATAATAATGTAGTTGTATTGAAAAGAAATATTAGAGTGCAGTTTCAGTAAAGCTTGCATAACTCTGGACTTCAGCTTTGAAATCTGCACAGAAACACTGAGAAATGTGAAAATTTCAGCAGATGTTGTCAGAAATTCACATTTCTGGAGAGAGAGTTGGCTCAAAGACTTTTCTTGTGCTTTTTTTGTCAGAGTGATCCTTGCCTTGGGAATCTCCATGACGTTCATCAACATTCCAGTGGAGTGGTTCTCTATTGGCTTTAACTGGACCTGGATGCTGCTGTTTGGAGACATCAGACAGGGAATCTTCTACTCTATGCTGCTCTCCTTCTGGATCATTTTCTGTGGGGAACATCTCATGGTAAGACAAAATAGTTTTTTTTGTAAATCTGATTTTATCCTCTATGTTTTACTTTGCTAAAACTGTTTTGGTGGTTGAATCAAAGGGTTAAAACAGCAAAACTGTAGAGACTCAAGGTTTCAGCTCAGGTTTTATGGGGTCGATCAGGGACCGGGGCCGGTGTTTGTTATTTTGACGCACATCTAGATTGGTTTTTCCCCCATGACCAAAAAAAACGCACCCTGTGGTGGTTTCATCGTGGTTATGAAGTTTTTAACCAAAATCCCACAGCATAAATGTCTTTAAAAGCCAAAATAAATGCTTAATTCGACACATCCAACACTAACTATGAGTGGAAAATACGTTTCTTATCATTCACATCCTATGGAAAAATGACCAAGACATCATAATTTCTCCCAGAGTTTGTAAATTTTTGAGCACAACTGTATGTGAGTGTAATCTGTATTTGTATTGTGTATGTGTTAACATGGGGGTGTGTGAAGGTTTTTGGAGCCAACAGGTAAGTTTGTTATAAAATTGTGTGTTTGTGGACAGACTAATATTCATATTTTACCTAATAATGATAAACCTTTTTGTCACATTAGGCAAAAACTTATAGACAATCTCATGCATAATTCTGATCTGGAATCAAGAATTGTTTGCATGCTCATCAGAGCTAGATCCACATTTTAAAAATTCCTTTAAGACTTGAGACTTGTTCAAGTGTGCATCCATGTGAGTTCCACTCAGGCAGACTGACGGAACAGGATAGAAAATATCTTGGTTAGGTGGTTAAAAGGATGAGATGTAAAGTGAAGGTATGCACACACAAACGCACACTGCTTTTCTGTGAAGAAGCTCGCTAGGTTTTCACATTCCTGCTGTTCTTTCCTCAGAGCACAGAAGATGTGAGAACAGTTTGTATGGATAGTGTGGTGTGTAAGGTAAAGGCTGTGCCGTCTGTCACTACCATCCATATCATTTTGATGCTGTGCGTTAGGCCTGACCAACCCTTGTCCTCAAGAGCCACAGTCCGGCCTGGTTTCCAGCTCTCCTTGACCCTCTTTCTGCTGATTGGCTGACTCCAGTGATTCCACATGTTGATTGACTGAACACACCTGGTTTAGGTAGTCATCATCAAACAGTCCAGGGAGAGCTGGAAATCAGGCTGGACTGTGGCTCTTGAGGACCAGGATTGGCAAGCCCTGCTGTATGCAACTGCAGCTGCGGGTGTTGTACCTTCAAACTCTGAACAGTTAAAGAACATTCTGTCATTTTTTTATAATAGATTTTTTTTCTTTCAGCGCATTGTTTTGTTCATTTTAGAGCTGAATGTATACAGATCAGTGTATATGTAGTTTTGTGTGTTTTTTCTCAGGACCAGACTGAGAGGAACCGCTTTTCAGTCTACTGGAAGCAAGTGGGACCCATCGTCTTTGGCTCTTTCTGCCTCTTCATCTTTGACATGTGTGAGAGGTGAGCGAGGAGTTGTGCTGTTTTAAAACATAAACATTAAAAATTCTTGATTGTGTGATTTACTTTACTCTCTGTAAAAACAAGTCATTCATTTTTCTCAAACACATACTTCTATGCTTTGTCATCAGAGGGGTCCAGCTGACGAACCCTTTCTACAGCATCTGGGCTTCTGATGTAGGAACTGAGCTGGCTGTATCCTTTCTGAACAACATTTAACAGCAGAGGAGGCTGACAGTTGTCCCTGAACGCAGCTCTCTTTTCATTTCCACTGTGCATGAGTGTTTCTCCTCAAACCTCTGGAGGTAGAAGACCTGATTGGGTGTTTTGTTGTTTTGGTTTCACCTTTTCAGTTGTACTCTTTTAGCCATCACTGCCATTTGTTCCACCTGCTGCTTTCATTGATGCAGACATCAGTTAGAAATTCACAGTCTGATCTCGACTGTGGTCTCTTTGCTTGTTGGCTGGTGGTTTCCCTGACTGGGATTTTTTTAAGATGGCGTTCATCATTGTGGCAGGGATCTGTGCCTGCCTGTACTTCCTCTTCCTCTGTTTCATGGTCTATCAAGTCTTCCGAAACATCAGTGGTAAAAGGACATCGCTGCCAGCCATGTCAAAGGCCAGACGGCTGCACTATGAGGTGGACATTTTTTCCCTGTTTTTTTAAAAACGTTCAGATGCATCATTAAAGCAGTGACTCAATTTCTCTCTTTTTTTTTTTTTGCTTTTTGTTTTTTCAGGGCTTAATTTTCCGGTTCAAATTTCTCATGTTGGTCACTCTTACTTGTGCTGCCATGACTGTCATCTTCTTCATCGTCAGCCAGGTGGCTCTTCATCATTGCTCGGTTTAACTTTAACAGTTTGAAGGCTCAGAAATTGCAATGAAGAAACTCAACACGACTGTCCCTTGTGTTTGTGTGTGTGTGCAGGTGAATGAGGGTCACTGGCACTGGGGGGAGCACACTGTGCAGGTGAACAGCGCCTTCTTCACAGGCATATACGGCATGTGGAACCTGTACGTCTTTGCCATCATGTTCCTCTACGCCCCGTCCCACAAACGCTATGGAGATGAGCAGTCAAGTGGTCAGTGCATTGCTGGTAACTATACACCCACCACCAAAAGTCAACAGGAAGCTCGACTCCGGTTTTCTGCTGTGTGTGGTTGAGACAGTCTTGGTTTATGTATCTGCTTAATATTTCTTCACAGTAAAAAAATATTTATTACTTCTCTTGGTAGCTGTCACTTCTGAAAGCAAGCATGTTCTGTGTGTTATTCATCCTGAGTTTTAAGGGAGGGTGGGGAGTGAAAAGCACCCAAGTTCCCAGGGGAAATGGTCTCTTTGGCTAAGAGGGTGATTCTGATGGACTCTGGGCTCCCTTCCAGAGAGAAGGAGGGGGCTTAGGAGAGGAGTGAGGTAATGAAAGTCATCCATCTCCAGAAAAAGAGTTTGAAGTTCTGGAAGCGCTCCATGAAGTGCATCAAAAAGACAGAAAGCTTTTTTTGGGTCTTGCCTGTTTGAGCTGAATCTGTTTGTGTTAACAAACTGACAACACCTGATTTCTGTCGGTAAAGCTACTCAAAACACCTCATTTGAAATTAGGTTTTGAGCCTGTGGTCATTTCTCTGTTCTGTGTGGGCAGGTGATGCTGGGGCTAACAGCGGGGAGGACACCCAGCTGACTACAACAATCACCCATGTGGACGGTCCCACTGAGATTTACAAGATGACTGGCAAAGAGGCTCAGGAGTGATTTCTTCTGAGGCCCTCCCGTGACGTTTGTGGAGTGAAACTGTCTTTTGTCCTCACAACCACCTCCTCTCACTTCAAATACAATCCACCTGCATGCACCTCCTGCCCCTTCACTGCTGCACTGAAACCCAAGCTTGTTTACATGTCACCCTGCTCCCAAAGTCTGTTATGTCTGGAAAGATGTGCAGTAACAACTCCACAGCTGCTGTCAGCCTTTCTCTCTTGTGAGTAACTTAGTGGTCAGATTTCCTACTTTGTGTAAACTCTGCTGTGTTGGTCAATGTTGTGCAATGCCTCAGCTCACCAGGCTTAATACTAAGAAGCTGCTTGTGAGGAGATTCCCTGGGAAAAGACCTGTGTTTGGTGGTAAAACGTTGACTGATATTGTGTGTAGTGGTCTCCACGCTCCCATTTCCCAGAAGCTGTCCTTGGATTTGAGTCCAAACTGAAACAACAGACAGTTTTATTGTTTTATTGTTATTTTATTCAGGTTCTGAGGACTTATCAGATACACCTATCAAAAGCTAGTGGCGTCCTGCTGTTCAGGTATCTCTGTCTTTCATGTCTTCTGTTGGAGGGTAATGTACAGACCACATAGCCACTGGGGAGAAGAACCTGGTTTTATCATGTTACAATGTACTGTAGATATCTATTTTTATTATAGGTGCTTATTTACACCTTAACAACATGTATCAAACTATCAAACCAAGCTGACTGTAACCTAGCAACGTTTTTAGTTTTTTTTTTTTTTACTTTGTAAGGTAATTTAAATAAAACCTTTTTTCTTAACATGCTTGTGTGTTTAAAATGAATGATCTGTTCACTTATGAACCAATTCTTGAGCATCTTAAAGTAACAAAAAGAAGAATTTCATTTCTGTGGTGCTGGTGTTGTACCCATGACCTGTTCAACTTTCAATGATGAGCTGAGGCCAGTCTGAGTAGATATTATAGCATCTCCATCAGGCCTACGGAACAGCACATTTTAACATCAAATATGTTTGTTCTGAACACAGGAAGCAGTTGTTTTTGCAGGTATTCATTAAACTGATTTTTTTTAAGTTGCAGCAGTGTCAGTGTTCTATGTTAAAAACAACAAATATATATATATATATATATAAACTTTGAATTGTTTAATAGTATTGTTGTTCGACTGTTTATTAGTCTCAATTTTCTGACCGTATTTGCAACCAAAACAAGGATAGCATGACTCAGAGGAACAGCTTATAGTGTATTCGTAATGCTAGCTTTAAAAAGTATGTCTCTGTTTAGATTGTTTGTAGGTACCATGGCATTTGTGTTGGTTTAACCTTCTGATTGTCATTTTATTCAGTACATTACGACCATCTCCACTAGTAAAGCGCCAATTTAACTGAACACATACCAATTAAAATAAATAACAAACTATCCATTTTTTGAAATCCTCTATATCTCTTTCGGGGTCACAGTTATTTCGATATTTATGTCCTTTAAAAAAGCGTTGTCAGAAGCACTGCTGTTTTCCTGTAGTTTTTACGTGTCGGAGGTTTATTGTGAAAATCTCCGGAAGTGCAGCGCGCTCACCTTTCTGTCAGCTAGCTGCGCTCGTGTTGGTTACTGCTGGGTCCGCCCCTGTCCTCCCGATGAATTTCGCCCGTGCTCGTCCAACCGAAGGAGGAAAAGGAACGCGGAGAGAGCAACAAACAGCAGCCGACGCTTAAAAAACAACCGCGAGGCTGTGGTCGGAGTCGGCGCGTTACAGGTGGTTCTCCGCGGCGCTCAGCAGAGGTCTCCTCCCAGTCTGTGGACGGATAGTCGGCTTGGCTTTTCTGGAAAGAAACCTGCCTGTATCGTCCACCCGCCAGGTAAGTTTCCCGTGTGCTAATCATGAACGGCTCCGAGCAACAGTTGGTCACCGTGAGCTTCGCCGTTCCTCCGGCTGACTGTCCCCCCCCCAGTTTGGCCAGTGCCTCCCCCTCCCTCCCTCTCTCCCTCCCTCCCTCCCTCCCTCGCTGATGGAGCTGCTCCCCGTTGAGTCTTGTTGGAGGTGGACTTGGAACAGGTGACGGCCGGGACTTGAGCGCCGCCTGGGCCTTCTGCTCCTGTTCTTTCCCCACAGACTCCACCTACTGTTGCTTCTGAGGGACTTCTGAGGAGCTGGTGGATTGTTCCAGAACAGAGCGGCTCTCTGGTGTCCGTGAAGACCAGCAGCTGCATTGTAGTTGGAGCAGCAGACAGTGGTTTGTGTTTGGAGTCTTCAGCGTGGAGGCCGAGATCTTCAGCTCTGCTGATGCCATGCCAGAGGGCAGAACACAGACCGGCCATTGATAAGGCCAGCTCATTAGTACTCCATGCACCTCCATCAGAGCCTGCCTCCACGCCCACAGACACACATTTCCCGCTTCCATCCTGCCGTTTGCTTGGGTGTTGCATTTTGGGGGAGTGAAAAACCCCCAGAAGGGGAAGGAAATGCCCCCAGATTTCACAAGAGATAAATGAGCAAGAATCTGAGCTCCAGCTTGACTCAGCAGCATTGTTCTCCAACTCCATGCCATTCATGTGGTGCAGACGTAGAGCGGTCCACCTCTGATTGGGAGAGTGCAGGTTCAGTTCCTGCCCACCTGTGTGTTGAAGTGTCCTTGGGCAAGACACTGAACCTCACATTGCTCCTTGTGGTGTGCACCGGAGAATGGGACTGTGACCAGTATCCACCTTTTACCTTTCAGAAGAAATGAAGCTGATGACGGGCTGAAATGGAGTGAGGCGTCGGTTCAGATTAACCCTGCTTTCAGTCTGAATTCCTTCGTGGTTGTGATGTAGGTCACTGGGTATTCTTTCATTCAAGTTACTTTGTGGAAGGAACTACTGTGAACAAAGTTTTGGTCAGGTGTGTAGCATGGTTTGTTTGGGAGGAGCGTGCTGCTCCTCGTGCCCTGACAGCTCACAGCAGTACTCGGGAGGCGTCTGCCTGACAGAATGCTGCCTGACTCAACGGACAGCTCTGTGGGCCTGTTTTTAAACATGCAACAGGAAAACACCAAAGGTGACTGGAGCTTCTACTCACAGCCAGGATCTGCTTCCTCATAGCGCTTTGTGCAATCCCCGCTGCTTCTGCTTTGTTGAAGTGGTGCTGGTGACTGCTCGCTTCAGTGTTTCTGAATGGTCTCACTACTTCCTTCATAGCCTGCGTGATTCACATTGTTTCAACATGTTTCACTCACATTCAGCCAAAATGAAATAAAAAGAACATTTGGGATTCTGTACTGTTCTTTATTAACTACTGTTCAAAAACACACGTTAAGACCAGAAAGCTCCGGCGCTGCCAAATAAAAACAGCTTTCATTACAAAACTGAATATTGCTCAGTCCAATTCTCTTATACAATTAATGGTTGGCTTACACAGGACCTATGTCCTGTTCTGAGTCCAGGGACCAGTTCTGTGGCCTTAAAATTCCACCACAACTACAGTGCTCAGCATAAATTTGTACACCCTCTTTAAAAAGTACTAATTTAATCAGCAGCGTGATGAACAAAAAGACAGCTTCCAAACTTTCCACAAGAATGAGTTTTATTAAACACTTATTTAACTCCAAAACATGAAATTTAGTTGAATAATGTATCTTACATCACAAAATCTTCAGTTTTACTCATCTTGGTTGAAGCAAAAATGAATACACCCTGCATCAAAAACTACTACATCTAGTATTTTGTTTTAGCGCTGTGATTTTGAAGAACTGCATCAAGTCTTCTAGACATGGAATGAACAAGTTGGTGACATATTGCAACATTTATCTTTTTCCTTTCTTCAAGAATAACCTCTTTTAGAGCCTGGATGCTGGATGGAGACTGATGCTCAACTTGTTGCTCCAGAATTCCCCACAGATGTTGAATTGGAATCAGATCAGGAGACATACTTGGTCATTCAATCACCTTCACCCTGTTCTTCGTCAGAAATGCAGCAGTATCTTTCCATGTGTGTTTTGGATCATTGTCGTGTTAGGAAAGTGCACGGAGTGATGGCAGCATCCTCTCCTTCAGTATAGAGCAGTATATAACTGAGTTCATGATACCATCAATGAAATGCAGCTCCCCAAGACCAGCAGCACTCATGCAGCCCCACATAAAGACACAAAACCGGGGCCATAACAGTTCCAAAAACAGGGATCTTTGTCTCATCACTCCAGAGTATAGAGTCCCTGTAGTCTTCCTCTTTTTCAGCATGGGCCCTAGCAAATTCTAGGTGGGATTTTTTTTTTCTTTCTTTAATGCATGGGCTTTAGGAGAGGCTTCCTTCATGGACAAAACCCATGCACGCCATTCTTATGCTGTGTGGTTTCACGGGAAGCGTTCACTCTAGTTTGGCTTTCTACTGCTTTAGCTAACTGCAGTGAACATGTACAGTGATTTTTCTTCAACCATTTTCATCAAAAGATGCTCCTGTCGAGATGTTAACTTCCATGGACAACTTGGAGGTCTCTGTAAGATGGTTGCACTTCCACCTTTCTTACATTTTAAGATCATTTTTGCTACAGTATTTTGTCTGATGTGTAAAGCTTTGCTGATCTTCTAGTAGTCCTCACCTTTTTGTGTAAAGAAATGATTTCTTTTCTCAGATTTTGTGACCTTTCTCTTCCACAAGGAGTTATTTCTGACAGCATGAAATGGGAAGGGCTTTTTAGTTAAATAATGCTCTTTTACAGTCTTCTGTGTTCTGGACACATCTTAAGTGAATCCTTAGACTCACCTGTGGTTGAATACCTGTTCATTAGAATTTTGTAGTCTTTAGTGTGGCTTTTCTCTTAAGACTATACTTGGGCTGTACTCATTTTTACAACATAGGTTTAAATGAATTACTTGGGAAAATCACTTTTTTGTGTTTGCAAATTAATAAATCTTGTTTGCAATCAATGGACCACATTTATGGGAGTGTTTTGTAGAATAATATCTCATAGAAAATGTTTTCTGAAAGGACACAAAAGGTTTCCTGAAAAATGTAGCGGGGTGTATTCATTTATGCTGAGCAATGTATATATTTTTTCTATTAACCCAGTGTTCCCAGTGGTCTTTTAACAATGATTTTTGCAGTTTTTAGCAAAACTCAGAAAGCCTGTGTTGTTTTTTTAAGACATATTTTCTGCAGTGCAGCAGGAGTTCATCAGAATTTTGCCTCTGGGTTGTGGGCACGGAAGTAACCCTATGTTGATATCCCAGCATGCCGTTGTTTACAGTCTCTCACGTTAGCTTACAGCTCCTCACAACCTCAAGCTAACATTAGCATAGCAATAAAATGGCGAGCAATCTCAAAGCTATCCAGCTCAGTTCGCAAATATGAGCTTTTTCAAGCCTTGGATTTTTATCTTCTTATCTTCTTCTGATCCAACACAAGTTGAATGAAGACATACTTAGAAACGCAGTTTTAATATAGGTCCTCCATGAGAAAAATGCTACAAGAACATGTTAAAAACACTGTTTTTATCGGAGTGGCTCACTTTAAGCTGGGCCAGCTCAAAATCTGTACTTTAGGGTCTGATTGTGGCACTGTCCAGCTGGTGTGTTGTCAGTAGGCCCTTAGTTTAGGTTTTCTGGCCTCCTGCCAGCAGATCAGCTCCAATCAATGAAGAACATGTTAAACTCTGATGGGATCTCTGGCAAACGTGTAGATAAATTGTCAAAGCCCCAATTGTTGGATGTGTGAGCTTGTCAGTTTGGAAATGGTCAGAGCGAAGCAGTTGTTACAGCAGAGGCTGATGGAGGGGTGGGCTAGTATTGTGGTCTTAGTGTGCATGTGTGTGTTGTGAGTCACAAAGCCTGGCCTGCACTCTGAATTCCAGCCTTCCTCAGAGTTGAATCAGTGGAGCAGCTCTGGTGACGGATGTGAAGTCCCACCCACAAGTTGATCCCATTTACATTCTTCATGACATCAAGCTTTGATTTAGCTCTTCTTATTCATTTGAGAAGACACACAGCAAAGCAGTTTGAAGAAAATAGAATTGTATAGATTTGAAGAATTTGTTTTTGTTAAAAATGTTGACATTTTTCTCTGGATTAAATGAGCTGCTGGAACTGGACAAAGTTCAGTCTAGTTCTCGTCATTCCAACTTCCACTTCTCTTAAAGCTGCATTGAGCTGCAGGACTGCTGAAAAAGTTTTTGTCGAGTGCATTAAAGTGCGTTGCTTTTATTAGACTGATATTAAACCCGTTTGGGACGGGATGTGCATGGCACTGATGCCATTATCAGTTTCTTTTGTCTGGTTTCAGGGATGTTACCAGCACGCACAGAAAGAAAAAAGAAATCCTGGCTTTTGTTCCATTTCTGTTTGTGTGGAGATGGTTGCCTCATACCTTCAACAGTATGACTAATCTGCCGTTTCGTCCTCTCATACTGAGAGAGATGGATAAACTGATCCCAGAGCAGTTTAGCGGCCTCCTGACCGCCTGGAGAGACTGTTTGGGCCCACAGAGCCGATCCGGGCCTGTGCTAACATGTTCTGCGCCGGGGAACATGCGGACAGAGGCAGTTTGCTGTGAATCAATATCTTCAGGTGAATATGAAGCAAGCAAGTTAACTCAAATTCAGCCTTTTTAAGTTTCTTTCTTGCTTATGTTAGAGCTCTTTTCTTTTTCTATCTGACAGTCAAGATGTTTGAAACAGACCTCGTTTCATCTACTCCAATTTATACATCAGGTCTTTTTCCTAAGACTGTTAACTATGAGTGTTTTGTTTACTTTGGTCTTACTAATTTGAAAAGAATTACTTTCAAAGCTCCTTGAAGTAAACAGAAGAATGAAAGTTTCTTCTGCTGCCACTCAGAACAGAGCTGCTCATCCTCATCTCTGATTGGACGCAGAGCGAGAGACAGATAAGATAGCCATGTTTGAAATGCAAACTCTGAGGCTGAAGTTCCTGGTAGATACTGATGTGGGGTCAGATTTTAAGCTGTCCTTCACAGCTGTCAAGGCTGAGGCTGTCAAGCTCTGCATCTAAATCCCTGGCAGTGTTCTTTGGGAACTTTGCATAAGGCAGACATCAGTGTTGGTGTGAGTGCACAAAGCATGAAATATGGCAAATATATTGGATATATATTAATGTGGAAACAAGCTGATCGTCTTGGTTCTCGAGAGCTGAAGATGTAGAAAAACTTCACCAGAGAAGGAGCTACTCAACTGTAAATCTGCCATCAGTTTTTTAAGAGTTAGGATTAGGGTTGGATATCATCCCAAATGTTACAATAGACTTTCTGTTCCTTACAAAAGGAACAGAATGTTATCAACATATCAGAGCATACGGTTTTAACAAAGTTCAAGCAGAGCTACATCATTTTGTATTTCCGCGGCTCACTGCATCATCGCCAGAATCAAACATGCTGCCTTTACTGGCCCGCGGACACCGACAGCATGAGTCCCCTGCCACAAGTATTGACAACATTTGGTATGTGGTAAGATGATTCTTTCAGTACTTGATGGTATGAAGGCAGTTTGGTCGGTGCCTGAAAATGATCAAACTCCACCCACCGAACTTGTCAGATATTTCCAGCTGTTGGTGGATGTTGTGAATCTCTACAGACATGTGCACAGTCAAGAGGCTAAACCCACTAATGCTGCTGTCCTGTCCCACTGTGATGACGCTGTGTTTCTCACTTCATCCTGTTTTAAGCTTCCACCTCTGGATAATCAGGGAAACAGACTGGAGAAACATGCCTCCTTCAGTGTGATTCACCTCCAGTTTATGGACAATGAACAAACAATGCAGCGTGTAAACGGGAGGTGAAGGTCCAGCAGACATTTAGGTATTTACAAACCAATTTTGAGTAACAACTCTATTTTTGGTGCTTTCTAATCCCTCCAAACTGTGGGATGGGTCTTCAGCCTGGCAGGTCTGCGTTCAGGCAAAAGAAGATCTGTGCTGTTTGTTTTGCCAGGCTGTAGTTCAATGTTTTAACAAACACCTCTGGACAAACTTCCACTGATGGACAAACAGGAGGCTCGTTTTGGTCAGATCTGCTGGATGAAGACGATGTTGGTAAACCACAGCAGATTTCTGGATTAACCATGTGTCTGTGAGCTATTTTCTGACAGCCAGCGATTTTCGTCTTGGAATTATCTTAGCGCAGTACTGTCTTTCTGCCACATGGCGGTGTTGTCTGTCTGATGTTTGCTGGTGTGAATGCACAACTTCCCTGTGGTAACAAAAATGTAATGTAAAAGCCTGACTGTCTCGTGCACATCACATCGGTGCGTGTCAGGTCCTGACAGAACATTCAAGCTTTTGAAGCTCCTGTAATGTGAGTGGCTTTTGTTTGGTCCTTAGGCTGTGTGTGAACTCCAGAGGATCATATCACAGGCTTGAATATTTACTCGACAGACAAGCTGAGAGTGATAAAATGGTTCCAGAATGCTCTGATATAATTCTTGGTTTTTCCCAAACAACCTGATTGTTTTAGGTTTGCTCTGAATGCCTTCCTCTCCTGATGAATGCAGAATAGCAGAGTATTGAGCCAGTCACTGCATTTTACTATGTTATAAGCTTGGAAGTGTTTGATTTCAAAGATGGTGTCTTTTATATTTGAGGTGGTAGAACAAGTAAAAGCAGTTCTGTCAGGTTGAACTTGTTTAATTGTTTTATAAATACTCCCACATACAGGAAGGGATATCTCTTCTCTTTATGCCATTTCCTATGACATCCATCATATTTCATAATACAGATGTCCAAATATGGGCATATCCTGAGAGGGGTGAGAGTCCAGCCGGCATAAAGCTGTTTCCTGTTAGGAAGGTACGCGAGAAGTCTTGGAAATGACTGCCTTTGAAGCATAAAATGGTGACACTTCCCAAATATCTGCATGTTATCATTAACGCTGTGAGCTCAAAGGGCGAGCCTGACACCAGCCTGCAGCCCGCCCTAAAAACTCATAAAAATCAATCATTGACTGTGAATGTTAAGGAATCTGCATGGAGCTGCCCGGGTGTGTGAAGCTGGGTAGCAGAAGCCACACCCCCTCTTCTTTAAGCCCTCTCTGGGGTCTGGAGAAGTTGGCTGGCTCACCAAACAAAGACCAGTGGGTTCCCTCTGAACCAGGGCTGGATGGAGATGAGTTTCTGTACCTGTAAAAGGCCTGACCATTGAAAGAAGACGCTGCTCCTGCTCTGAGCCTGAGTTTGTTCTGCTACGCACAACAACCTTCTGTCTTCTCATGCAAAGTTTGTTCCCTCAAAGCAGAGATGTCACTGTGAACTGCAGCCATGGATTCTCTTCCTTCTCCATGGTCACTTATATGTTGGTTTTCACTTATAGTTTGGTTATGCTTCTTGTAGGTTTCCTTCTGATTCACCACACCTGTGCTTCATAGTTCTGCATAAACTGTTAGTGAGCAGACATGGACAGTGAAACAGTTCAAATTTCCTGACATCTTCATTGCACACAAGCTTTCTGGCTATGACTCTGACTGAGGCTGTGGGATGGATGTCTGGTCTCCACTGTCATTTAAGCAAAGTGGGATTTCATGGTTTGTGGTAATTATTGATGGGGTCTGATGAAGTGGTCAGGTTGACTCCTGTCTGTCTTTACTTTCACGTCCTTCCGTTCTCATCTTGACCTCAGCACATCTCAACTAAACAGTGACATTTCAAAGATCTTCATTTTCAGCCATTTTTAATTCCTTGGGGTTTTGGTGAAACAAGCTAGTCACCCAAAGCTTAATGCTGACGAAGTCTACTGCAGTGACTTTAACCTGGTGACCTGGGTCATAAAGTCATAAAATGAGGTTCTTGGACTTTGAGAGCGGGTTACTAACACATGCAGCCATGTGCTAAACATGACATGAACTTCACTGTTGGTCCCATCAGCATGCAGACTGATGTCATGACTTTGAGTTTGTCCTAGTGACTGTAATACTGTTTCAGTGTGGATAAATGAAGTGACTTGTTCTGCCTTTGTTCCTGATTTTCACACACAGCTTCCCCTGAGAGCTCACAAGTCATTTTCTGGTTATCCGCGTGCTTGTCATTCCTGCTTGTTTAGAAATGTAGATTTGTGCAGATGATGTGGATCAGTGGGTTCCAAAGAAAAATGCCGGCGGAGCTTCAGATAAAAACCACATGACTTCTTTTTCATCACTTGTGTGCCGGAGTTTTCATCATGTTTTCTGCTGCTTCAGGTGTCCCATCCTTGTTTTTAGTGGTGGAGGTCTGTCCTCGTCTGTTCAGAGATGTTTTGACTGATCCCTCATGTGAAAAAGCAGCTGAACTCTTAGAGGTTTAGCAGTTTTTGGACAAATAAACTGAAGCAGGGGGCTCACATGTTCATTTATGCTCTGCTGCATTTTCACTGTGTCTTTACTAGTAGTTTTTGAAGTAGTAACCAGAAATAGACTGATTCAGACGTACAGTTGAGGATGAAAGGACTCATATCTCTGGCAAAAGTTGTTTTTATTCAAACCAAACCAAGTTTCTTCTTAATTGAAACGACAGGCGTCTCCTAGAAAATAACAAGATTGATGAACAAAGAGCAGCACTTTGTAAAATGTGGTTGATCAAAGGCTAAGTTTGCACAGCCAGACCAGTTTTCCAACCTCACCTTAGTGTTCTCCTCATTCAGGACAGTCTGTTCCACATATGTGTAGATGGGTGGGGGCCAGGGGTCACTAGAGCTGCAGCACGGTTAAACAGCTTGGTTATCATGTTTTCCTGAAAGGCTCTTTGATTGGACTGCCGTCCTCTGCTGGCCGGACCAAAGAGAAAAACCGTGTTCTGACACAAAAATGTCCCACTCTGCCACAGAAGTGCTGTCACAGTCCATACATTGTGTCACAGATCATAGTGGCTGAGAAATGGTTGAACTGGTGGCGTTTTGGTACTGTGAAGAGTCCTTCACTGGACCGCAACATATAAAGTTCTTAAAAAAATAGTTAAAAAAACGCAGTCCTGTAGAAAAGTATATGAAAAAAGGATTTCCACCTTTTTGCTCTGCATGGTGCATGCACGGTGTAATGGATTTACACTTAATTCTTGCAATATCAAATGTAAATGTTTTCAATTGTCTAATTATCTACAGGAGGCTCCTTGTTTTTGATGCTGAAAATCTGTCACTGGAGATGTGAGGATTTTCCCTCTGTGGTAAAAATGCACGTAGATTTTCTTTTGTTTTTTTGAAGAATCTGTGTTTTGATCTAACCTGATCCTGCTGAGCGAAGAGTTCTGCTTTCCTGTTTCTTCTGCTGATCCCTCGTTCCTGTTTGACAGGCCACTGTCAGTATTTATTTGAAAAGCTTGTGTTGAGTCTATGACTGATCCGGCTGTCATGTGTGTCGGTGACAGCAGGGATGAAAACGGCAAAGTCACTGTGATCCTGCTGAGTTCACAATTCAATAGTTAGCATATTTACTTTCTGCTTTTAGCAATATTATGTGAACACCTGAATACCATAAAGCATATCTACCCGCTCTGCTGGACTTTGGCACACAAGCTCCATCACACACACATACCATACCATTTATGTCACCTCCGGAGCAATCCCATTGCCTCTGTAAAATCAACCAGTGTTTTCTGACCCCCACCCCCCAAAAGCACGTCAGGCCTTTACCTCACCTTCACATGCAGTCAGTGGAGCTCAGAGGTGGGGACTGGAAAGACTGCATGCGTTTGTTTATTGTTCCATGAAGGCTGGGCTGTGTTGGAGCAGAAATGGAGCTCTATTGTGGGAAATCTCTGCCTTCATCCTGAATAGTTTCTTTCACTGAGGGACTGAGGAAGAGCCATGCACAATAGCTGGGAGTTTTATGGTGCTCTAGTCGCCGCTTATGAGTCTCTGGCATTAAATTAAGTGCAGCTTGCATGCAGCAGCTCCTGCATAAAATACCCATCTCACCTTTTTTCAGTCGTTAGCCCATTGCTCCTTTCTGCAGGGTTGTAACCACCCTGCTGCAGTAGTCACAGTGAAGCAGTGAGACACTGCAGCTGAGGCCTGGGTGCCGGCGTCTCCTCAGCTGATTTACATCTATAGTGACGTCTGAACGCCTTTATCTGCCACAGGCCTCTGTTTGTTTTGGGCTGTTTTACACTTGATGATGGCTTGTCACCGTGGAACAAGAGGCTTCTGTGGAAATGACTGAGAACTTGATCCTACTGGATGACCGCCAGCTGGCATTCACAATAACCATACCTGGTACAATAATAGAACTTTTTAGCTGAAACCAGGTTTTTAGGATCCAGCAGGGACACAGCTGTGGAATATTTTTAGCACAGCAACCCCCTATGTCAGGGATGCTCCACATCCTGAAGCTAAAGACTGTTTCTAAAATCTCACTCCACATGTTTAGATGTGTACTTCTGGCCTGAGAGCTGCTGCAGTTTTTACAGTTTTATAGTCATCCTTTTTAATCAGCCTGTTACTGAAATATTTGTTTGTGATCTGACTGACCATTTTCCATCCTAAAACCATGTCGTGCTTTATTGTGTATTATTCCTAACTGCAGGGCTGATACAGAATGCTGCTGCTCAAGGATGTCTCTCCCGTTTGTCTGAATACATTAGATTTCATGGGCTGCACACATTGGACTCATTATCACAAATGTGGGTCATGTCTTCTTAGTTTGAAACAGATACATCTGGTGGTTTGTTTTGTCTTTTTCTTGCGACAGACCAGCTCATGTTTACTAACTGTTCCATTTTCCAGCGGGTTGCAGTCAGTGAATCTTCAGTGTTTAGTGTTCATGTCCTGAATCCTCTTTAAGCATCAGAATTCACAGGCTGCAGCAGACTGAACTTGCTCATGCGGCTGCAGAAATATCTGTTGTTTTAGCGTTTTTTCCAGGGGCCCTGCAGACATTTCTGGAAGTGTTTGCTGCAGAGGAATACCAGCCCGTTCCTTTTTTCTACTGAACAAATCCGATTTGAATGATTTGCAGTCATACACAGACCCTCTAACACATGTGGGTAGGTTAAGTGAGGACTTTTGTTGCAATTGAACCATCAACTCTGGTTAGGAAATTGCACTTCTCATCTCCAGTGGTCGCAGTGACGAGGGTGGGGTCCTCCCTGCCATGCTTATCTCTGAGACCATACCTGCAGCACAGCGGGCAAGTTCCATGCTACAAAAAAAGTCTGAAGAAGGAATCCTGAGGTTTGGATTTACTTCAGAGCTAAAGCAGAGTGAGCTGCAGGCAGCCCGACGCTGTGAAGTCAGACTACAACACAGATGGAAAAAGATTTGAGTTTCTGAATCCTAACTGATTCTCCAGAAAAAGGGGGCAATGGAACTCTGAAGGCCTCAGGTTCAAGTCCCTGTACTGATGAGATGTGCTTCCCCTGTCTTGGTGCCTGTGAGCCTTTTTCTCTGATAAAGCTGCTCTGTGTTCACAGGTGAATGTGGAAGCCTCTTTAAAAAGAGTTACCTTAGCTTCAGATAGTAAAGTGTGTTTTGTCCAGCCCTGCAGCTCTGGCCTCTTCCCCCAAGTTAAAAAGTGTCATCAACTAATGATTATGAACAGAAATCTCTTTTTTTTTCCTTCATGGTGGACTCAATGAATTATCTTCTTTCATATGCAGGAAGGATTTTCATCATCCTGTGCTTTTGAACGCGGGAGCTCGTGGAAGTCATTGTTAGACAGAATTATATGGTGATCTACGTGTAGTTTCTGAAGAAGACAGAACAAAATGTTTCCTGAACTTGATGACATGAGCTAGTTGTGGTCCATTATCTTCATCATCCTTCAGTCTTACTGGTTCATGTGAGCTCAGGTTCACAAATCCATTATCAGGTTTGCAGTGCTGACTGTTGCTGCCCGGCAAAAGCTTTCTTTAGTTTCTTTTTTCTGGTGGGAAAACCCACCGTTTGTTTCTGATAGCAAAAAGGCGTGGATGAGGTTCCACGCTGCCTCTGCGTCCCCTCTGCTCCATGGACACAACTTCCTGATGACGCGGTCATGACGGCGATGTGAGATCAATGTTGGCAGTAAAATAGCAGAGTCGGCCCTCCACTCAAAGTCACATCTCAGGAGGTTTTTTTTTTTTTACTCTGTTAGGAAAGTGCTGGGTTTCGGCGGTCTACGAGAAGACTACTTTTAACTCCGCCTGCTTTGGAAAGCAGGAGGAGCGTGCAGGAGTGTTCAGGGATCAAAGGAGCAGCATGTGTCTGTATGTGTCCACCAACTCCAGCAGCGTCCTGCTGTTGTCTGTTCCTGTTGTCTGAAATTAGACATCTTTATTTTAACTGTAATGTATCAAGAACTAGGAGAGTCTTTGAAACAGACAGACTAAATATTTAGAAATGTTTTAAACTTGAAGTTTTTCCAAACAGATAATAAAAGGCTCATTTCTTTTTGGGCTTCATATTATAAATGCGTTTGTAAAAGTATCTCCTCTGTGAATTCAGACTGACTTCAAATGTAATCTTTGGATGTGCTGCTTTCATGCGTCCCACCCCCCCAGTCTGACATGGAAGAGCAGCTGATAATATTTATCCTGCATAGCCTTGATTTCCAGCAGCCATTCTTTATTAGAGGAGCTGCAGATATTTTCTGGGGGACCACACAGGCTGCAGACGACAGAAGCCACTTCTTCTTACAGCCCTTTGTGTTCGTTAGCAAACCATTTAAGAACACACGTGTGCGCACGTGTGTTAGGGTTGGTGTTAATGGCACTGACTCATAATGGCGCTCTGATCTCAGCACTTTGATCTCTGTTTTAATGAAGTGCACGTGTTTATATGTGTGTATGTGTTTATGCATTCATGTATGTGTGTGCACTCTGTGTGCATGCCCATAGATCTGTGTGTGGGTATGCAAGGATGTGTGTGCATGTGTGCGCGTGCATGTTAGCGTGTGCACATATCAGCAGAGCTCTGTGCAGTTGGTGGTCCTGGCTGCTGGTGTGTGTGCTATAGAGGTATGGTCTTCACGTACATGTGTACAGAATGTCCTATACTCCCGTCTGTACATCACTGCCCCCCCTCCCCATGTTATCATAGGGCTGCACCGAGGTGACCCATTTTAGCTGCTTTAACTGCAGAAGTTATTTTTAGGTAATGGTGGGATGAAGGTGTAACCTTTTCCTCCTCCTCCAGATTCTTTCTAAACTCTTTGATTCATTCGATTGCTCATCATTGGGATTGGTTAGCTACTCCTCCCTGGTTTTACCAAATCTCCTTTGGGAGGCATGAAGGTTTCTGCTCCTGTTCATCTTCTCTCCCCAAAATCAAAAGCAAGAAGAAATGAAGACTCTGGGTATTTATTCAGATCTGAAATTCAGCGGTTTAAAAAAGCTCAGGTTCGTGACACAGCAAACTGTCATGGGCATAACAAAGGCTCCCTGCTCCGCTACAGTTCTAAATCCTCCACTTGCAGACAAATAGATCCATTAACATCTTCATTTTCCTCGTCTGAGCTGGAATCTGCCTCAGAACCATACGGCTGCACAGCTCCGATATTATTCACCGTTTTTTTGCTATGCTAATATTAGCTTGGGCTTGTGAGCTGCTATAAGCTAGTGTGAGAGAGTATACATAAAAGAACGATTTTACAAAAGAAAAAAAATCTAATTGGAGTTGGACTTTAAAAATGTTCATGCAGGTGTTTGGTTTGCTGCTCTGAATGAGATCCCCCTCTTCCTGGAAGGAGGCTCTTTCTCATCTTTCTCCTTTTAAAGACATTTAACCCATTTGGTCTGCTGTTCTGTCTTTCTATCCTTTTGATTTGATGCGGTGCACATTTCATTTTTAGAATTTCGATAAGCTTTAGCTCTTGTTTTAAATGCTTTTTTTAAGAGAAGTTGCAGTATTGTTGCAATATTTTTCATTGGAATAGAAGGTAATCATGTAAAGCCTACCTCACATCTCTCTGTTCCATTGTGAATTGCAATTCTGTTCTTTTTTTAATTCTGTTCCCATTTTAAAGTGTCTCAGCTTTTCCTGGGTCTGCTTGTATTACCTTGGTCTTGTGCTTTCTGTGCTTTACTTCTCATCTGGTCATCATTCTGCATCCTGGAGGCGAAAATCATGTTCATTTTTGGGATTGAACACTTCTCTGCAAACCAAACCATAGACCGATAAGTCTGATGTTGACAGGCAGTTGCTTTGTAGTGATGAAGGGCGTGTTTGAAATTCTGGGTTTGTGCAAACACACAGGACTCATTTCAGCTGCATTACTGACTTTTAGTGAACTGTAACTGAGATAGAAAGACTCTTGAATGTGTTTTGTGACAGCAACAGGAGAAAGATAAAAACACTTCCTGAGGCTGCACTCCTTACCCATCTCCATGGTTGAGACTTCTTATGCTCTGTCCTTATCCTGCAGGCTGCCCTCTGTGACTTAGCCTGAAAACTTCTGTCCGATGTCCACGATGGTGTCACTGCTGGCTGTTCTTTTCAGTCTTCCTCAAAGCCCTGCAGGCTATGAGTTTTTTTATAGGAGAGCTGTTGGGTTCAGGGCTTTAGAAGTTCAATGAAGACGTTGGTGTTTTCAGAGGAGTTTAAACAAAGAGTCTGCAGAGACAGGTTGATGAAAATCATACGGAGAGCATTTTGATCTTGTTGCAGACTTCCTGATGACAGAAACCAAACTGCTCTTAATGATCCTGATTGTGAACAATGTGTGTCTAACATATTCTGAGAAACAAAGCTTCCAGTTTCTTACTAAGAAGTTATGGATTTTTCATTCTTACAAAAAAACTACAGGAAATGTCTGAATAGTATTAAAAACCAGTGTGTGATAACCGAAAGTGCTACTGCACTTGGATCACTTGGATCAGAAACCGGATGCTTGAAAAAGCTGTGACTGATGATGCAACCACTGAAATGGGTGTGCCAAAGTCTCTTTTACCACTCTGCTCCTCCGTCCCCTTTCATGCATTTATTTTCCTCGTGCGAGCTGGCCTCTGGCTCAGAACTGTACGGCTGGATTGATCCAGTATTGCTCGCCATTATTTTTTGCGCCACTAATGCTAGCTTGTTGTTATAAGCTTGCATGTGAGCATGCAGTCAGAGCTCTCAGTGACGAGAAGGGAAAGGGGGCGGAGCTGCTCTGATTTAACAGTCCCGCCAGACAAACCAGAATGATATAACTAACGAGCTACTGCCACTGGGCATAAAATATGTCTTAAAAACCAACAGAGGCTTTTTGATTTTGGCTACAAACTGCACAGTCATAATTAAAAGACTACTGGGAACGATTTTACAAAAGGAAAAATATGGATGGAGTGGGACTTTAAGGATTCTCTGTAGAGCTGGTTCTTGGTGCAGAGTCAGAATCCTGCTGAGAAAAAGAGAAATGAGGTGTTGTTTTACCTGCATCACATTGAGGTTTTAACAGATCTTTCATTTTAGATAAGAACAATTGAACATTTGAGTTTTTAAAAATTCTTTTCTTGTTTGTAACTTTGCAGATTCTGACAAACAGCTGACCTGCTAAATTGTCATGGTCTGAACGCAGCTCTGCTTTTTCTAAGTTTGTCAGACCCGCTGCTCTTTGATTTTTTTGGCTGATTTTACCTGAAAAAATGTTCTATAACAAGCGTCACTGTTGTCTGTTTTTTTGATGTCTGCATTTATCAAAGGCATCATTCCACTTAAAAGGTTCATCAAGCAGGAGCCGCAGACACTGAGCTGTGTCTGTTTTTCCTTTTAGTGTAGTGCTGTCGTCCAGGATGTCTTCAAAGCCTTCCAGCTCCAATAGCATCATCCAAGCCCGCCGGACAGTGCAGCAGCTCAAGACGGAGGCAAGCTTTGAGAGGATAAAGGTACAACAGTGGACCCTGTAGGGTCTGCTTTCTGCCTGTTCCTCCACAGATGCACCTTCTCTCCATGGCTGCTACCCTTAGTGATTGTTGTATTCTTTAAACTAGCTGTCCAGGTGTCTGTTTCACTTTATTGTTCAAGTTTTTTTTGTCTGTTTCTTACGTTTAGGACGTTATGTGTAACATTCAGAGTACAAGTGTAAGAATTTGATCACTATGGGTAATGCGTCATCTCTCCTATACAGATGAAGTTATATTCATTTCAAAACTTTCTTTTAAGTTATATATTGTGAGATGATTTTGCATTTGAAAAATCTGAACAATTTATTCATTTTTTAAAAAAAGCATCCATGTCATGAGTAATGTGCTTTTGTAATAGCAATGTGTCCTGCTAGAAAGATTTATGGGTGTAAAATGTTTGGTGCACTTTCAAAGTTTTTTCTGTCTTCAAAAATACTTTTCCAGGTCCTCCCAACAACACATGCACAGGTGGTTTTTTTTTGCGCTACAGCGTTTGCTTCACATTGTTGTAATCTTTACAAATTTGCAACCATTCAAAAATCTACCTAAGTGATATTGAAGAGCGTTTGGCTGCTAAGTTCACTGTTGTGTGGGTGTGCTTCTAATGATGATGCGATTAGACTGACAGCAGAAAATAATCCCAGTTAGGACTGAATATTTCAAGTCTGAGGTTGTAACTTCAGTTTCTCTCTGTAGATCAGTGTGCACACTTTTAAAACACACTTGTGCAGGTTTGTGTGCAGTTATGAGAACCAGAAAATGTTCTGAAGTCTGGGAACATTTAAATCAATGTACAAAACATAGATTCACACATGCTTCAATAGTTTTTTACACACAGAAAATTTGGTTTTGCTAAAAGCACAAAGAGATGGAGAACGTGGTCCAGAAGGACTCGAGGTCCACAGCCTCCCTCTGTACCTATTTAAAGTTCTCCCTGATGGAGGACTTAGCCGGACGTTCCCAGCAAACCAACTCTGACTCTGGAATCAGATTACTGAGCTCATGCAGATGCATCCATGATGTTTAGCCAAACTTGAAATGTCTTTTTCCATCATCTCTGAATCCATCCCTGTTCCTGTCCCTGCAGGTTTCCAAAGCCTCTGCAGACCTGATGAACTACTGCAGAGAAAACGCCAGAAACGACCCTCTGCTCATGGGCATACCAGCTTCAGACAACCCCTTCAAGGACAAAAAACCCTGCACTATATTGTAGTGGGCACCATGTAGCCTTTGTGTGTTTTGTTTTTGGTTATTAATGTTGCTGTACTCTTTATGTTGGGGGTTGAGGGGTGGATCGTATTGTCAGCATTAGTTAGAGACTGAAAACCTCGGGCAGTGTGAGCTGTGATGTCATCAGGTGCACAGCGCAGTTTTTAGTGTGACAGTCTTTTCTGGATGTGGATGGTAACTCTGAGGGGAGCGTTCGGTCCTTCGTCTGGACACAGTCTTGTCTCCAGCGGGCATCGACTGTTATCTGTGTCTCTGATTTGCCTTAAGTGGATCAACATTTTTATGCTGCCTTTAAGAGTGCGTTTGGTTCAGGCCAATGTGAGTCACTTCACCACTGAACTTTGCACATAGGAGGTTCAGATTTTTAAACCTTGTAGAGCAGCTGAAGTAACCAGTATTTCCCGTCTCATCAGACCGTATCAAGACATGTGGAACTCAGTATTTCAGTTACAGCAGCTCCTTCTCTGCAGTCTGCGCACCATCCACCTCACTGCTGCTGGAACTGTGCAGGAACCATCATGCTGAGCAGCTTCTATGATCTCAGCTCACCTGACCGTGAACAAAGCTCAGATGAAGTTTTCCTTCTCTCGTGACTTTTCAAAACGATTTAGTGCCGATGAGGGAAATGCTGTCGGGAAACCAGGGGAACAGACCTGTGCATTTAAACCTCTGCAAGACCTCACAAAGAGAATTTCAGGAGTTTCTATGAAACCCTTAGAGGTTCAGTGTGTTCTCTGATGCTGATGTGTTGAACAACCCTGAACACGCAGCACAGCAAAGGTCTGTTAGAGAAACCTGTCTTCAAGTATGCGTGGATGATAAAGCCACTCCCCCAAGACTCCTCCTCCATTCTTCCTTTTTTTCTTTCAGTTAACACTTGTGTTGGGGGGGGGCATTGGTCTAACATTGTGAAAGTTGTAATTTGCTGGGAAAGTGTCAGCTGTGCTCAATTAAAACAGAACAGTATAGAAAGTCTGATTAAAATCTTCACTCTAAAGCCTTACCTACGTTTGCCTCGTGTTATGAAGAACACTCTTAATCAAAGTATTTCTTTAAAGAATATTGTATTTTAATCTGTGGGATGAATTTGCATCAATGTAGTGCCATTTGTTTGTCTCCATGTAAATATCAGAACATGTTAAGTCTCTTCACCGACCCGTTTTCTGTGGTTCTGGTGTGGTTGCCTTCTCCAAAGGGTACCTTCAGGTCTGCGAGACCTTGCCTTTAGCTGTGTTTTTGTACGACTGTGTCTGTCTGCTTTTCCTCTTCTGCAATAAAGCGATCCTTCCTGCCTCCAGCAGAAATGTTCCGAAAGCCACTGCCATGTGATCACTTCTGTCCAGCTCTGTAACAGCTTTATTGTAGCATCATGGATTCTTTTAACTTCAACATCTGCTTTTCAGCAAATGTCTTTGTTATACCAACCTTTGTATGAAGTCTTAACAAAGATTAATAAACTGAAACATTCCTACAGTACGAAGCTGTGCTGAGTGTTGATTTTTTTATGGGGATGTTTCATCTTCTCTCCTGTTTGTGGTACTTTGACTCAATGACATGACTCCTCAGGCCGACCAAAGCAGCTACATTTAGGAGCAACCAAACATTTTGGTTCCTGAAGAGCAGAGGTTCTATTTTTGGGAGCAGGAAGCCCACTGGAGCTTTTATGACCTTGTTTCTTCTCAGTTTGTGCATGCACAGCTTTTATGATTTCTTTTCTGTGATGTACTCAGTGGATTGCTCACAGGAACGTGGGTTTGTGACATGAAAGCTGCTGTTGGTGTGAAGCTCTCACAAAGCAGGAAAATAAGGGTTGGAAATATGTCACCAGATGGAAATCTGTAACGGTATAAGTGCAGCATGGATGTCAGCGCATAAACGTAAAATAATCTGCAGTGACTGCAAAGCAGATCCTCGTGCACGTCCAGTTCAGCCTGTCTGCCATAGGCGTGGGGGTGTGTGCGTGCATGTAGTCCATTCAGTGTAATGGAATGTGCTGATGTGTAGAAGGGAGGGGGCGGACTGCAGCTTGTTCCTCAGCTACATGTTTACCTGCTGCTCGTTTCCACTCAATCCCAGAGAAAAAGCTCCTCTTTAGTGTCTGCGCTGACTCTTCTGCTTTAATGCATTCAACCTGGGAAAAAAAAGGTTATTTCAAAATGTTTTTTTAAAACTGTCTTGCACTTTCTTATTAAATAAACATCTGAGGAGAAATAATTAAGAATTAGCACATCACTCACAAAGAACTCCATTAAGACAAATACTTCCTAAAGTGGGACTCACAAACATCAGTATCAGCTTCTACGAACATCTGTGTCCATAAATCTTCCAGATACAGTTATGCTTTGATGAAACAGTTCTGATGAGCATCATGGTGCCAGCAACAAACTGTAACCCAGCGGCTGAGAGGCTACTTTGCTGCAAATCAGAAGCAGGCCTACTGAACAGTGATGATGAGTGGCAGATAAAACACAACACAAATTTGGTTAATAATCCTAAACCAGGACGGGCTGGTTCTTTTGTCATCAATTATTTTGATATCGGATTAAGACGTTGGGTGTGTGGGAATATTAGCACATCAGCAAAAATAAACAAATTATGCCTCCCTTATCAGAAATATGCAAAAAAATGAATTTATAATAAAATTCTTAAAAGGAAGATGTTTTTCTGAGTGAAACATCACTTCTTGACTCATTAAGCCTTTTTATTTAGAGTACTGTATTTGGTTAATTTGAATAAAAGTTAGTTTAGTTACTGATAGTTGTTAAGGTGTAGCTTTTTGTGGACTTCTGGTCCAGAATCACTCTCCTAGCCCTTTCTGTAGAGGTCCCCAGCTGTGAAGCCCATTTTCTTGGGGACTGAGGTATTGCTTCTTCAAGTGAATATTTCTTCCTGCTGTTTAACCTTCAGGAGGTCCTCTTAACTGGGTGTAGGTAGGTTGGCTCATTAGAGCTTTGTACAAATAATCACATGAACAAATATGCCTGACCCAGTTAAGGTTTCTGCAGATGAAAAAGATGACAAGTGTGATTTTTTTTTTTTTTTTTGCAGTCATGTACAGATTTTCATTAAATCATTTTTAACTGCAGTTTTCAAGTTCACTGATATTTAGCTGTAAAATAATCCTGTTCACAGCTATGTAGCTCAGCCCTTGCATGTGTTACTGCAGCGGTTATCTCCCTCTTGGCTTTTTAAGGTTTCACTTTGTGTAGTTAAAGGATGGTAATGTTCTTAAGTTTTCATGCCGTTATTAATTTGGACTAAGGCTTTGTAATGAAGGAGCTGTTTTGGCCTTGTACCTACCACTGAACAAAACCCAAGAAAAGCTGCAAAATCTTTTTTACATTAAAGCACATATAACACTGCATTATCACCTTTTGTCTGTTTCCAAGTTAAATGCAATTTGTTGCACATACAAAATCTTTGTATTACAAGAAGTAACTCTGTGTTTTTCTTCATACAATACAAAAAAATATTCTCATAAACTCTTAAGTGAAAAAAAATTACATGGGCAAGTTGTTGGCTAAAATACACAAGTAAAGACAATTGATATTCACTTGTTAAATAAAGTTAGCTAATCCCACCCAAATGTCTGAAAAGTGTGACTACACTTCCAGAAACCCTGGAGATGCTTGCTGTCATTCTTAACTCTGCTGAACATTGCTGAATGCTCTTTACCTACTCTCATACAGCAGCTCGGATGGTTGCAAATTTCTGTTGGCATAAGTTTTGAAAGTGAATCTTAAACAGTTGTTTAAGGGCAGTTGTGGCCTTCAGCCTGCTCGGACTCCAGTAAAAGTGTCTCTAGAAAGCAGATATGGCTTTCAAGTAGTTACATCAATGTGTTCTAAAAATAACTAGTTTCCTTTTATCACAACAATCCCACATTGCATCAGTCTGTGTCACGCCCTGCTGTCACATGGCACACGACCTTTCATGCCCTGCCACAAGGGAAACCAGGGGGCCCCGAGGAGCCAGGGCAGAGGAGCACCTCTGAGACTCCAGTCTGAGAATTCAGATCCATACGAGCACGCCAGAACAATTCCGGCTGTATAAACGCCAGGTTTCATGACCTCGTCAGGCTACACTGCAGTGTGCTCGTGTGTTACAAGCAGAGCTATTTTTAAGAAACAAAGTTTCCTAAAATACCAGAGGAAGTTGCAGTAAGAATCTGCCTGTTGCCAGTATTTACCTGGAGTGTAGTTTCGGGGGGGACTGAATTAGCTCACAGTTCGGGTCTATCCATTGTTTCTAAAACGCTTCATACTGAGGCTGAGACAACATCAACAGACTGTAGTGATTGAGGAGCAAAGTGCAACAAAGGTGATCAGAAGTGCTCTGAGGTGCCAACCCTTTGGGCATGAAACAAAAGACCCAGAGGATAAATATCAAAGTTACAGTATTTTAGTTACCTGCAGTAATTTTGCACCAGAGGGATCATGGAGGAACCGATAAGGGACACCGTTTGAAATACCTCATGATCACATGATCTCTCACTGAGAAAACAGAGCAGGACTGTGGAATCCATTGACTTCCCCCTCCCTCTTCTCTCGTGACTCCACACTTTCAAAGGGGGTGGCCCACCTTACATCAGCCGAATGACGCCGTTCCCTCCCTCTGGAAAATCACCTGCCTTTGTGAGCACCGATGACACAGCAGGAAAGCGGAGGAGTGTGGGAGTGGCCTGAGCAGCTCAGGAGGCCTTGCACAATAGATGACACGCAAAAAGCCATCCCTGCAGGTTCCAGGTATTTCCAGTTATCTGCTCCTCGGTTAGCCTCCTCATTAAGGCTCCAAACAGCAGAGGCTACACAAAAATGTGGGACTAGACCTGTAACTAGTTATTAACTGGTGACACTCTCTAACTAAGGGGGGGAAACAAGTAGCCGAGAAAAAAAGAGAAGCTGTTTGGATGAATGCACAGGTTCCTGCTGACCCAAGCAGAGGCCTGTCCAGAGAGGGTGCTGTGGACCATTGTCCTCTTATGCTCAGAGACGGCACAGAGGCCACAGCGGCCGGCGTGACCCCGGTGATCTGCATGTGACAGCTTTAACAACTGCAGCTGCTGAAGGTCAGCACTCACCCCACAACCCAAAAGCAGAGAAGAAGCAAAACCATCCAGGAACTTGTTCCAAAAACTGCTTTTATTGACAGCAGCACGTACACATGTTCTGTATTCTGAACTTCCAAATGCTCAGGTAGAAAATACAACATAAATACATTTAAATATCATTATAATAACTTAAATTGTAACAAAGAAAGTATTTGTTGCAAAAAACAGCAGGTAAGTGAAACACTAAACACAAAGTCTTCATTGTAGCCCTTCCCTTTTTAAATTAGGCTAAATAGCAACGTGAACAAGAAAACTTGAATCAAAGGTGAAATTGCAAAAGGTCCAGTGTTTCACAAGTGTTTTGTGTCTGCAGAGAGGCCCAGGCCTTGGTCCACTCACAGCTGCACGTTCTGGCTTCTCCCCACCATTCCGACCCGCCACAGAGGCTCTAGCACACCCTGTACTCTGCCCAGCTTCACATTTAAGCGTTTATCGTTTCTAACTTAAGACGATACGAGCCCGTCCGCGTGTTATCTTGCTTGTAAAGGCTGACAGTCACAGCTCCAAACAGAACTGCTCAGAGAGAAAATTCCCTTCATTTTTTTTAACTGACATATGCAGAGACTTCCTCTTGCTCTTTGCTTTTGTTCTTTTCCTCCAGAATTTGATCTTTTTGGATAGTACAATGCGTCCATGGGGTTGACACCGCTCTTCCTGAATAGATTCCTTTTGGACAGGTCTTTGCGCCCAGCGGATCATCGCTCTGGCAGATTGATGATTGGCACCCACTGATCCATGCCCCGGCTCTCTCTGCAGAAGCGGCTGAGTTTGCTCAAAGCAGGGTCTTTCCACGATGTCAAATGTGGGCTCTGAAAACAGGAGCAGGAACAGAATGAGTGTTTGCATAGGAAACGCTGCACGGAGATGTGCGTGTGAGCGTACGCATCTCTGCTGAGTTTCTGCAGACTTAGGAGGGAGGAGTCACGTGCCCCACATCAGACGGGCAAGTACAGGCAAGTTTCCCTGTTTCTTTTGCTCGTGTGCCCATGCAGAATCATCAGCACTTACACTGACAAGGACACAGTGGAGGTCCAAAGGCTCCCCCCCGCTCTGCTTTCCACCCCCTCCAGCGAGTATCTGGGCCAGGCGCCTGGTGCTGTTAACTCTCAGGATGTTGATGTCATTTTCGCAGCAGAAAGCCTGGATGAGTGTGAAGTGGATCTGTAAAGCCACATCCTTCACCTCGTCCTCGTCCGTGGCCAGGACGCACAGAACCACGTTATCCGGGTCCCTGCGGAAGAAGGCAGATGTTTGAGAACCCCCTCTGGCTCCGGGGTCCCCTCCAAGCACAAGAGCCACCGGAACGTCGTACTCACACGTTGAGAGACTTGGCAGCCTCGTACACACCGACAGTGATGGCTCCCTGAGGCAGCGCGGAGGTCAGAACTTCCTCCAAAGCTTTCGCTACCGAATCCATTCTGCAAAACACGACCATGTCCGAAGTTAGCTCGGTCACAGACGTACAAACGTCCTGCCGGCGGAGCTCCGAGGGCGGCAAACACACGCAAAGATGACAAGCTAGCAGGAGAAGAGCTCGCGCCGGTTCACACCAACAATTCTGTTAGCTAGCTACAACAGTATCTTTATCGTCATTCTTTTGTCATTTTTAGTCTGAAAAACTCCTGCAGGTGAGAAAAAAAAACCTCAGATGTGTCAATAATATCCATGTAATGCCTTTTTTTTTTAAATTATATATACATATATATGTTTTTACCTTTCCTGTGAATAGTCCCCATTTAGTTCCTCAAACGTCATTCTGTACATGAAATCCAAAGCCGTCGGTGTGAAAAAGTCTTCCCGGATTCTTGTGGACCGAAAGCACCCACAGACCCGCACTGACCCCACCGAGGCGTAACTGACAGATAGCTCTGGTAAGTTCACGTTAAAGCAGGTCGGGACAATGCGAGCCAGGGGGACGTTTGCATGTCTGCGCCGACTGGCTGCATGCAAATGCGCCCGGTGTGTGATTGGACAGACGCTCGGCGGTGGGTGTGTCCTATCCCGCGGAGTTACCAAATGGTAGTTACTACTGTAACTGCAGCTGTCTGACGGACAGTTGAGCAAAGTCCTTAATGTCATTGAAACCAGTCCTGCTTAGATTCAGAATTCAGCATCTCTAGCGCTAAACTTAATGTTTGTCCGCCATCTTTAAATCTTACGGTCTCCTCTGCGCTGCATGCCAGTGTCACGTTTCATCAAAGAAAGTGAACTTCAGATAACTGAACTGATCCGTGGCTCACATTTATCAACAGACAACAGTTAGATCTATTGCTGCAGGAATCACCTTCGCCGCAGGGCCGGACAGGGGAGTCCTCAGGTCAGCTGCATGGCAACGGACCGCCGCTTCAGAATCCTGCTCTCTGATTGGTTCGCTGAGGAGCGCTGCTGCAGCTGCGCGCGAGATCTAAGCAACTGGCGCGAGGCAGGTCATTGGAATGCCGATGCTGTGCCAGCGCCTACTAAAAGAAATGAAAAGTTGCAACTTGTCTGCTCAAAGTCTCTGAAAACAAGTCAACTCCTGGTGTTTGTTTTAAAAAATGATGTGAAAAAGTCACATTTGATTCTTAAGAATCAAGAGAAACTTTAAAATATTGTGCAATAAAGCGTCTGATTGGACAGCATCTATCACTTGTAAAAGTGGAACTTAGATCCTAGCTTGCTTACTTGTAATCAGTTTCTGAAATCACCATCAAGAGTTTTTTTAGTGAGCCTGACATTATGAATTTTGTTTGAAATTGGACCAAAATCTACAAGCAGAAAAAAATGAAGCAAAGTTGATGCTCTTTTGATGCTAACATTAAAGTAGAGGGCAAAACACATGCACTGATCTGTTTAGTCATGAAACTGCACATAACATAAACAAAATGTATGAATGGTGAGCCAGTCAAACCAGAAGTGATTTTCATGCTGGTCGGTTTCACTTCACCAGATTTGTTCTTGTTCTATTCAGCAAGAGTTCAGGATGTCAGATTTTCAGAATAAAACAAACACCTGTCACAGGTGTGTCCACACTGGGTGTTGGCGTGTCATTTTTCCAGCCTCCTTTCCTGTGAGATATTTACTTGAAGTCTCATGAAGCCATGCTGCTGCTGGTGCTATGAGTGCTGTGCTGCCCCTCAATGGATATCCAGGGAAATCACAATACTACAGTAAAGTGGCAGTGAAGCTTTCCTATGTTGATTTCAGTGCTGCTTGTGTCGTTAGGAAGCAGAGAGCAGTAACTTTTTGTTTTGAATCCATAATTGACTGGGTTATTTTTGGATTTATTTCTTTGTAATAAAATCCGATGCAGGAAGGGACAGTGGAACATTAACACCAGTGACTTCAGCAGCTCAGTCCATGATAGATTTCCGTCGATCAGATCAAGGAAAACACGTAAACTAACCTTAAAAGATGAAACATCATCCGGTATGAGGGCGTATGCCTTTGTAATCATCAAAGTTTTATTACATGTCATTGAAAATGTATTAATTAAGGAATCAAAGCCAACAGTTGTCCGCACAAAAGAAAGTATATTCTCAATTTTAACTCTGAATGAAATCAGGTCACATCTTCTACGGCATAGAGACACAGAAGATTACATTTAAAAAACATCACAATAATTACTATTTAAGGTTTTTGAGAGATGACTGTGAATATGTGATTTCTCAAAGAAAGAAAACTGGAAATATTCCAGCAGCCTCACAATTCAGTAGGAATCTGAAGACTGTTAACAAAACTGAATCAGCTCCTTCATGCTGCATCCTTCCTCACAACAAATATCAGACACTTTTTTAGCAGCTCGTCTTAGCCGAAAGGATGGAGAGAACCAGTGGGGATCCATACTGAGGGGGGGCGTCTCCCCATCAGACTGAAGATGGAGAATCTCTGGAGTCTGCTGCTCCATGCTGGAGGAGTCTTGGTTCCCTGTGTGGAGACAGGAAAGACACTGAGAAAGGAGAACACTCACAGCAACCTGTGACCACTAATGTTCTTGTAAAAGCACACAGTTTAAACAAGTTTTTGACAAACATTAAAGCTTACAGAGAGTTTTGCTTTGGTCCAGTTCCGCATCTGGGAGGCTTCTCCGGTTCCTTGGGTTCCCACAGTATGAGACAGCCAGGCGGATGAGGTCTCTCCCACACATTTTGATCCGCTCCTGTGTGTGAACCACACACACTGCAGCCACCAGCACCACTAGGAGACTTACCAAATGGCTGGCAGCAACCATCGTAGGAAGCACGGCAGCTGGGTATGTGCTCAGTGAAATGGGTGAACAAAGTAAAGCGGCAATAGAATGGGAAGGGTATGTGCTGAAGTTTTGGGTGAACTGAAGCCAGTTTATATAGCTGAGGCCACAGATGGATTTAGCCTTGATGAGGGAAAAGCATGTCCTGATCCAGAGATCATTACCAAAATAATCAAGGCTCAACGTGTCGTAGAGATAACAACCTGCTCTCAGCTCATTTTAAAAATCAATAAAGCCAGAACAAACTCTTCAGTAGGTGGGACTGTTTCCATCATAACCCCTCTAAAAAGTCATATGCTTTTTTATTTTATATTTTCATATTTTGCTTTTGAGTTTGGAATTATGCTGCATTTAATGATGGTAAACAATTTCCTTGAGTGAGTTTCCTTTGCCCTTTATCTTAAGGCATCTTAAATTATAGGGGCTAATTAAAAGAGCAGTGACAGCAGAGATCCACAGTCAAGGATATTTTTCACACATGATAGCAAAGATGTGCTTTAGTTACATAAACATGGCAAATGTGACTCATGACGGCAACACTGATGGAAAATTTGAAACCACTAAAATCTTAACCTTTCTGACATTTTAATATTTATGACGCTGTTAGATTATCATCTTTTTTCCTGCACCATCAAAAGAACAGCTTCTTTCCTCAATGTCTTTTAGCTACAGATTAACACCATTTCTCTCATGCACAGAGATTCCAGATTGAGACAGATTATATATATTTCATTTCAATTGCAGGCAAAATATCATTACTTTTCCTTGCTCAAATGTCTATTTGAGGATCACATTTCTTTTCGTTCTTTTCATTTTTATTCATGTGACAAGAACAGTTTGGAGACAGCCAGACGATCTCTTAAGGGGCAAAGATCCAACAACAGCCAGACTTAAATTTGCAGTTTGCTTTTTCGAAACGCTGCCTTTTCCCCACGGAGTCAGTGTTTCAGTTGCACATCAGTCTTGTTTGCAGCACAAGCCAAGTTGGTAGAAAATCAGAAACACAGGGTTACGAAAGGTCAATGGTCGAAACAGTTAAGCACATCAAACTGCATCGTTCAAGGACAGCTGAGCCAGACTGTGCTTCATCCTGCCACTACAGCAGGAAGTTCATCCTCTCTTCCTGCAGAGACAGTCCAGATCCGGCATGTTAGCAGCCACAGAGACCATTCAGTCAGTTAGTAGGAAAACATGTTTTTCTAGCAGAAACTTGTTCTATCTCTGACACCATCTTCCTGTGCCGCATGTAAATCATTTTGACTGACCCGATTTTTCGCACCTGGTCAGAGTTCCCATGTTACTAAAATAACCCAGGATATGACTGAGTCTCACCCACACAGGAGCAGCAATCAAAAATCCCTGTAATGCTGACCACAGATCCTCATGCTCGGCTCAGCCTCAAAGTTTCAACACCAGAACCAGCATCCAAATCCACCAAAAAAAAAACAAACATATTTCTAAAGAAAGATGAAAATGTCTTGAAAAGGTTTGGTTAGTGCAGGATCCGCTGACCTGTTCGCTCTATATGCAAATTATGGGGAATCTAGCAAAGGGTTAGTGATGCGATGTCCTTCAGATCAATCAGAGCAATTATTTTTTTTTAGTTTTTTAAAGCATAGACCTACCAAAAATATTCTTTATACCAAATTATAAAATGCTCCTGTTTAAATGTTTCTTTTTTTGTTGTTTAAGTTGGTTTCAATACAGTCCCAAAAACAAGATTATAAATGAAAAAAAAAAGTAAAAACTAAAACTTTAAGTGTGATTTCAGTCCGAACACTGGTAGCCAGCTCTCCCTCAATCAAGTACTGTGTTTACCTGAACAAAAACAAATAAAAAAACAAGTATGTGCACGTTTTGAACTATTTATGCCAGTGACACTAAAAAGGCTCATTCTTGCTATGACAAACCTCCAGGGAAAAAGACACGGACACTGAAAGACAAGGTGGAACGCACTGAGAACAAACAGGGAATGTATCTGAAGGAGCTGGGAAACTTCCCTGCCAATCCACACGCTGAGCAAAGGGAAAGGCTGCCCAAGATCCACATGCTACAGTCTTGATTAGAAAGTTGCAGAGCTCAAACTGCGCCCCAACCACACCAGTACCACCAAAGGCACCTTCATCTGCAACTTCATCTAGCCATGCACCAACACCTACCAGATCAGACACAATGCCACTCAGGCTGGTCTGATTCTAAAAGAAAGAGTTCTCAGGTCTGCCCAAACAGTAACAACAGCACGGCAGAGGGGCTGTATGAAATATCTTTGCAAAGAACACTCTAAGAGAGTCACTTTTTGACACACCTGCATTTAAACATCACATATTTGTGCAGATTCTTGACTATAGACTAGATTTACCTGATTGGTGGTTGTTCATGTAACCTTGCAAATGTATATTTTTGTTCTGAATTATTCCGCTTTTTCTTTTTTATTTATATTCAAGTTTTGTAACTGAGAGAAAAAAATATCTTTGTCATTTTCTTTACCTTTCTGTATATGTATTGCATAAATGTTGCAATAGTTAATATAATTAATAAATAAATTAATTAAATAACATTAAAAAGAGTTGTGTTGTTGATGTTGATGTCCCTGAGAGATACTTATGGTAAATAACACAAGAACCTTTTATTTATTAATCTGATTTATTTTGAGGAACATTTGACAATTTTTCTAAAACTGAAACTAAGGAGTTTACTGAAAAAAATGTCAAGAACGTTAAGACCCAAAGCATTGATTAATTTCATGGATAAGGAAGCCAAACAAGAAAAGAATTGTATGATAAATGTTGGTTTAACTATATTTTATAGCTAATTTAAGATGAGGTTTAAAACCGACCTGTTTATTTAAGACATGGTAACAGAAAGCTAACCTGGGAGGAAGGTCGACATAACAAGGTGAAATATTTTTGAGCAGAGTATCAACAAAGGTCAAAAACAGTTCAATGACTGCACTTCCACAGACAAGCCTCGCTTACTCAAAGGTGAGCAACAGCTTTAAGTTTGATACCATGAGACTCCACCTGATACTCCAGGCCTTTTTGGGTTCAGTCAAGTAGCTTCTCCTACTCCTGGTTAGCCTGCCGTCCACCGGGTCGGTAGTGTATCTCATCGTCCGAGTCCTCCAGCGGGGGTTCAAAGCAGTTGTCACACTTTCGCCGCAGACGCTTCCTTAGCTGGAACGTGCGCTCAGTGTTTGAAAATGTGTATTCTTGTTCTTTCAGTTTAGCGTAGTAGTCTGAAAACTTGTTGAAAAGAATGGAGATGGGCATGCCGTTGAGGATGATTCCAAAGGATATACAGCCAAACGCTACACAGCGGCCGAGGTAGGAGATTGGGACAACATCACCATAACCAACTGTAGAGATGCTCACCTACAGAAAGAAAAAAAATAACACAAATCTGTTGTTTATTTTCATTCTGAAGGCCTGTTTAAACCAGCACATCTTACCACATACAATGGGCCAAATAAGTATTTGAATACCGTGTGATTTAACAAGTTCTCCCTCTTAGAAATCATGGAGGGGTCTGATATTTTCTTCTTAGGCGTGTGTCCATTGTGAGAGACATAATATAAAAAATTCTGGAAATCACATTGTATGATTTTTTTCAATAATGTATTTGCATGGGACTGCTGTGAATGAGTATTTGAACATCTGTCTATCAGCTAGAATTCTGACCCTCAAAGACCTGTGAGTTCACCTTTAAATAGTCCACTTCCACTCCACCTATTATCCTAAATTAGAAGCACCTGTTTGAGGTGGTTAGCTGCATTAAAGACACATGTCCACCTCATACAATCAGTAAGACTCCAACTACTAACATGGCCAAGACCAAAGAGCTGTCCAAAGACACCAGAGACAAAACTGTAGACCTCTACGAGGCTGGAAAGGGTTACGGGGCAATTGCCAAGCAGCCTGGTGAAAAAAGATCCACTGATGGAGCAATTATTAGAAAAAGGAAGAAGCTAATCAGACTATCAATCTCCCTTGGACTGGTGCTCCATGCAAGATCTCACTTTGTGGGGTCTCAGTGATCCTAAGAAAGGTGAGGGCTCAGCCCAGAACAATACGAGAGGAGCTGGTCAATGGCCTGAAGAGAGCTGGGACCACCGTTTCCACAGTTACTGTTGGTAATACGCAAAGACATCATGGTTTGAAATCATGTATGGCACCGAAGGTTCTGCTTAAACCAGCACATGTCCAGGCCTGTATAAAGTTTGCCAATGACCACTTGGATGATCCAGAGGCGTCATGGGAGAAAGTCATGTGGTCAGATGAGACCAAAATAGAGGTGGTCTTAATTCCACTCACCGTATTTGGAGGAAGGAGAATGATGAGGACTATTCCAAGAACACCATCCCTACTGTGAAGCATGGGGGTAGTAGCATTATGCTACAGGAGTGTTTTCTGCACATGGGGGAAGACGACTGCGCTGTATTAAGGAGAGAATGAGCAATGAGCGGGGCCGTATATTGTGAGATTTTGGGGGACAACCTCCTTCCTTCAGTTAGAGAACTGAAGATGGGTTGTGGCTGGGTCTTCCAACATGTACGACAATTACCCGAAGCACACAGCCAGGATAACTAAGGAGTGGCTCCGTAAGAATATTGTCAAGGTTCTGGAGTGGCCTAGCCAGTCTCCAGACCTAAACCCAATTGAAAATATTTGGAGGGGGTACAAACTCTGTGTTTCTTAGCAACAGCCTAGAAACCTGACTGATCTAGAGAAGATCTGTGAGGAGGAGTAGGCCAAAATCCCTCCTGCAGTGTGTGCAAACCTGGTAAAAACTACAGGAAACATTTGACCTGTGTAAACGCAAACAAAAGCCACTGTACCAAATATAAACATTGATTTTCTCCGATGTTCAAATACCTTTTTGCCTCACTGGTTCTGTTTTGTGCTCATGCAGATTAAGTGAGCTGTGCTGAGGTCAAGCTGGGCCAGAGCACAGTTCAGCAACTTGGTGTAATCCCTAAACGTGCCATGGTGGGATTCTCCAAAACAATGATGTCAATGACATGCCACCCGTCCTATGTCATGAGTTTATTGTTAAAAACTGTAAACAACATTTTCTCTACATGACAAACCGTGTAAAGTGAAATTTTAGTTCTACTCAACCAGCAGAAGAGGATGTACGCAGTTTGCTCCCTTACTTGTAATGAAAATCGCACTGAGTGCAGATTGGTCTACTTTTGTCGAGGTCTGTCAAAGCAAATGGGAGCACCAAACTTAATCCTTGATCTACAGAGTGAAGTGCACTGTTTAATCACACTGCCACAACCCCACTTGATCTGCTTTTTCATGCTGTTCAGAGAAAGAGCTTACAAAGTTTATAACCAAGTTAAGTGATCCGGAACAATCTGAGTGGCAGCTGTAGGGGTCGGTTGTCCTCAGAGTTTGGCACAGCAGTGATTAAAACAGCTTGTAATGTTAACAGAGGTTTTGTGGCCAACTTCATTTAGTTTTGTTAAACTGTTACATCACTGCTGATGGTTTTTAATAACAGTCATGAAATGTAAAAGAACTCCATCTTCTGATTTGAATGAAAAGTCATCCATCGGAACAGAAGGTTAGTGTTTGACCCATACTCACTGCAGCCCACCACCATGCATCAGGGATGCTGCTGAACGGAGTCCCGGGCTGGTCCACCTCCACAGAGTGCATCAGTGCTGAGAAGGTGAAGATGCCCATGGCAATGAACAGAAACAGGCAGCACACCTGAAAGATAATAGAGCATGTACACATTCAACTTGTGGATGATGCATACAGCTTTGAATATTTTATGCACATAATAAAAAATGTTTTAAGAAATATTCACAAACAAAAGCTCTATTAAATCTGGTATAAAAAGACATTTATCAGTTTGAACCATATGGGAAGGCTGCAGCTTTTCAGTCACATAGATGGTCTTTAAGAAACCTTAAACACTTTTAACTTCTCCACACAGGGTTCTCAGTTCCTCTAGAACCTTCATCAGTCCCACTCCAATCATCTTTGGAGTTCTAAAAGTGTTCCTAGTGGTCTTTTCATTATGAATATGCTGTTTTTAGGCAGACAAAAAAAAGTTGTTGTTTTCTAAGACATAATTTCTGCAGAGCAGCAGAAGTTCTTCACAAATTCACTTCTGGGTTTTGGGCGGGACTGTTGGTGTGGAGTAAGCTTGCTCTCATTTCCCATCATTCCTTTGTTCTCCCTTACTAGCTTACATTCCTCACACCTCCAATACAAAGGTGAATGCAGGACCTCAAAGGTGATGATAAACAATAATTTACAGTTTAAACAATATTTTTGCGAATAAACTGCTCTACATGACCCAAAGAGTTAGCTGTTTGGCTACCAAGTCCTATGTCAAAGTGTTCTTAGGAGAGACACCAAACCCTTCATTTCCTCCAGTGTGTTAGATTAAACTGCACAGATGCTTCATCGTTGATGCATAAACATTTGTGTGTAAGTTAGTGAGAGAGAGGCAGAAAGCACTGTAGCCCAAGCAGATAGAAATGTGCTAAAACTCTGTGAAACTTGAAATGATGGTGATACATTTGGATCAGTTTCCACGGCCGTACCTGCTCTGAGCACTGGCGAATGGTGAAACCAAAGGCCCTCATGCCTGTTGAGTGACGGGCAAGTTTCAGGATGCGGAAGATGCGCATCAGCTTTACAACCTTGAGCACCTTACTGACTTTACTGACTCTTGACATGGCCTTGAGGTCCTCCTGTGCATTCACATCCTCTGCATCAATGACAAAGGTCTCAAAGACGATCTGCAGGAAGTATGGCATAACAGCCACCACATCAACAAAGTTCAGGGCGCTCTGCAGAAAATGCTTAATGTTGGACGTGGTGAGTAAACGCAAAAAATACTCTAAAGTGAAGAAAAGAATGGAAGAAATTTCAATCCACTCCATGTAAGTTTTGCCTGCAATGTTGTATTCCCTAAGTTCCTTGACCGTGTTCATTGTCATGGCTACAATAGAGATGAGAACAAAGAGACTGGAAAACACAGCAAACGCTTTGGCTGACAAAGAGGAGTAAGGGTTCTCCATCAGGTCCCAGAGGGCTTTTCGAAAGCATCCCAGAAACATGGTCTTGTAGCCTTCGCCATCTTGGTGAGGTTTAATCTCATCAATCAGTTCCTGGTTGACCTTCAGCTGGTCTCTGATATCATCCACTTTCTCCTCAAACAAAATGCGGCAGCACCTGCAAGTTTATCATATTTTATAGTCAAAATTTTTCAGAACAATGAGTGAAACACATTTACAGGTCTTCTTCAAAGCATGTCCCATACATACCTTGGGGTGTCCTTCAGTCTGAGCCCCCAAAACGATATCTCCTCCTCAAAGTTGACAGGACAGAGACTGTCCATCACCCAGAGCACGTTGCTACAGTAAAAGTGAAAAATGTAATGAAAAAACATGGGGTCTCTGTCAAAGAAGAACTCGTTATTCTGGACATTATAATCATCACACAGTGCCAGGCGCTTCGCTGGATCATTACAGAGAGCAAGCACTCCAATTCTGGTCGATGGGTATCGAAGCACCAAATGCTTGGGGATGTGAAAGATCTTTCCCCCCACATTCAGGTTGACAATGTTTGACCTCATTGGGTTTACAACATCTTTCTTCTGCTGTTTTTCCTCAATAGGAGTGTCGAGGTTGTCCATTGAAGTCCATGGTTTGACAGAGCTTTCCTGTGAAAAGGGAAACTCAGGCTCTTCTTCTTCAATGCTCTGAGAAAAGCTCAGGTCCCGTTTTACACTTGCAAAAAGACTGGAGCGACGCTTTTTCAGAATTCTCAACTTGGGCTTTATAGTCGTCATTGCGGCAGCTCTTCAGAAGACAATCCAGAAGAAATGTTTAGAGGAAGTCAGGTCAAATAAAATGTGGCCTAGATGTGCCACAATAATCCTGCAAAAATGAAGTGACCTTCAGTTTGCTTAAACTGAGAGAAGTTTCTCAGTTCACAAACAGAAAGATCTGCTGCAGGGGTTCAGGAATCAGTCTCTTCTCTTCTGCTCTAATCCAATTGCTGCTCTTTCTGTCCGAAGGCAAGTTAAAAATACTGTTTGCCAGGATTAGCGCTGTGATTTAAGTCTGATCTCAGAGGGCAAAGCACAGACACTGGTGTGGTAACTGTAGAATGAAGCCATTGGCATCTAACTGTACTGCTTTAAAAAACTTGCTTGTCAGTTTGTTAGTGCATGCTGAACTCATTCTTTGATGGTTTGTTTCTAAATTTCCAGTTACAGTCTTTGAATCTGAATTATTTGAAAGAACGTGAAGAAAAGAACAGTTGGTTGCTATTTGACCTTTTCAGATGAGCTTTCTGTTGTTATAGGAGTGAGTAAGGGAAGAAGTAAGACTTTTAGAGGCTGCTGTAAATTTGGTTTACTGTATTCAAAAAATGCTTCAAACGTTGCAAAAGTTAACAAATCATTATCAAATTTTTGGATAATTGATTACAAGTTGATTTATTTATTTAAATAAAGTGATGTTAGACTTGTTTGACAGAGAAAGAAAAACATTAAAATAAAGAAAAATCAAAATTTATTTTTTGTACCAAGGTGCTACAAGTACTGCAAAATAATGGAGCAAGATTATCAGTTATGGTAAAAGGGTAAGGAGTCCTCTGAAATTGCTAAATTTACCAGATTTTTACTATATATTTTTTCTCTTTTCACTAAAACCTGTAAATTCAGTTCAATTTAACAACAGCAATTAACTTCCAAAATGTCATGTGATCTTAAAATCCAGGCAATGTCCCACAACGTATAACATTATGGGTATTTCTGTAAAATAATTCAGCACCTGCCATTTATTTTGAAAACTGAAGCTGGAAAATGCACGACAACTGGGTATGTGTGGGGTTTAAGTGTAAAAGAATACTGCTGCTGTCATTAACTGTTAATGGGAAGCAATAATTACTCAAACAAATTACAATAAACAAGTTATAGTTTAGGGTTCGGGTCAAAAAAACTATATGCGATGCCAGTGTTTAAGTTTTGACTAAAACGTGTAGTCTTTTTCTGCAATCTTTTTTTTTTTATTTTTTTGAGTTACTGGATATAAAAGAGACATGATAAAGGAAGGAAAACTCAGTTTTGTAATCAACACCAAAGACTGAATCCCCCTTCCCCAGCCATATCATGGTATCTCCCACTTCACCGGAAAAGGAAGTGTGACTCTTAAATATTTTCTTTATTTTAATATAGTGTATTTAATATTAAATAAATCGACCATTTATTTAAGCACAATGTGATATTGTAGTTTTTTTGCTGAATAAATAAATAAACAAATAAACAAACAATTTGAATGCCACTGTTTAAATTCTTTGTCTTATTTACGGGAGCGCGCACGGAATGACTTCCTTTCCGGTCTGACCCAACAACATGGACGCCAGCCGCGTGCAACCGATCAAGCTCGCAAGAGTAAGAAAACACGAAAGTCTGTGATATTTTCAGCATCTGTTCGCATATAAAGTCTGGTTTAAACATGATCTTTTAAGCGTTCATAGTTTCGTTAAGCTACATGTGCCTGTTTGTGTTTTAAACGAGCTCCCTCTTCCGTTCCACGGAGGCCTACAGTGCTAATCTGTTAGCCTCTTTTAGCTCCTCTCATTGGAAGCTAAAGTCCTTACGAACTCTGTTTTCTTTTTAGGTCACCAAAGTGCTCGGAAGAACTGGTTCGCAGGGACAATGCACACAGGTCCGCTGATGATGGTGTACTTGTTCGTGTTTGTACTGAATGCCACATGATTTTCATACAAACCTTTCAGATGGTTTCAGACTCTGGAATCTTTCGTCATTTAAAGCATTTTTCCCATTGAGGTGTTTGTTATTAGCCAAATATATTGTTATATTTAGGTCACAAATCAAGTTGTTGGTTGTGTGTGCGCGCGTTCGAGCGCGATTATACACCCCTGTTTGCAGTTTTGGATTACAATTATGTGCTAAACTTGGATGTTTCTAATTGGGAAAAATAAAAATAAAAATTTTAATGAATAAATCAGACATTTGTTTTTCTAACAGTACATTTGATGTTTTACTTTTATTAAAAAGGGTTTGCAGCTTCTGTTTTGGACACTTTAAAACGCTGAGCAGTTTGCAGGGAGCTCAATCTCTGCAGGATATGGATGCATCTAAAGAAAGTGTTGTTTTGGATTCTAAAAGAACACTTGTGCAAACCTAAAGTCGTCATGTCTCGATTTTTTTATTCTGTCATGTGGCAGGATATATTTCAAACAAGGTAATGTTTGCAACAGTTTGTTACCATCCACTTTCATGAGAATAAATCTTGGCTGCTGGCTTTTGCTCCTTCAACAACAGTGCTACACGGCCCACAGTTCGTTTGAGTTTGAGAGAAAATAACCAGGATTAGGTTTTCAAAACATCGACTAACTCTGTTTCTCCAAATGTCGTCTGAATGGATGATGTTACAGTTGCACATTAGTGGATATTTGAGTGAGGATAACAGTGAATTTGTTCAAGTAACTGATGTTCTGTCTAACCTCATAGGTCCGCGTTGAGTTCATGGATGACAGCAACCGCTCTATCATCAGAAACGTGAAGGGCCCAGTCAGAGAAGGAGATGTGCTGACGCTTTTGGAGTCTGAAAGAGAAGCCAGGAGGTTGCGATAGAGGTGAGCGATTCACATCAGCCGCTGTAGAAATATCAGAACCTTTTCGATGTAGGACAGCTGAAGTCTAAGAGAAATATTTTTTTAAATGACTGCTGTTTTATGCATGCAATTACGTGCGACCAAGCAGAAAAACTGATGGAAATTCATGTTGGTCACATGTGATATGTGCAGCAAGCAGGCACGTTGCTGCATTGCCCGCGTGTATTTTAAGTGCGTCCAAGGCTGAATTTTAAGTTAAACACCTAATAGCTGTTGCACACCTAGATGTGTAAAATGTGTTCTTTGCAGTTGAACCACCCTCTGGGGGAGCAGTGAGCTGCAGACACAGCTGCTTTCAGAAACCATTTGGTGATTTAACCTAACCCTAAACTTAACCCTTTTTCTGTTTGTGTGACCAGGAACAAAGTTCTGCACTGGTCGCACGTATTTAGAAAGTTATGTGCGAATAGTCATTTTCTTTTAAAACCTGTTGGTTGAAGTGACAATGTATGGTCGTAAGAAGAATCAGCTCTGAAGGATTTCCAACTTGAATTGATAATTCTGCTGTTGAGCACTGTTTCGTTTCATGGAAGAAATGTGACTGAGCTCCTGTCTTTGCAGTGCCCATTGAAGCTGAGGTGCATGTCCAATACCCTGAAGCTCAAGATGCATCGGCCTCACCTCCAGCTCACAGGCTCTTGTTCACGTTTGAAATAAAATTTGAAAATGTTTCTGACTTTGGCAGTCTTGTTTTATTTATTGTTTTGGTCAATAATCAGATTTTCAAATGTACTTTATAAACATACACTCAAATTCAACCAATCCTGATTAGGCTCCTTCATGAAAGTTACTTTTTGTACAGTTGTTATACTTTGTTGTTGGAACTGCAAATTCTTTTTTTTTCTTTCAATTTTATCCTTTCAACTGAATCTTGTAAAATGCTTAGGGGTGGCCGCGGTGCAGCAGTAGGGCGGTCGACCTCTGGAACATTGCAGGTTGGATTCCCGCCTTACCTGCCCATGTGTCAGCGTCCTTGGGCAAGACGCTGAGCACCACAATGTCTCTGGTGGAAGGTTGGCGCCAGTGTTTGGCAGCACGGCCACCATCAGTTTGTAACTGTAGCGTGCTTTGGGCCTTCAAGGAAGGTAGACAAGTGCTTTTACAAGTATACAACATTTACTGAGCATGAAATGCAAACCTAAATTATGCAGTTGAAAATGATTTAAAGAGAACACACTTTTTTTCAATTCACTGTCACTAGCACGCCCTGGATCTTGTTTTAACCTCATGGTGTAGTGATCAGCCAGCTGTCCTCCCTCATAAACCCATACTCTGATCACTTTCTAGTTACCTTTCAGTTTGTTCTAAAAACTACTACTGCTCTAATAAATAAACAGCTTAGAACAACATTATCTGACCGTTCTGTGTCTGAGTTTAAACTCACAGTTCAACCAATATTTAGTAATGTGCTGAACACTTACTCTGAGACCAGCTCCCATAGTTTCAGTCCCAGAAAAAATGATCAGTTTGTTAATGATGTCATACTAGCCCTCAGGAGAACACTTGATGCTGTTGCCCCTTTGAAACCTAAGCTTGTTAGAAAAAAACAAATAGCACAGTGGTTTAACGCTGAAACATGTTCCCTTAAACAAGCAACCTGTAAGCTAGAAACAGAACGGCACCGCTCCAGCTCAGAGCAGTCCCTGAATAACGGGAAACATATCCTCTTAAATTATAAAAAAAATCTCTGTGTCAAGCCAGTACCCAAAACTATTCAACTTTACCATAACGTCAGTTATTACATCCTCCAAAACCCCAACTTGTCTTTTAGACCCAATCCCCACTAAGCTTTTTAATGAAACCTTCCCCCTAACTATTGAATCAATTTTAACTATTTTAAATACCTCTCTAGAAACAGGTTATGTGCCACAGTCTGTTGAATATGTAGTTCTTAAACCTCTTCTGAAAAAAGCCCAGTTTGGATACTGGGATTCTGGCCAACTATAGACCAATATCAAATCTCTCCTTTCTGTCAAAAATTCTGGAAAGAGTTTAAGTTAAACAGCTTCACCGCCGCCTACAGGACAATAATTACTTTATAATCACTCAAGATTTTCCGTCAGGGTTCAGACCACATCATAACACTGAAACTGCTCTGGTTAAAGTCACTAATGACTTGTTATTGGCCTCAGAAAATGGACTAATCTCTGTTGTAGTTCTGTTAGATCTCAGTGCAGCCTTTGACACTATAGACCACAGCATCTTACTCCAGAGACTAGAGCATGACATAAGGGTCAGAGGATCTGCCCTCCAGTGGTTTGAATCGTTTTTTATCTGATAGGTACCAGTTTGTTAATGCAAATGGACATTCCTCTCATTGCATTTGAGTTAACTATGGAGTCCCACAGGGCTCAGTTCTAGGACCCATCCAGTTTATGTTAGGAAACTTAATCAGAAACCACAGTATTCATTTTCACTGTTATGCAGATGATACACAGTTGTATTTCTCCATTAAACCTGACCAGAATGACCACATAGAGAAACGTAGTAGTGACATCAAGACCTGGATGACAGTTAATGACTTCCTCCTAAACCCAGAAAAAACTGAGATCATTATACTAGGTCCAAAATACATGAGAGATGCTCTATCTGATTAGATTGTCTCCCTGGATGGTGTAAATATAGCCTCTAATCCCACAGTTAGAAACCTGGGGTTTTATTTGACCAGGATTTATCATTTAAGGCTCATATATCACAGACTTGTAAAACTGCATTTTTTTCATCTAAGCAATATATCTAGGTTCAGAAATATGTTATCTAGAAGTGATGCTGAAAAACTCATCCATGTATTTATTACGTCTAGGCTGGATTACTGTAACTCTTTGCTAGCAGCGTGTCCTAAAAGTTCTTTAAAAAGTCTTCAGCTTGTTCAAAATACAGCAGCTAGATTGTTAGCAGGAACCAGCAGAAGAGAACACATTACTCCTGTGTTAGCTTCACTTCACTGGCTCCCAGTTCAATCTAGAATCAAGTTCAAAATCCTCCTGCTAACCTATAAGGCCTTGGATGGTATGGCCCCATCCTATATTAAAGATCTCATAGTGTCTTACCAACCAAACAGAACACTTCGCTCATACAATGCAGGACTGCTTATAGTTCCTAGAATCTCTAAAAGCACAGTTGAAGGTAGAGCCTTTTGCCACCAAGCTCCTGTTTTATGGAATAAACTCCAAGTTCAGTTGTAATTTTCATTACATCCATTAGACATACTTCTCCACAGAGCTAAGCAGAGGGAAGATGGTTTGATAAACCGGGCCATGGCGGGCTATTCCCTCTGCTTAGTCGGTTTACGCAGGTTTAGATCTGATTAGTAATATACTTCTATTGACATGCTAAAACTGCAGATTTTCTTTTATTGTTATCATTACGATCCATTGTTTGTGCCATATTCATGCTCTTACCATTAACATGTTTGAATTAAATTTCAAAACCAGTTAGTTACCAGCAGGTTACTAGAAGTTAGAATCTGAGGAAAGTATGATGCACTGGGGTTCTGGCCTCTATTACTGCTCTCCTCTATTCTTTATCATTTACCCAGTATTGTTTTTTAGTTAGTTCATAATGCCTCTGGTGATTGCAGTGCGATTCATATGGTTTCCCTCATTCCCACTCTCCTCCAGAGAAGTGGGAGAGTTTCCATGTGGATGGTCTGTGCTCCTCTTCTTAGCCTGGACCTCGCCTCTGGCTTGTCTCACACTCCCAGCTGCCCTACAGTTTCATCTGGATGAAGCCCATCTGCTACACTATTCAAACATGTAGTTTTAGAGTTAGATAAGATAATTCTTCTTTAACAGTTCTAGCACATCGCCTGTCCATCCTGGGAGAAGATCCCTGCTTCATGTAGACATCCCTGAGGTTTCTGATTTTTTACCCCAAAATAGGATTTTTTAAATTAGTTTTTTCTCACAGAGAAGGAGGGTCTAAGGGCAGGAATGCCAGTTTGGCTTAGTATGTTTAGTTTGTCTAGCAACCAGCTATTGTTTATATTTTTATGGCTGATTTTATGTTCTTTGCATAAACACCGGTGTGAAGCCCAGTGAGGCGGCTATAGTTGTGATTTTGGACTATATAAATAAAATTAAATTGAATTCCCTCCAGCAGAGGGCAGTGTTGCTCTAGCAATTATGATGTGGTCATGATTTTGACCTGATGGTAGCTTTTAGAACATTCAAGTTTTTAGGATTGTTGAACATTATGAGTTTTTTTAAATGAATCCTAAATGAGAGGAAACTTCAGATACCTTTGATTTTGACCTATTTTCTCTACAGTTACCCATACTAACAGAGAAGGTCTGAAATGACACTTTATCACTCTACTTTTGCTGAGTTTTGTTTGTCCTCCTCCTCATTAATAATAGTGATTTTTATTCTGTGTAACTCTATCCGTTCTTTCAATTATTATTTAATAATAATGAATAATTAAGAAACTTTAAGAAACTTTTCCTTCATCATCTGGACAAAAACAAGAAGTAACACATGAACTTTCTCTCTGAAAGGATGCTATTGAACGTATTTTTATGATCAGCATACGTATCGCTTTCCTTTACCGCTGCAGTTGAGGTCAGTGCCGGCTCAGCAACGCGTTGTCGAGTTACTGTAACAATGGGCAACAACACGTGTGAAATAGTCCGCTTTTTGTGAAAAAGCGATCTAAACCTAAACAATAACAATAATAAAGCACAAAAAATTATAAAATGCTAGTTCTTTTGTAAGTAATCATGGTATAAGTGGATTAATGCTCGACAAAGTGTGCATTACCAAAAATTAACGCATGCCGTGGAAATCTGAACCATCCGACGAAAAGTGGAAGACAGTTACATATATTGAATATCAGGCAACCCCTACACCAACTACAACGGTTAAATGAAGTACCACCCGAAAGGCTCCTGGAAACTGTGAATAAAGCATTGAGGACAGTATAGCTGCAGTGAAGTTGCAGTGTTGCTGTATAGATGATGTGGAGCTGCAGTAGACCTGATGTGTTGCATGGCTGAAGATTTGCAGTAGCTTACAAAAGAGAGCTTAACAGGAACAAAAGCTCTGACATACGCTAAAGAAAAAAAACAATTTCAAACAAGGTAGAGGTAAAAAAAAGGTACATGTACAATAATAGCATAAACACATTTTAACAATATTGTGAGGATTGTCTTACTTTCAGCATCTTGAACTGCTTTAAACAGAGAACTTAGTCTGATTGGCATGCTTCAACATTGGAGCAATTATTTCATGGGAATCAAGTTTGATAACTGTGAAACACCAGGGAGTCCTTTAGCAGGCAAGCAAGGAACCCAACTGTGCTCAGGGGACACTTAAAGCATCAGTTCTCAGGCTTGCTGCTCAGATTTGGGTCACTGATCTGGAGAACTAATTTAGCGGTCACATCTGTCTCATTTGGTAGAAGTTCCCAGATCTGTGCAAAGTGTTTGATTTATTTACCGCTACTGCTTCTACCATAGAGCTCATCCCTGACCTCTACATCCTTTTTTGGTCTCCAGTGGATTTTAAAATGTTTTTATGACAACAGGGCTCCTGAACCATGTTAACAATGTTTTGGGAGCTTCAATTCTCACATTTCTAAAAATACTTTTTCTCTAACACTCATGCTAACAGTGCACAAACTGTAACTAGAAATGATGTAGATTTCTGCAAAATATCTGTTTGAAAAAACACTTTTAGGCCAGGTGGGTTTTTCATTTTTAGCGTTAACATGTATGAACAATAAGAGAACTGTCTTTTTTCTTAGTTTAGAAGCACTAAGTGTACAGAGTATTCAGAGAATAGTATACAGTATACTATAGTATACAGAGAGTATTCAGTAGAAGTTTTACATTTCAAAGGTTTTCTTGTTGAATTTGGATTCATTTCCATCACAGATCTGATGGATCTAAGGCTGTTGACAAATTTACCACAGACTTTTGTGCTGGACAGGTAAGTCTGAGTCTTGCCATGACTCACCTTTTCACTTTAAGACAATTATTCACCTCCTTTTATTATGCTGCAGATTTCACCAAGCACCGGATCATTTCTCCACCAGGATTTTATTGACAGTTTGGACATTCATTTTGAGCATGTCAGAAACCTTTGGACAAAATATTCATCCTCAAGATGAACGCTCACAGAGCAGTGACGTTAACTCAGTGTGAAACTAAGCTGGATGAGGGGCCCTGACGAGCCAGTTGTGTATTATTTTTTAGACAGTGCATGGCTGTACTTAACCTTATTCTGACAAAGCTTTTAAACAACTCGGATACTTATTTGTTTTAGGGAGTTGTGTAACTCTGACTTTCCTGTCCTGAAGAAAAATGTCAAAATGTGTCCAGAGGGCAAAGTGACACCGCAGTCCTGACAGTATTTCATTTGATTCATTTTCACTGAGATGGATCATGTTTGCAGTTTCACAGGCTGGATATGTAAACAGCCAGAGATTATTTTCAACATTCAGTTCCCATATGAACTAATAGTAGACCCACAGTACTTACCTGTACATTGTGTACGTCTGTGTGTCCAGACTCATTCAGTCTACATAAACGTAAACACAAGCCATGCCTGAGCATTACAAATGCATCACTTGACTTTTGCTTTTCCTTGAAAGGTTCAGGTATTTATCCACAGATCATGCAGTTCATGTCTGTGCATGCTGAGGTTAGCAGGTGATGCAAGACGGTGGAAAGAGACACACAACTGTGTGCTTCAAAGAACGTAAGAAGACAATATCTGCATTTATAAAACAAGTGAGTGTTCATGCAGCTGCACAAACAGAGCTGAACCCCAGGATGGTAACAGTCTTTTTTACACAACAAGAGTCACATCAGAAACTCTTTTACGGAATCAAATGTGAATTTCGTCAGTTTTAATGGTAAAAAGGAGAACCCCACTGTTGGAAGATAGAAACTGTTCATTTAGCTTGCAGTTATTTTTACAGTTTTATGGGTGTATGTCATTTTTCTGAAATTGGTTGCTCCAGGCATGCAGTCTTTCATGAAACAAAACCCTCCCTCTTCAGACACATGCAAGCCAACAAACAAGCCTCCTGGAGCAGAACAAGTCCTGCCTGCGTGCACAAGGTCACAGCTGGGCTGCATTCCCAGTGCACCGCTGGGAGGCAGAATTGGGCCTTCCTTCTGGCATAGTGCAGCGTTCCCTGCGTGTGCAGCAGTGGGTAAAATTCAGGGATGACTCACATTCAACAAGACACAATAATAACTTGTGACTTTCACTTTAAAAATCTTTGATACGTGGGATTACAATGCGAGCGTGTATGTTCAGAGGAGTGAGGTTACTTAACAGTAGAGGAACAATCAGTCATTTGTTAGTAAATTTCAGGCATTTAAATCATAGACATCTGATCCAAACTATATGTCAAATGCCATGTTGGATTCTGCACTGCATTACTCCACCCAGCCCGGCAACTTTCCTAAAACTGCAGTTGGGTGGAACAAAATATAGTTGAACGTTCTAGTGGTTTCACCAGCCATTAGGTTTTTATAAGAAGGCCTTTCTTGTTGTTGTCTTTGCTGTGTTCGGTGGATGCTCCCTATTTCATTCACACAGGATACATAGTATTTAGTAATGCATGTAACATATCAGCTTAGACTCAAATGATTTCTTTTACAATCAAAAACTTGGCCTCCGGATCAAACCAACACTCACCGCTGTGCCGAATTAAATAACAGTTCATGTGTTTTTGTGATGGAAATGCCACCTTCACCTACAGCCAAAAAACATTAAAATCAGTATCTACAGGAAAGATTTCCGAAACTGAAATGCTTTTGCCTCATTTAGCCCTTTCTTGAGTTCACACTTCTCTGTGTTTGCTTCGGTTTAAAGGTGAAAACACTGCAAGCTTTGATAATGTATAAAAAATAATACAATACTGGAATTGATGTTGAGACCTTTCATTAAGGTAATCATTGTAAAGTGACATGACAGCGAGATATGTATTTTGCCCCTCTGAGGAGTAACTAATGACTGATGACAGCACAGCAGTTTTCATATGTGATCATATACTATGCAGTATATTGCAATTTATGCTAAAATGCCTTTCAATGGATTATCTAATATACTCAAATCAAACATACAGTAAATTGCAATATATACTGCAATGCCCTGCAATACATTGGCTGATGTACTATGTAATATATTCATATCCCACAAATCATATAACAAATAATAAATGGAAAGATTTCTCAGGAAGTTTTAGTTCCTGGCAGCTTCAGGTCATGTTTAAAAGCGGTCATGTTATGCTTTTTTGAAGAGTTTTCCTTTTGTCTTTCCTGTGTGCAGGCTGGCTGTGACTCCGCCCATTCACCTTGCTAATCAGCCACACAAGATTTGAAGAAGTTTCAGTCTGTGTTACAGCTCTGCTCTTCTTGGGTTTTTGCTTTGACATTAAACCTGTTGGACTTGTTACGTAGCGGTTTGTGGTTCTTTCCTGCATCTGGGTTGCTCCCTGCTTGCCGAGCCGTGAAAAAAACAACAGTAACCAGCATCCTTTCGGGTCTGATACTGACAAATCTGGAAAAGCAGTCTGTCCTGTTGTCGCTCTCTGAAGCTGCAATGACTGCTTCCTCCTCTAAAGACACGGCAACTCCACAGGTGAAGAATCTACAGCCGAATTTGGCTGACATTGGTGGGATTTTTACCTTCAACTTGTTTTCACATTGACTTGACAGATTGTCTTTATGCTTGAAAAAACATTGACTGCGTTTCCTGCCACGCATTAAAACAAAATCCCTGCCTGTGAGGTCTTTCTTTTACCCGTGTTCTCCTCTCAAACCTTACTTTTATTTCACAAAAAGCTCACATTAATGAACAAAATGCTTTATGCAATAAATATCTGTTGATCACATCAGCTGGACGTCCGCTTGTAGAGTTGACAGGTTTAGTTTAGTTTTCTTATCCAAAGAACGTTCAATCTAAGCTTTTCTTAAAGCTTTACTTAGAAAAGTGAGAAAAGTTAAAAAAAAATCTTTAGGAACTACTTCAAGGGTAAAACTGGATTTCCACGTTTTTTATTTTAAAGTTTGTTGGAAAATAACATGATAGATATCTTTGTGAGTGTGGTTGCTGATGATGGTAAAGTCTGTTGCCAAAGTTTACTGGGTCGTGTTGATCTTTTTAAGATTTCAGTATATTTTCATTATGACTTTTTTATCATATTTCTATGTGGTCAGCTGCATGCTTGGTGCCTTTAAAGAGCCATCACGCTCTTCAAAAATAATGAAGCTAGCCTGGTTATACTGTAAGTTTCCTGACATGAAAGTGAATAAACTTTATGAGAGTAAATGCAGACACAAGTCCCATTTGGGTAGGGAACAATAGATTCAATAATTAATTTACATGAAAGGCCAGACATTTGATCCAAGAAAAGATAGAAATATGTGGGGGAAAGGAATTTGATCAGAACTGCTTCTCTGGCAAACACATCTGGAAAAATCTGTGAATAAATCCACAAAAATGCCATTTCAAGCCCAAAATGGAAAATACCACCAAGTTTCCATGAGAACCAGAAGATCACAGTTTGAAAGCCCCCCCAGCACCTGCTCTTATCCCCCATCCTCTGGTTCATGGCTAAATCTGGGCGCTGCGCTGGGATTCACAGATGCTCCAAGAGTGGAATGTGGGTGAAATGTCACCGTACTGGAGACAAATGGGAGCGTCCGTTTGGGAAATTTAACAAGCAGATGTTCTGAGGTGCAAATCCAGCGCTGGTCCGCAACAGAGGATCCAAAGGAAACAGATTCCCGCGAGCCTTCAACATCCGGAGAGAGTAAAGACGCAGCAGAGAGCTTCAGCTCAGCAGTCAGTCAGTTTTTTAATGGTTAGTCACTTGTAGTTCAGGATCGGGAGATTTGAACTACATTTGTTTCACATCTTAGCATTAAAGGAGCTAATGTTGGCCCATTGGCAGAGTGACAGCTCTCTATAATCTTAAAATGTGTGCTCTTACTTTTTTTATGATGAATTCTTAACCTGTTCCTTTCTAGTTTGACCCACGTTTTGCTCTGTCTTAAAATGAACAGAAAAACAATGTTTACAGCTTATTTGGATTGAAACTCTTCTATACATGGGTTGTTCAGGGCAGTATCTAGAGTCAGACACCAATGGGTGCTGGAAAACCCCCCAAGACATTGTGAGGTCGGGTCCGCTTGTCCTTCCAAAAGTATCAGTGAACATGGCAAAGCTTCCAGTCAAAGTTGTTGTGTACTTGATGAAATGAGTTCCACGGGGCAGGACAAGACAACCCTAGCAAGCTTTTTCTGCTCAGAGGTTGTTTGGCGACTCGGTGGAGTGAAAGTGGACTGATGACATATCCAGGTTGGACCAAGCAGGCAGCCAGGGTAGGGGGGGCAGCTTAGCTTTGCTGTTGCTGCTCTGGGTTGGTGGGTTGAGTTGGCGTCTGAGGGTTTTACTTGGAGATGTGGTCCTTTTGCTTGTATTTAGTGGGTGCGCTGCAAAAACTGAATCTTAAGAAAGGAAAAATCCCACTTTTAGGAAAAAATGTCTTATTTTCTGTCTTGCAAGAAAAACAATTTTATCGAGAAAGTTTTTCAACAGCAAAACAACCCTAGTCTAACATAACAGAATTTTTTAATCAAATAAGAATTCATGGTAAGAGGATTTTTCTTCCTTGTTGGCCACATATTTCTTTTTATTTATTATTGCTATTATTATATTTTTGCCTATTTGAAGAAAATCTGCCAATGGGGTAAGAATTGACTTATTTCTAAGGGCCCTGTTTTTGCAGTCTGGAGTTCCTTGCAGTGAGGTTGGTGGGGGCTCTCACCAGGTATGGGGTCTTAGAATGAACACAACTTATGTCGTTTGTTTTGTTTATTTTGTTGTGTTTATTATTTTAGTCTTTATTTTCCTCCCACAGTTTGTTTTTCTGCCATCTTGCGTCTCCCCATGTTTCCCCGACAAATCCCCCCTCCCCTCTCCTCGTTCCTCTCTTCCATCTGGTCTAGAGATTAAAAAAAGTTGAACTTGAGAAAAAGGGCTGACATAAATATACACAGCTTAAGAGTCCAAGAAGTGGATTGCATAACCCCTTTTGTAACAGTGATCTCCCACAGGTTCTGTTAGCTCAGCTAGAACGTGTTAAAAATTAGTTGAATTGAGTCGAACTTAAAAAGAGTACATCCAAGGAAAAAATGATGGGATAAAGAAAGCATATGGGTCAAAGAAGGAAAGATTCATGAGTGAGAGGAAAAGGGAAAAGATGAATGCCCTGCAGAAAGACCAAAAATAGAAGACTAATCCTGAGAAGAAAATGACCAGAAAGTAGTCAAATTATCTGTCTGTGCAGCAGTAACTTTTACCGAACAAAAAATCTTATAAGGACAGACTGGTGACCTGGGTTAGGCTCCAGCACCCCCATGACCCCAAAAGAGACAGAAATGAGTTTAGAAAATGGATGGAAATCTTATAAGATATGAAAATCTAGAAACAAGGAGTTCCACACAAGCGACCAAACTGGGAAAAATAAACTAGCTAACTAGCCTTCGCCCAACAGTAGCTGTGACAGGCTCAGGCAACCCTGTGACCCAGGAAGAGATACATGGATGGATGGATAATGTTTAATGATCTGGTGTCACGTCCACAAAACTGCAAGAAAGGATAGATAGGTCCCTGGTAAGGACCAAGGTTGGGCCAAAGGACTGAAATAAAATGAACCAAACAGGGCCTAACTATGTCAACACAAAAACAAAAGAAAACAAACAAAAACAAAAGAAAACAACTCACTTCTCTATGAAAGGAATCCAAAACATACAATTTGCGGCACCAACCTACTTACTTTAAGTGCATAACACAAGTTACACTTCATGAAATGTACAGGGTACCCTGCATAGACTGTAAGTAAAGATGGACTAAATGGTGTGAGGTCACCCATAGAAAATGCCCTGAAGCAAGTTCAGTTGCCATTTTTCCGTATTACATAGCCGTCATTTTAAATCCAGTCGATAGCGATTGATTCGAGTCGGTCTGAGTCACGTTTCTCAGGCAACTACAGTTGCCAATCATGAGTGAGCTTGTTGGAGGTCCACACCCCTTCCACTGAAATCAACTCACTGAGAATCTGTCAATCAAAAGTTGGAGGTGGGGGCCAACGGGCACCACATGCTTTTACTGAGGCATCTGATTGGTCAGTTTATAACTTGAACAACTTGGGAAAAATATCATGAAAAAATAGGATTAGAAAAACATTAAGAAATATGTATCAGAGAAAAAGGGCTATTTTGACAAATAAAATGACTGAGGGCTGCACGGTGGCGCAGTGGTTAGCGCTCCTGCCTCACAGCAAGAAGGTTCCCGGTTCAAGTCCTGGCTGGGGGACCTTTCTGTGTGGAGTTTGCATGTTCTCCCCGTGCATGCGTGGGTTTTCTCCGGGGACTCCGGCTTCCTCCCACCGTCCAAAAACATGCTTCATAGGTTAATTGGTTACTCGAAATTGTCCCTAGGTGTGAATGTGAGTGTGCATGGGTGTGTGATTGTGGCCCCTGCAACAGACTGGCGACCAGTCCAGGGGTGTACCCTGCCTTCGCCCATGAGTAGCCGGGTTAGGCTCCGGCAACCCCGTGACCCCGAAAGGGATAAAGCGGATTGGAAAATGAATGAATAACAGCTGTTTAATCCTCAATAGAAGTCTATGGGATTTCGGCTTCTTGAAACCATCAGGCACTTCCTGTTTCGAACACAAGCGGGAGGGGTCAAGCTGTCCAGTGATTTTACTGTCTATCATACCTGTCCACAAACCTGTTAAATTAGGTCATGTTGTATTGAAGTGAAAAGGGAAGTGACTGAGATGTATTACAAGCCGCCTAGTGGTTTTTTGGTGAACTGTCCTGGCTTCACTTTTGTTTTTAGTCATGCTTCCAACTAGAAATGATGCACTGGCCCTCTGGTATGAAATTGGCATAGTAACAACCACAATGTCGCAATACTACTAACAGTTCCTTCCTTAAAATATCCTTTAACTACTATGGCAACAGAAATACACACCGAGCTTTTTAAAAAATAAAAGCACGTTACAACATGAGAATTGGCAGATGAGGAGTGAATCTAACAAGTTGATTTTTCAGTTTGTATTTTTACATTTCCAGGGTGGAGTTAACATGTTTCTAGCAGGACCCCACAGTCTGAGTGCACCCCCGCTCAGCAAAGCTTTAATGAACTGGGGGGGGGTTGAATAGAGGAGTTGAGTTTCCGTTCCAGAGCTGTCTATGGTCCGTTGCCTTTCACTCGTTTATTGGGGCTGCAAGCAGGAAAGGGTAAACTCCTTCTTTTCTTTAAGGTTAACCTCCATATTATTAGCTGTGGACTACCATATGGTCCACATCTACATCGTTACAGTGTTAGAAAGACCCACTCATGTTAGACAACATTCCCCTCGTTCTCACCGTCCTGCAGGTCCAACTGCATCAGACACAACGGCTTGTCCTGACAACACATCTAGCACACATCTCTGATTTTTTGTACATATACAGGCTGCTTCTCCAATGTATCAGCTCAGAAACGGCGATAAAGAGTTTTTAAGCGGTTCCACTCAGCAGTGCTTATCTTTATCTCAATTAAAGGCTCAAAACACAATGAAATGCTTGTTTTCACTTGAAAATTGGTGGAGACTTTACATGCTTGTCACTTGTTCACCTTTAAGATGTAAAACATGGAGAAATTTGAACCACTAACAACTGTCTAGTTAAAAACTTCTGCAGAATACACATTGCTGAGTTTACTGAAATTCTTAAATCTCCAAGAAAGGTGAAAAAATGTTTTCATCATCACTTAACATATATTTTCCCCTTAACTGGGCAGAATTATTTTCCTACTTGGTGATATTTGTGCTAACACCAGCAGGAATATTTTCGATTACTAAATCTTCTTTTCATTCAAAGTTGTTTCCTGAAACATTGTGTGTAGTCTCTAAAGCTGCGTGAGCTTTGCATTATTTGTAACGTTCATCTCTTTGATTTGGTTGAGTTGATGTTTTTTGGATCTTTAGTAAACAACATGTGAACACACATCATGGGTGTTTTAACGAGCTTCTGAATAAAGGAAGACTTTGGTTTTCAGCAGCTCAGGTTCAGATGAATGTGGAAGGAAGAGGATCATGTTTGTGTTGGATCTGGTCTGTCCCCAGCCTCAGACATGAATGCTTAACAGAGGGTTGGAGGAGGAACAGAAACCCGAGAGCGACTGCACCCCTCCCTGTGCTTAGCTGGCCAATGGCAGGCAGCCTTCAGCACACACAGGAGGACTGTGCAAGCGTTTAATAGCAGAGCAGAGCTTGTTCAGCCCCGACTCTGAGCAATCAGAGCCGTCACAGGAAGCCTGAGCAGGGAGCTGCACGAGTGAGACAAAGGCTGTGAAGTTACCTTTCAGCAGGAGAATGAAGACCTCTCTGGGAACTCTGACTTTCTGCATGGTGGCACTCATGGCCACAGGTTTCCCTTTCGAGAGGAAAGGAGCTTCAAGTGGATCTACCAAGGAGAAGCGTGTTCAGTATGCAGCATGGGATGATGTAAATGTCATCGCCCACGGCTTGCTGCAGCTGGGTCAAGGGCTGAAGGAGCATGTGGACAAAACTAAAAGCCAGATGAGGGACATCTTCACCAAACTAAAAGTCTTCAATCGCACCATGAGCGAGCTGGGAAAGGAGAGCCAAAGACTGCAAGAAGAGGAAGAGGCCCTGAGGGCTCGAGCCCGGGGGCTGGAGGACAGAGAAGGACAGCTGCTGAACGTCACAGCCGAGCTGAGAGAAAAGGCAGAAGAGATACAGCAGGAGAGAAGGACCATGAGCGAGAGGATGAGGCGGCTAGAGGAGAGGGTGGACAGCATGCTGCAGGGGGCCACAGCATTGCCCGACATGAATGCCAATGCATGGAACAACAGCCATGTTCGCAGCATCCAGGTGACCATGAAACGCCTTCTGTCTGAGCATCATTCATGATGAGGAAAGAAAAAACATGTCAACATAAAGGTGCTAAGATCTGTTTACTGAGCAGGAGGAGTTTTTGTCATCTATCATGACTCAGGTTTAAGGATCGATTTGATGATCACACACTTTCAACTCTACAACTTCTGCTGCACGTGTTTGAATGACATCTGATTTGCAAAACGAATCCACTTGTAATAGTGAAGGTCAAGCTTTTCTATAAGGTGTAAATGCAAACACAGAGAGAGACGGGGGTGGAGGGAGACTAACTGAAACCATGGGCAGAACCCTCGAGGAGACGCTAAAGACGTCTGCTGGAAGCAGCATCTGAAGTTTTCCTCAGCTGTGACATTCTAGAACCTGCAAAAAGAAACCAGAATCAAAGGAGCTTGTGAAACTTTTTTGAGTCAGAATGCCGTGACTGAAAAATCCCATTCTGTCAAAGAGTTACATAACCAGGCAGTCGGTGCAATGGGCAAAAATCCCACACTTGCAGCTTGCAAAGGAGTCAAGGCTCTCCAAAGTTTCAGTCCAACCATGTGTGTGTGTGCTCCTGTAATGCAATGGTTTTGCCTCTGTACATTTCTTCTTTTCTTTCTTTGTTTCACACACTTCTTTTGGTTGCTTTAGTTCACGATGGAGTCTCAGAGCAGACGCATTGATGACCTGATGGAGCGAGTCAGACTACAGCAAGAGAAGCTCAACAAACAGAACGTGAGGATCAGGACGCTGCAGAGCCAAGTGAGCCTCTTTAGTGTGCAAGCTTTCAACACAAATCACTCTCTTGGTTTTTATTGTGTTTCCATGGCTGACATGGTGTTCATCCTTTTCAGATCCAACAGTCCAGACAGAGGTTTTCACATCCAGGAAGAAGCAGCACTGAGGACACCCTCCAGGGCGGCGCTGCAGAGCAGCACGACACTCCAGTCGGTAAGTACAGGGGGTGAAAAATCTCCTCACAACACTAATTCAAGTTGACTGGACAAAATCTGATGCCAAATGTGGCGAGCCATCTGTTAGGTGTGGCCATAAAGAAGCTTAAATCACTGACAGTTAAAATCAAGGAATGGCAGCTTTGGGACTCACTCAGCACGACACCAGAAACCATAAACAAGTGGACTTTTAGGGCTCCATTTAGCTTAATGAGAGGATGTTCTTCCTCATGTCCAAAGCAACAAAGTCAGACAATTGATTATCATTAGTATGTTGGAATTACAGATGGGTTGGTAAATTAGTTAAGCCAAATTGAAATTCACAAAAGCTAATTTGTCTTTGTGGGATGAGTTTGGCTCCAACTTGCTGAAATAACTCCATGCAGTTGCTTTGGTCGTATGTCTTCACTTCTGTGAAGCTTTTGCAACAAACATACTTTTACATTTGTATTTTCCAAAGACTTAATTGAATAAAAATTGTTGTAGTAAAGAGATGAGGCTCCATGAAAGGCTAATATTGTGTGCGAAGCCCCCGCCTGCCCCGCCTCCTCTGAGCAGCCAGGACCAATGTAAAAAGCCTGCTTTCATCCACTCAACTGGAAACAGACCAACTGGGGGAAAGTTGAGACACTTTTCACCTTGACCCACAATTTGTTCTCATTTCTGTCTTGAAATATGTCAAAGGGGTAATAACAAGGGGGGGGGGGGGGTGTCACGATCCTGCTGGAATAAAACTGGACGTCTTTAGAGTCAAGCTTAAACTAGGTAAAAGCTGGGTTCGGTCAGTGTATAGATCACCATTCCACTGCTGACACCAGTCAGAGAAAGGAAGGAACCACACATGTGAAGAGGCTTGTTGCTGTGGGGAGCGTTCAGGCAGGATCCCTGAGCCGACGTCCTCTCCTCAGGGAGAGGGTGAGCACGCAGAAAGTGAGGAGGAAGCTTAGTAAACCGAGCACACCTCCACCACTGCCTCTTTCTCCTCCGTGGAGTCTTCCCTCCTGCCTCTCAGTGCTCTTCAGACATCCTCCTTCACAGACCTGTCCTCCCTACGTCCCTTTGACGAATAGGAAGTGTTAGAAATGTCAGAGTAACGTCTATGCTCTGCTTCTCTGACGCTGTAGTAATGCTCACTTTGAATCCAGTAACCTGAAAGGCAGGGTGGTGCCTGGTTAGGGAAGCGACTGCTCCAATTCCATGAGCTCCCTTTGCTTTGGGACACCCCATCCCCCCAAGCATTGTGCAAACACTCCTTATGCATGCTGCAGCCATGCACAGCAACGTCACTGGCTGGCAGCTGTGCACGTGAGGGAGGTGTGATGGGATCACCACTCCCAAAGAAGGGGGTAGAGGAATGTAAAGGATAGCTGAGAGTAACCCAATAGATTGGAGGGTCAGCGGCCGTAAAGAGAGCGGTGTTGGGAACTGGGACAAAGGTCTTGTTTTGAACAGGAACATTCTTGCTTGGCTCAGAGACAGTCCGACACACATTCCCTGAAAACCTGCAGACTGATAGAGAAAAGCTCTGATTTCCTAGAGACTCGTAAAGAAATGACCTGTTCAAATACAGCAGGTCCGATGCTGAAAGGGTCTCGAACACTGACCATCTACTTCTGGAAGTTTGGCAGGAAACTGGTCAGCTTAAGGTTCAAGCCTTCCGGGTCACACCAACAGAGTGCTAGTCGGTTTTTAAGGACAAAAATCCCAATTGTAAACTTCCAGACATTGACCTGATCCAGAGAACAGACAGGCAGCAGCACTGTGTAACCATCCACCCTAAAATGCTTAGCGTTTTTCTTCCAGGGATGGCAATAAACTGTCACGACATGTTCCTGCGCGGTGAGACAACCAGTGGGGTGTATATTATCCAGCCAGAGGAGTCTGAGCCCTTCAATGTCTTCTGTGAAATGACATCAGGTGAGGAGCAGCAACGCGTCCCTCCCTTTTTTCACATCGCTGTTTTCCACATTCCATCTGATCCAACTCTGTTTTGGTCCAGATGGAGGCTGGACAGTCATCCAAAGGCGCCAAGATGGCTCAGTGGACTTTGACCAGCTGTGGCAGGCTTACGAGAAGGGCTTTGGCAGCCTGGATGGTAAATGTGCTTTAGAGTTTAAATCACTCTCACTGTCAGGTGCAGTTAGTCCGGTGCCAGATTAGTCAGTATATGCTTTCACTCCACCACAGGGACAGCAGCTCTTTATTACCGCACAGTTAGAAAAACCAACCACAGAAATATATATTAAAAAAAAAAGACAAGAACAGCTTTGATCCCTGAACTGCTTTCTAACCTTCTTTCTTCTCACCAGGAGAGTTCTGGTTGGGTCTCCAAAACATCTACTCTATTACTAAAGACAACAGCTATGTCCTCAACGTTAAGCTGTCAGACTGGGGGGATGAGTCCGTGTCTGTCCGCCTTCCCTTTCAACTGGGTGGAAAGCAAACCAATTATTCGCTCCTGATTCAGGAAGCGGTGACTGCCAGCAGCCTGGAGAGCTCGCTGGCCTCTGACTTTGTGTCCGGTCTGCCCTTTTCCACCCGAGACCAGGACAACGACCGCAAGGTTGACATTAGCTGTGCCAAGCACCTCTCTGGTTAGTGAAAAAAAAACCTCACAACTCAGCAACAATAAAGCTCAAAGTCGTTTTTCGACTTGTGCTTTGAAATCATTCACTTGACAAATAAAATGAACAGAGTTAGACATGGTTCTGTCTCCACAGGCGGGTGGTGGTTCAGTAACTGTGGACGCTCCAACCTGAACGGTCGATACTTCCAGAGCCCTCCACCCAAGCAGCGGCATCAAAGGAAGCAAGGCATCTTTTGGAAGACATGGAGAGGGCGCTACTACCCCCTGAAGTCCAGCAGCATGATGATTGCCCCAGCAACAATCACCAAGTCTTAAAAACAGTCAAGAGGACAGGAAGAAGCTGACCCTGCCAGACTGATCTTTTCTCTTCTGGTGTTTGTTCCCAAGAAGACACCCATGTCAGTGAGGGGACGTTCAGACAGCGGCAAAGCCCTCACTGTACAAGTAACACAACTTCAAAGATAATTGTATCATGGAGGCTTTTCCTATATACAAGGTTTTTGCATCAAGATAAAAACAAGTTACGACCTGTTGATGGAGCTGTGAGGAGAGAGGTATTTTCCACCTGGCTGAGACTGTAGCATGAGCAATCAGGTCACTGAGTCTTTGACCTTGTCAGCTGCGAGGTGGAACAGAATGAGGCTGCTCAAGCAGACATTTGAAACCAAAAGCTTGTGGGAAAGATTGATCTAAAAAGGTTTTTAATAAGAAAATGTAAAAAAAAGATTCTAGCCAAGTTAAACAATGGGAGATTCAAATGCAACCGCTGCATGAACTCTAACTTTATAGACCATTCCAGCCTTCCAAACACCTGCCAGAACATTTGGATCAAACTTAAAGGATTCTTTACTGCTTTTTATTGTCTGTGAAGGTTTTGTTTGTTTGTTTTTACCATACTGAGTCATATTGACTTTACTTAAGGTAGAGGGATTTCTTTTGTACATTGGGTTTAAAGAGTGTGTTTTCATGAATTTTGGTTTGTAGTCACATCATATTTGTCCCTTTACTTGAGAGTGAATTATTGTAGATGTTCTACTATTTAAAAACATATATTTTTGTGTTGTTTTTTTTTCTAAAATGTTCTTTTTTTGGCTACAGTGAGCCAATAAAATAGATTGAAACCAGTTAGTGTTTGTTTTATTGCACCTTTAGAGAGCTCTCAAGATATTGTCTGCACATTTATTAAAGAGTCATGACAACCCAACCAAAACACAAAAAAAAAAAAACAATGCAATGTTTTTAATGGACACATCATCAACTGAGATGGCAGAGTCCACTGCCACAAAAGCTGAGTTCTGCACTCTCCTTATTCAGTTACCGCGATGGTTCCTCGGCAACAGCTACACACTCATTTGGTTTACATCATCTGACTTACCACAGCAGGATTCACTTTCTGTGATGCACACATTTAGTTCTTCCGTTGTCTTTGGCGTTAATGATTATTTCTTTGTTTTCATTTCCTTTGAGTCCCCAGTATAGTTTAACTTCCTAGTTCCTCACCTGTGGAGTTTTTCTTTATCCAAAGGTGTAGCTGAGGTTGGAGCTGCTTTATTTCTTGCTTTTTTTTTCTTCCCTCAATCAAACCTAAAAATAAAGCTACTTATCATGTGGAAATGTGCTGTTATGCTCTGATACTGGATTCCAAACACAGCTAAACTTCTCTGCAAAGATTCTTAAGACCAAAAATATTGGGAAAAAAAGGTTTTGTCAATGTGAAAGAAGTGTTGTGTAGTTTTTACCCACATTTGCAAATGAGGACCGAGACACAGGAGTAAGCCAGCACATGCAGCAGATCACCTGCTGTTAAGAACCTTAGCTTCTCAGCCACATTAGCTGGAAACAAACCTCTGTGGCTTTCATGTGTCGGCTTCAATTCTCCATGTACCTCTTCTCTCACAGGCTTTAGAGGTAATGTGCTTCATTCATTAGCAATCCTCCTCAGAGCAATGACAGCAGGGTCACGACCTGCCTCATGCACCAACATAGTTTCCACACCAACATCAGGCTTAAAACGTCTCACACAACCGACAGGCTGATGGCTGCTGAGGGTTGATCTGGATGTACTTAGTTTGTTACGTGTCTGAAGAGCTACTTCTGTTTCACACACACAAGCCCAGGTTTGTACTTTCTGACTAGAATAATCACAGACAGCTTCAGGAAACACCTTCACATCCATGTTGTTTTGAGCTTCAGGTGGAGCTTACTTTTCCTAAAAACAACTTGAAGAGCACGAGTCAAATACGATTTGAATTCAGGAGACTTGGTTCTACACCCGGAGGCAGCAAATGTTTAAGCCACTACTCCAGTGACAAGATTTATAGCTTCTTTGCAGCTGCAGCTTTAACCTTGACTTCATTTTTTTCAAAGGTGGGGTTCACCCAGGACAGTCCATGTCCCGAACACACGTCCACCCATCAACCATGTTTCTGGACTGTGGGAGGAGGCCAGAGTTCCTGGAGAAAACCCAAAACTCACACGAGGAGAGCGTGCCAACTCCATACAGAAAAGTTCTGCTGGGATTTGAACCAGGGTCTTCTGGCTGAGAAGCAACATTGCTAACAACTACGCCACATTGGAGCACAAATTCCAAAGAACAACAAAAATAAAAAATAGTAAAAACACAAGTGATTCAGACGTTTTTCTGATGATTGGCAAAGGATTTTTTAACTGAATGTTTAGCTTCAAGCCAAACCTCCCTCACTGAGTGGAAGGGACTTTCACAGTTGGCTGTGTGCACCACACCTGGTTTGCTGGATTGTGCAGGTGTAAAAATCACCTGAAAACGAGGCTCTTGGTTATTCTTCTGAAATGAACCCTGGTGCAATTCTCTACAACGTGAACACAGGCAGACTGTCTAGTAGACCAAAGACAGGAAGTAAATTAATGTGAGTAAAAGCAGAGAGCCTTTCAAGTTAAAAAAGAAAATCTGGAAAATCTGAAAAACAGTACAACTCTGAAAAATGCAAATCACACAAAGGTTGTAAAACGTCCATCTGTTAAAGCCATGTAGTAAAAAGATCATTTTTAATGTTTGACAGTTAGAGGATTAGCAGGACTAGAGCTTTCTTCTTTGAATATTTTCATACTCCTGGGTCAGAGACAAACAAGCAGGTCTGGCCTTCTAAGGGGGTGCACAGTGGAGCAGTGGTTAGTGCATTCACCTCACAGCAAAAAGACTGCGATTCAAATCCCAGCTGGGTTCTCCTTGTGCATGTGGGATTTTTCTCCGGTTTCCTCCCTTGGTCCAAAATCATGCTTCATAGGTTAACTGGTTTCTCCTAGGTGTGCATGTGGGAGTGATTGTGTGCTCTGTGAAAGAATGGCAACCTATCCAGGGTGTACCCCGCCTTCACCCAACAGGTGGAGGTATGCATCTTGTAGCATTCCCTTCTTATCGTACCGACTCAAAAAGATCAAAGTGTACACGCGCTAAGATCTGTTGAACCAGCAGAACTGCAGTGCAGGCTCGGTCCAGTCTTCTGTGCAGAAGCAAAAAGACTAAAGCTTGAACTTTAATGTATAGGGCATCATTCCAGTGTAAGAGGCCCAGACATGCTTCTGCTTTAGGAGCACTCCAGCAGACATTCAGTTCATATGGATTTCTGTCTCACTTTAACTGCTTATTAGCTGGAGCTGAGCTTCTGAGCAGTTTCATATTTAAGTTTAGCAGCCAGTTTCAGGGAGGGGTCATGACATGTAAAGGAAGGAACACCATAGTCAAACCAACACAGCATAACCAGCAAACAAATACCACACATAAGAGCATGTGACTGATAATCATGTTTATTCATTGTCATGTATAAATTGTATTTTAGTGATACAAAGCTGTTGTAAGACTCCGGTACTCACCTCTGCTGTCTTTATTGTAGTTAAAAGGAGATATCAGCAAGATAAAGAGTCAAGAGGTACTTTGGCAATATAAATTATGTTAAGAAGGCAAGCAGATATGATGAGCAGTGTAATGTGAGGGGAGAAAGTGGGGCCAAAATCACCCAAAAAGAGAAAAAGAAAAACTGAGCAGCTTCTTCTCAGCACTCAAGAAAAACAAAACAAAAAACCAATAATAAAAATCCATAAAAAATATTTTATTCTAAAGAACACACTTAAAACAGCTGAACATTCGCAGTGTCTTGATAGTTTCCTTTCCCTGTTATATCACAAACTGCACAGCCTCCAATCAGCTCTTGTGTTTTAGTTTACTTGTTTCTGTGTTCATGTGTGCTGATTTATTTGCAATTCCATTTTATAGTTTTGAGTGAAACAATGTCCTCACCACTAACTGAGGTGAATAAAAAAGGTTGGGGTGGTAATAACATTTGGCAAAAGCTGCCATGTATCTGGAGACAAAGACATGGGTGAGAATGCAACAGTTTGCCAACATTTTTCAGCGTGTCCTGCTTTTGTTTCAGGTTTGGACACCACATTTCTGAATTCTTGCAGTCCAGTTCAGCTTAAACCGGCCTCTGTTGGTGCTCCGTTGAAAGGACCACGGGCAGGGATAAATGTCACTTGAAAAGGTCTTGTGGGTGATGACGGGATGGAAGCTTGGAGACGATCTGGGATCTGCTAAATGCCGTTCCCCTGCAGTCTCATCTCACAGGTATTGTTGTAGAAAGTGAAGCAGCATTATCTCGTAGTGCTCTCCAGATTCAGGGCAGCGGATACTGTGCCGCTCGTTGGGGTAAACCTAGAAAATTGAAGCGAGACATCAGCCTCAGGGACCGGCAGGTCACCCACACACAGACCCGCAGTCTTTACAGTCAAACAGCTGAGGAAAGAGGGTCTTGTGCCCATGTTACAAAATCTGGACCAAAAAAACCCAAAATTTAATAGCATTTGTTGTTCTCTTCTAGCTGGAATTGGGGGTCTTTTTCATCTCTTGTGTTCTGCAGCAGCTGAACAAGACTCTGGTGACACCTTCTCAGGTCTGTTTAAAGGTGCTTCTGCTGAGAGCCCTGCCTTTTTCAAGAATCAAGTGAAGAAAATTCAGCTCCAGGCATGTTAATTCTCAAAAGCTAAAGCAGCATGGTATGACAGACAGATATCTTTGAGCATTACTGTTCTGCACGTATCATCTAAAACTTAATAAGTGGAAAGAATGACTGGTATTGCATGAATCCTGTAATTGAAATGAGCTTGACTTGTACACACAGGTGCAGCAAAAACTTCTGAGGGACTTCACATCCTGAGTGTCTTCGGTAGGGTTTCCCGTTTCCTCTTTTTAAGATTTTACGGCATGTGGGTATCTTAGTTATTTAAATAATTCTGATTCAGGGATAAACAGACAACTAGCTAATATTGAAATGAGCATGTGATGGACAACAATAACAAAAAGCGGGGAATCTATACTACACACAAAGTCGGGATCCTGAAAACACAAGTGGAAGCTAGAAACGTGCATTAAGGATAAGGATGAGTACCTCAAAGTTGGTGTTTCCAGGTGTGTGAAACAGGACTGCGAGTCTCACCTGAAGCTGGTAGGGTTTCCCAGCACGGATTATCTGTGACACCAGAAAGTTGGTGTGGAAGAAGTGCACGTTCTCATCTAGAAATCCATGGAGAATAAGCAAACGATTGGGCCTGAAACACAAATAGAAAATTAATCCTAACAAAAAAGTCAAAGGAATTCATTGGGAAATGCTGTCATATATCACGTCAACTGTAAAACTCACTGGATTGTGATTAAAATAAACCACAAATCTACCTTTATGGAGCTTTGTTTCACATGAACATGTAGAGCAGTTAGTGAATTGAGGTTTTGAAGAATGAAATGCAGCTTAAAATGTTCCCCACGTTAAACTGAACACCCTAATAAAGTCTGCACCCATTTGACAAAATATAACCTTTCAGAAAAACACCCATGTCTGAAAGCTGACCTGACCAAAGCAGCAGATGAGGTGGAAGTGCATCTGGGTCAGGATTTCTATCATGTTTAGGGATGTGCGACTCATTTGTTTGGGCTACAGAATGAGCTTTTTTAACCTTCAGGAGTCGGACGATCCAAATCACATGACCAAGTTGAAATATTGTTCGGCCAATTAAAAACGTACTGACTGTCCATTTCAATTGGTTTTTGACGTGGGTGTCTTAAACCTATACACCAGGTGTAATTTTACTTCTGTCATTTATTATTTTTCTACATGTTTTTCCATATGTCATAAACCCTATCTGTTCAAACTAAAACTCTGAAACATTCCTGCATTTTATGTTAAAAGTTGTGTATAGATTTGTTGCTGGCCAAAATTGGAACATGTTTAAGATGAGGTCATGTGTTCAGCTTGAAAATAAACTGTTTAAGGGAGGGCCATAAGTGATTCGTGTCTCCCTCAAACCTGTTTTTATTTTTACTTGGATTTTCTTTTCTTGCGCGATTTTCAGTTCCAGTTTGTTAATTCTGCATGGCAAAATGGCAAAAATCAAAACAGCTAAGTCACATATGTGAGGTTGTGCGGAAGAAATAGTTGCCTAATAAGACAAAATAAACAGTTTATTTAGGTTAAAATATAGAGAAAAGCTGAAAAATAGACCAAAGCAGCTGATGATACCCCAGACTCCTAACGCTATGTTCACACTGGGCATGTGACACATGTTCAAGAACATGCTGAACGCAGCTTCTTGAACACGCTTTTAGCATATGGTGTTCACACTGGACTGTCACTACCTAACACTACCACATGTACTCACAGTTAGAACAGGCTTGGTGTGAAATGTCAAAGTGGTGTAAATGTCATGAATCGTGCTCCTGGCTTTTTCTCTCACAGCTCTATTCCCACATATGAAAGACTTAGTTTCATACAATTCCAGCCGGCCATGAATAGCAATTGTTCATTTCTCCTTCATGATCAATTTTCAAATGGTTGGAACTTCTGTGAATTAAAAGGGACACTACCCTTACATCCTACATACAAAGTTCAACTGGTTGAACTTTCAACATGCGCTGAGTGACCACACGGTTAGAACATAGAAAATGGTTTTAAGAACTTTAAAGCGACACGTGACGGTGAGAGTTTTGAACAGGGAAGCCCAAAACTCCTATTTACACACGTTTACACAGACTTTTCATTGAAAGAGGTTGCTTAAACGCAGTTTAAGGGTTAAATCAGATTAAAAGCATAACTACACAGAAGGAGGCAGGCTTCAATAAGCCACACTTCTGCCTGCTCTCAAACATGCTGTGCATTCTAATTATTATTAAACTATTGTTCTTATTCTTATTATTATTTACACGTTTGTATCATATTGATTGTCTTGTGATTGTTAGTGTTTAAAACAAAAAACCCCTCAACTCTGTTTGACTCAGTCTTGACTATACAAAAAACACACAAAGTCAGTCTTGATGGAAGACAGAGATGTGTTTGGGTACCGACTCGCTCGGCAGCTTGTCCACGTGGAGCGCCACAGATCCCTCCTCGTAGCCCTGCTGGTTGTTTTCAGGCACGTCCATGTAACGCTCTGTGTAGCCGGTATCGTAGGCCATCCACACCGTCACCGGCGCCCCTGCAATGGCCAGCTGACCACAACATACACTGGTTACTTACAAAACCTGAGAACCTTCAACAGCTCAGCTGCAACTCCAGAAAAAGACCCTGACGCGCAACGAAGACATATCGCATCTCACAGCTTAAATGTGTGAATCTGCTCTGAAAGCAGCAAAAATTGAAAAAGAAAAAGAAAATTCATTAAACTTTATATTTCACATCAAACGACCAAACCAATAATTATAATTGCTAGATTGGTGTTTATTTTTTGTTTAATAATTTAGCAAAAATTAGGAAAGGTGGAAAAAGAAGGTCAAAGTAACTCTTACATAAGAAATTTCTGTTTGATTCATAGAGACAACACTGACACCTTCATATCAAAGAAGGCAACTGCACTAAGACATTTTCCAAATGAAGCTTCCAACATACAGACTCATTTTCTGATTGTTTAGATAGCAAGTGATGCTGATAGAAAAATACAAAGAATTGTCTTTGTCAAAGAGAAGAAATGAGGAGAAATGCTTTCATTTATGGGGAAAATAAAAAACTAACTTCACATCATAAATCTGAATATCGAAAGATCTGAAATGTTAGCACATTTACATAGTTAACATAACAGATATACAAACCTTAAAAACGTTTGGTCGCTGGATGAGACCCATGAGGGAAAGGAAACCCCCATAGGACCAGCCGTGGATGGCGACACGGCTCAGGTCCACAAAACTAAACTTCTCTGCCACATGCAGCAGCCCCTCCACCTGGTCTTCAATCTCTACCTGACCCTGGAAAGGATAAACACAGTCATATAATCTGGCTCTTATGAATACACATTCAATAGACTCACTTACCATTTTGTTTTTCAGAGCGCCTTCAAATTCAAGGCCCCTCTGACAGGAACCCCTCCCATCAATAACCACCACAGCGTAACCCAGAGAGGCCAGCGTGTTCAGACGGAGATACTTCATTCCTTTGAAGGAGTTATTAACCAGCTGCACCTGTATGCACACAAACATGTACATTCGTCATGACGGCTCAGAGGCACCGAGAATTTCAGAAGGCACGAAAAGCCGCAGACCTGTGGGCCTCCGTACACAAAGAGGACAGTCGGGTGTTTCTTGCCAGGCTGCATGCTGTGAGGTTTGTACACCATCCCATACAACTGGAAGCCAGACTTAGCGGGGAAGTCAAAAATTTTAGGGGGATTGTAATCTCTGGGGCAACCTAGAGGACAGATTAGGACAGGACTGTCAGATTTAAATACACAGTGGGCAAAAAAAAGGACTTATTGAATGTTTATTAAGAGTTTGCAAATGACTTGAGGGCATAAATTCAATCTGAAATGAACAGAACTTGAAAAACATAACATGAATCCTAAAAGTCAGATGTTTTCATTTTTATTCAGAATAACAGCAGGCAAAGAAATGATGATGTAATAAAAGGTGATAATAATCACAAGCTAAGACGTCTGCACACTGCCTTTTTGACGGGCTTTCAATGTGCAAACACATTAGCCCTGGACGGTGGGATTTGTAGTGCACATGGGTCAGCTAACAGTGCTGATCAGATGTCATAATGAGGGCAATAATTAATATATGGGTTTGACATATGTGGGTTAGGATGTGCGGTCCAGCATTTACAAAAAACTAAAAATAACAGTTCTGTTATCACGAATAAGAGAGTGTGTGTGTTTGGAGGGTGAATGTTTCACTAATGAAACAAGCAAACTTCAGCAGAGCCTCTATCCCCCTGGTACACTCTCTTCTGTCACATTAATCGCTGCTCACATGAATTACACACTGAATCCTGACCAAAGGAAGATGATAATAAAGCATAAAATTCTATGAGATTTCTATTTTGTAGGTTTCTTTTTAATATCAACTGTCACTGATGTATGCATAGTAAAACTTGTGGCGTGTCGATAAAGTTTGTCTGAATGGTAAAAGTCTGACTTTACAAATCTCAAATTTTCCATGACTTTTGTGCACAGCGGCTTTTAAAAATGAGGTCACTGTTCTCTTCACCACGCTGTCCTGAGGGGGAGTGGCCTCGTTTACCTGGGGACTCCATCATGCTGGCCCAGAACTCCGGAACTGTGTGCAGCGATTCATCTTCTGAGCTCGTCAGTTTGTACAGATGAACACAGGGGGGCGTGCTCACGTTACTGTAGTGGCTGACAAAAAAGTCAAAGTTCTGCACAAAGAAAAAAAACAACAGAAGGCTAAAATAATACAGGATGATAAGACAGATACATTCAAGTAAAGAAACAGAAAAAATAAGATTAAAATATGTAAGAAATTACATCTGAGTGTGAACCTGTTTCTGAAGAAAAGAAGAAATTCGTCAGCAAATTTGAGTTTGTTACTCAGCGCCTGCTTCCTTAAAATTTCTTCCCCTTTCTTCACAAAGAAAATTTACACAGAAGAACGAAACGTTTCTACCTGACTGACAGAGCAGCTGTGAGAGAAGCCGGGCTTGGTCAGTCTGCTCACATCTCCTGGAGACTCAAAACTGACCACATACAAGTGGTGCTCCAGAGGAGTGTCTCTGGTACCCTGGAAGTACACCATCTTTGTTGCCTCATTCACCCAGATCTGGTGAAGGTATGAAAATCTGTTAGTATTTATAGAGGCAGGGAGGAAAGGGGTTATTCAGAACAGGGGCTGGAGTCTTCTTGTTGACTAAATGTATGCTGATCCACCACCAAGCAGTCTGGAAGTTTCTCTACTTGGAATTCTCTAAAGACTCCAATGAAAATTTTGTTGGGTTTTTTTGTGTTTTTAACATGTTCTTGTAGCATTTTCTCATGATGGAGGACATGTATAAAAGAAATTAAACTTAAAACGGAATTTCTGAGTTTTTCTTTATTTAAATGATTGTGAATCATGAACAGATGAAAAATCCAGTTTGACAAAGCTTAAGTTGCTACATAGAAACTACAGTCAGTGGGCCACAAGCTTCTTGCTCCACCCCATTTTGATGCATCCACTTGCAAACAAATAGATCCATGTACGTCTTTGTCTTCCTCGTTCGAGCTGGAATCTGGATCAGAACTGTACGGCAGGGTAGCTCAAATATCGTTCACCATTTTTGTTGAGCTGCTAATGTTAGGTTGGGGTTGTGAGCAAGCTAGTGGGAGAGAGTATAAACAAAGGGATGATGGGATACCAATGTAAGGTAACTTCTGCACCAACAGCCCCGCCCACAAACCAGAGGTGAATTTCTAATGAACTCCTGCTGCTCTGTAGAAACGATGTCCTAGAAAACGACAGGATATTAGATTTGGGCTAAAAACGCCATAATCATAATGAAAAGACCACTGGGAACACTTTGACAACAAATCAGAAGATGATCAGAGTGGGACTTTAAGAACAGCTGTAAAAAGGCCATTGAACACCATGTGAGCTTTCGAGTTTCAGTGGTGAGAGTACTGTGATCAATTAAGATTTCCATAAGAAATATGAATCTCAGACTCTAAATCCCACATTTACACCAGTAAGCATCACTCTGAGCTTTACTGGGCCTTATGTGCGTCCACCCCAAACAGCGGTGTGCCTCAACCACATCTACAAGGGCTCACCTTGGAACCATGTCTTGCCAGCACCTCCCATTCTCCACTAGTCAGTTGAAGCTCCGCCTTGATTGCACATTTAAAGTTTCCTGTCACAAATAGAAGGCCAAACATGTAAGTTTGCTACATGTTAACGTTAAAGATCATAAAATCATGAAGACATGAAAGCACCATGTACTTCCTACCTTCTGCATGTTTGTAGTCTTCCGTCCAGCGATGGCAGCCTGGTTGTAAAAGTGATGTGATTTTATAAAGGTGGCTAAAACCGGTTTTGCACTCATTCACCCAAATGAAAGTAAACTCGTCTTCGCTTGTTTGAATGAAGGGATAGAAGATGTCGTGGACCTGCATCAGGACAGAGACTGTTAGATCTACAGAAAATCTAACTTGCTGGTCTGTTTCCTGAAAACAAAATCAGAACCAAAGTTCCGGTTACATTAATCCAGACATCAGTGGTCTCCTCATAAATAATGTAGGGCTGCGTGCCGCTGAGAATGGCCTCCTGACTCTCCCGCCTCACAGCTGGGTCTTCTGTGACAGGGATGAAGAGCGCCGGTGGCAAGAGAACGAGCTGCAATCTCCTCTGACTGCGGTCCAGCAGAACCGCCCAGCCGCTGGAATGAAAAGAGCCCACCCTGAAAAGTCTGTGCTGCTCAGTCAGAAAAAGGCAGAGGCTGCTGACCTGCACCGATGCTTGAAATGAAGCCCATTCAACCCAAAAAGCCAGCATCATGAAAGAAATGAAGGAGTTGTACATACAGAAAATGTATGCTTTTTGAGTGTTTTATGGTGAATGAATAAATGTTGTTATAAATAAAAAGAAGATAATGTTCATTTCTGGTCATTTTACATAACTTTTTTAACATTTAACGTTTTTCACATTACCAGATCATCTATGAATCAAAGAGGACAAAAACAAAAAAATAACTAGATTTGCTGTAAATGAAAAAAGATTTCAAAGAGATGATAATAGATAAAAGTAGACATGAGACATGACTTTGAGGTCAAACTTTCCTTTCTTTGGGGTCCAAAGACTGACTGAACATTTCCACATTCTAATCACATCAACTAAAAAAGTGAGCAAATGTTTTTACCAAATAGATATAATACAAAAAGATAAAGCTGAATATTGACATTGATTTAGCCTTTTTTTCTTATTGTTTCCAAACATGTTTGATTCTATCTTCTATTCTGTTTTGAACACAAAACGTTTTTTATCCTTGATAGATTCATCGTCATTCAGTTTTCTACGACACTCACTATTTTCCATCATTTGTCCATCCAACTCTGGCAATGTATTCTGTTCCGGGAAACAAGGAGGTAAACGGGGCAACCAGCTCTTTATCTTGTGTGCTCATAATCTACAAGCACATAAATACATATTATTGATGTGATTAAGCTGAATGGCAAAAACAGATGGTGAAAGACGCACTGTTCCTTGATGGTCGGTCCTGATCTCTACCAGTTTCAGGGACGCCTTTGGATTTTTGCTCCCTTTGGATCAAGAAGAGAGCAACCATTAAAACCTGAAGAAAACTTTTTACTGAAAAATTCCAGCTGTGCAGAGCTGCGTGAACCTGTGCGAGGATATCTGTAGGCATCTGCTTTCCTCTCTTCCAGTGCTGGAGACGGAACGTGAATTATTTCTACCTCGGTCTCATCCACCTCTTCATATAGAAGGTAAACTGTTTTGCCCCCATCAGGGTCTGGTAAAAGAAAGAAACCAGATCATTCAAAAACAGTCAAACTTTAAGGTGTCTTTGAAAGAGGGTTCAGACCTTCCACAGATGAAGGGCTCCACCAGTAACCAGTGAAACGGTCAAACTCTTCCTGGATGACAAATGTGGCTACGCCTGCAGATTTGGGGTCCTCCTTCACATTGTCTAAACCTGGAAGACACGTTGACATCTTTGTTTACAGCCACAGGAATGCAGTGGATTTGAAGTAGGGGTTTTCTGACCTTTATGGCAGAATGTGAGTCTCCTTTCCTCGCCCGTCTTAATGTTGGCTATCCACAGGTCGTTGTTGTTGATGAAGGCAATAAAATTAGGGTGTCCAGGGCAGATCTTGGGATCCATTCGGGGGCCTGTGCACTGAGTCTTGAGCTCCACAGGCTTGACAGGAGCAGACTGCTAAAACAAGCAAATCCAAAACAGTCCAGAATCAGTTCCAGTTACAAACATGTTTGCCTCCAGTCACACAGTTGTAGCATATTCCAACGCAGTACAGCAGGTGGGTTTGTGAGCAACTAAAGTCATTTAGTTAGACATTTCATTCATATAAAATGCGTTTCCATTTTTAGCAGCATCAAAAATTCTTAACAAGAACAAAAAATGAAATAATCTCATCTTTCTGTTCAACATTTAGCTACTAACAAAAGCCCTGGAAAGTGTGAATACTGAACCATGGTGGCAGGGGCCTCAAAAGTTTTCAGAGTAGGAGGCTACATATATATATTTACTGTAATTTATACAGAAATTCAAAGCTGCAGAGAACTTTATTAAGACCTCTGCAGTTACCACGTCAATAACGACTTACCAGCCAAATACACTATTTTACAAAGACAAACCTCAAGGATTTTATTTGATAAAATATGTTAAATGCTAACAGAGAGGAAGTCATAACACATTTAAAGTACAAGATAAAAAATAACGTTTTCATGTATTTTTCTAAGTAACTTCTTTCTATTCAGAATCTTTGTTCTCTACTTTTTGGTGTTTTCTCACAATCAATGAAGTTTTATCTTTTATGACTAACATGTTGTTCCTGTTTTCTTTAGAACAGCAGCAAAGCATTGTACCGAAAACACCCCCCATGAGCAGAGCTGTGTCAGTCACCTGTAGTCTAAACCGGATGAACATCCCGAAATCACATTTTTTAAAGAAAATAAAGTCGCATTAAAGTGACTCATAAATGTTACAAACACATTTCTTACTCATCTCCTCTGTCGCCTCCAGGAGATTAATTTCTAAATAAATTCAAATGTTCAAACTGACATAGAAACAATGGACGAAGCGAGGTGTGACGTCCCCCATAGAAAGTGCCTTACCTCCGGGTTCACCAAATGAAGCCAAATCCGTCACCATTGCTTCCTGAAATGTACGTCGTCGTTTTGAATCCAGTCGACAGTGATTGGTCAGAGTCGGCCTGAGTTACAGTTTTAGGGGAATTACAGTCGCCAGTCATGAATGAGCTTGTTCAAAGTCCACACCGTTTCCACTGAAAGCGGGCTCTGGAGAAGCTGTCAGTCAAACGTTCGAGGTGGGGCCAGCGGGCACCACATGCTTTTAACTGAGGCATCTGATTGGTCAGTTTATAACTTTAACAACTTGTGAAAGAAAAAATATCTTATCACAGGTATCATAGCAATAATGCTTATATTGACAAATAAAATAAATGAGTAATAGCAGCCTGTTTCTCAATGGAAGTCTGTGGGATTATGACTTCATGAAACCAGCAGGTACTTCCTATATGGGAACTGTGTGTGTGTGTGTGTGTGTGTGTGTGTGTGTGTGTGTGTGTGTGT
>BSAI01000012.1:23284254-23301577 GCA_036245035.1 Adrianichthys oophorus | reverse complement strand
GTGTGTGTGTGTGTGTGTGTGTGTGTGTGTGTGTGTGTGTGTGTGTGGGTGGGTGTGTGTGTGTGTGTCCTGCCCATTGTTTTTTACGGTCTATGACTGAAATCCCTCCTTCAAATCAAAACAAGCAGGACGGCCTTGTGTTCCAGCCATCACATAACTGCTCCATTACTCTGAATGAGGACCGTTGCCATGCTGTAGAAAAATGAAAGACTTCCACCATCAGCCCAGGAAGAATGAGCTGCAGTTTACTCACAATGAAGCCATTATTCCCTCCATCTTGGCAGTAGAAGAGACTGTTGGTGGCTTGGAAGAGGAACAGGCCAGTCTTAGAATGGTAGTCATATGATGTTATCCCAAAAGCACCCAGGCGTTTTCGCTCTCTCAGCAGTTCCTCCTCTCGGGAGTAGGCCCCCTGAAGGGGTGTTGCCTTAGGGAAGCATCAGACCAGAATTACCATCCACAACACAAGCAACAAATACAACCCAGCACTTTTTTTTCTTATTGTTTACTTTAAATAATAAGAAAGGAGACAGAACAGCATGATGGCTATTGTAGTGTCCCAGAGATATGAACTGATTAAGACTCATGTATTAAATAAACCTGAATGAGTCCTTTAGCTTTTTCAAGGAGTTTACTCTTAGAAATTAGGTTTTAACTGAACATTTTTTACCATGACACACCATGAAACTGTGGAGTGGATGCAAACAAAAGAAACCAAAACTTGTTTCAAAACTTTTAAAAGTTTCTAAACTTCCGACACATACAAACTAAACTTTTAAAAGTATTTCAATCATAAATAAATCTAAATACATATTAAAAATACATCTGTAGATATTTATTTTACTGCTCCTTAAAATGACCATATTATCACCTTTTGTATAGAAATTTAGGGTAAAAATTCTAAAAGTTCACTACATCTTCTCTTTTTACTTCAAAAACGAGCCATCAGAATTGTACAAAAAGCCGGTTATCTTGATTATACTAACAACTTATTTATTAATCCAGACTTTTAAAACTCGTGTTGATTTTTACACCGTGCAACTTCTATACAGAGCTAGTGAGAAAACATTATCATACACAATCCAAAAACAGTTCTTAGACAATGAAGGAGGCTACAAACTGAGGGGATGTAGGAACTTCAGGATCAAATTGATAAGAACCGCAAAGAAAAGTTTCTGTGTGTCTGTGTGGATCTAAACTTTGGAACAGATTAAGTAATGAGGAAAGATTAAATAATGAGCTTAAACAATGTTCAATCATCCAAAAATTCAAGAAAATGTATAAAGAATCTATAATGAAGACAAGAGGAGTTAAAGATAAACTGAAGTTTGAATCATTCCAAATATATGGAAGTGTGAATTTTGATGTGGTGAAATAATCAATGCTCAAATAATCACAACCATCAGTATTATACTGTAGCATTCAGTAATGATTACTGAAATATTTTAATTACAATCAATAAGATACTTAATCTGAAAAATTTAGCAATGATTACTAGATTAATGTAATTACGTGCTCTAATGATAATCTATGACTATTACATATTGGTTATCTAAAGTGTGAATCATTCATGTTTACTGAAAAAAAAATCTAATCTCTCAGATGATAATCAATAAGCCATTTTTTGCTACTTGAAAACTTGATTTGCAATGTGTAGGGATGATTTCTGAAAATTGTAATCTAATGATTATCAATGAGTATTACATTTCTGTTACTTTAAATGTGATTCATGTTTCTGCTTACTGAAATCATGTTTTTGAGAATAATCAATAATCAATAAGTACTCAACTTTGTTACTTGAAAAAATCTGCACTTGATCTGATCAGAACCGAATTCTGAAAACTATGTAAGACTATAAAATCAGGTAACTAAATAGGGGTGGGATTATATAAAATCACTTCTTCCCACTCCTTTTCAAGCAATCAAACTCTAATAGACTTTAGTTATTAATCACTACATTTAACAAATGTTACAAAATGTGACATAAGTCTGTTGTTTTTGGTTGTTTGTTTATTTTATTTTACTCTTTGGCACCTGACCTGGAAAATGAACAAGTCCACTTCACATCAGCCAAAATGTAAAGAATAACAAAAAGTGTGTTGATGGATAAACTTCAACTGAACATCAGCAAAGGCGTTTCCCATGAACTCCCTGATCCAGACAGCTTTAGGCATCTGCACTTTATAAGCTTAGAAAATTAGCAATTTAAGAATTGCACTTCTGCTCCCATCTACTAAAGACATGGCTTCAAGAATTTACTTGGATAACATGGAATAACCCTTTGTCCATCTTATTTTCAATATTTTATGCTATTTTGTGTCATAAATTAACATAAAAAACAGAAAACATCCTACATCCAATGAAATAGATTAAGTCACAACTAATTATATTAAACTGTTGCTACTTTTTTTAAACAATTAACATCATAACTTTCCATTGGCAGATCATAAGACATTGCTGAAAGTCAGGAAATTTACCTGGAAGTGATCCAGCATCTGTTTCCATGACAACACTAGGAGAGCTTCTTTCCGAATCTTCTTGGGGATTTCTGAGTAAAGTAAAGAATTCTCCCTGCTTCCATAAGGCATTCCTGCCGAGTCCAATGAGAAAAAAGGCCACAAAAAATAATCAAAGGATTTGACTCAATTCATTGCAATTATTTTCTATACATGTCACGTTTCATAAGAAAAAAGGGTCTAAATCACACGAGTACAAATGGTGCAAACCAGTTTCAGACAGATCCCCTTCAGGAAAAAGGGTACCTGAGCTGGGATTTATTCTTCCTGTTGTTTGTGAAGCGACTTCTGACCAATGTTAAATTGTTGTCTCATTTGACTGCTTTCATTCTTCCTATAAAAGCCCACAGTGTGAAGTTTCTGTAAGGTCTGACTATGTTACACTGAGGGCCCTTTGCAGCACCTTGAAAAGCTTTACATTCCAGCTTCACGTAAAACAGAGAGGTAGTATTAGTATTTCAGTTCAGAAAATGAAGATACATTACACACAGTTTGATATGGGCTACTTCATGTTGTTCTTTTAAATTAGAATGTTTAAATCCTTGTAATCATCATAATAAAACAAGGGAAAGCATGGAACATAAGGTAAACAGACAGAACAGTCTGTGTAAAAATGTTACATTCATTAATTTAAGTTGATTTTTCTTTCATCTAGTATTTCAGTTAAATCAACATTTTGATGACATTCTAATTTATTGAGAAGTACCCGTGAGTATATTCCACATTAAAGGGACATTTTATCTTTTTTGATAGCAGCAAAGCAAAGAAAACAAAAGTTTTTAAGTTGTACATTGTTATCAAGGTATGAGTGACGTACCGAGGTAGTACAACCGATGCGAGTAGGCTCCATTTTCACCTGTCTTCTGCACAAACTGGAAGTCATGGGGGGCCTTGTTGGCGATCAAACCAGAGTACTTCCTGCTACAGTGGATTATATCCCGGAGACCCTCCCAAGAGTGTCTCTCCACAAAGAACTGAGACGGGATGTCATCCATCTCCACCACCTCTGTGCTGTCTGTAAGGCCGTCCACAGCCGTCATGCTCACTGTCAGACAGCTGGATGTTGACATGACAGGAAACAAATGAGTGCTCAGAAGACGAGGCATGTGTGCTCACTCAATGACTGTTTTTACCACATCAATCATTGACTGATACCTAAATGTGACAGAACACAAAGACTGTACCTGTTCAAGAGACCCTCTTTACTGTTAAGTCTGACCCTCTTGACTCTATGCATTCACTGATCAGCACGCCCGTTTCCAACCATGTAACCTATGGACAGAACAGTGCCAACATCAACTCATGACAACTATGTTTAAAGACACTTTCATGGGAATGGGGGCTAAACTGAAAGAACAAACTTCAATGGCCCCAACTTTGAGTCAGGTACTAATCAATCCCTTGAGACTCCAAGTCCAACGCAAAGTGCAAATGACAGAATCTAGCTAAATGCTGTCAAAAGCTCAAACTTTCCAGTGTCACTCAAAAGCAGTAGAAATAATTCTGAAGAGCGCCGTGTTTCATCCAGTCAACACAAACTCAGACATTTAACAACATTAAATAAAGCATCATTTGTTTTTGATTAATCTCTGCTTTATTTGTTACTGGCGGTGGGAAAACAGCTGATCTACATCACTGTGCAGAAATGCTCAGGCACTGCTGGGTTGAAAATGAACAGTGTCCCATCAGTATGAAGGAGTGTCCCTCCAGCATCACTGAAAGCATCAGCTGATTGAGGAGTTACAAGACAGCTTTAAAGGTAGGAATGTCAACCCTGACCTGTCAACTGACGTTTTTCTTTTTAACTCAACGGTGAGCATGGAAAGTGAACCCAGGCTTTATTTTGCCAATCCAGTCTTCAGATGAGGAGTTGGGTTGAAAGTCCTCCATCCACCTGCTTTGAAGGGCCACAGGATGAAAGAGCTCTAGAAATCTTACTGTGGCTTTTATTTATTTTATTTGACTAAATCACCTTGAACCACTTTGGTTTTGTCACATTTAGATGTCAGTGAAAATGTTTCTCTTCCTCCATTCACTCGGTAACCCTGCTCTTAACTCTTGATTTATTCCAAGGGTTGTAGTGTTATCAGGATTTCTGTAAATATTAAACCTGGGTTATATTCATCGCTGTCCTTCAGGGTTTAATGAAAGGGGATTCATGGAAAACATCATTTTCTGACTCCTTGCACTAGTGAACACCTTAATTCCATACATGTATTTACCAAGTCCCTTCCATTATCTTCCATGTTCAGTTAAAGGTGGATTGTGTGTCGTTTCGGCAGCCTTTGAACATAGAAAGTTCTTCCGTCAGGTTGTCACAGGCGGCTTCCTGAACGAGGCTACCTTAAAGCGCCGGTTTCTCTGATGTTAGCTAGCCTACACATCTTTGTTCTCCTGTGGGGACTCTTTCATAACATCGTCGTTCTATAGTCGAAGCTGTTCTTTATGGGCATGAGCCGGGCCGTTGATGTTTGTGGTTATGCTGACAGCGCTGAGAGTCTGTCTAGTGTCTGAGTCGTTTTTCCCTCGGAAGCTAACCCGCTAGCGCCTCAAGCTAACTAAGCAGCCCGTTTTCTACAAAGTCACAGTCCGGGCGAGGAGGAGTTTTAGGCATGCGCTAAATTCAAATGCGTCACCTACCGATCTGCGCCCCGTTTCTCCAAACAGGTTACGGGCGTTACTAGCTTGATGTCAAACCGATATCACGCTAGCTAAAGGCTGAGTCCATAGCCCTGGAACCAGGGCCACACCGCATACATTTGGCTTCTGGACGGGAAAGAGGCGGAACTTTTTGTCTGGAGTCTGCACAAGACGGAGCCTTTTACACAGACGCCCGTCCCAGAGAGGGAGAGGAGAAGAGAGGAGAGGGGGTTATCTCACCCAAACACTGACACACACAAAAAAACAACAACAACCGTGAGCTATAGCATTAGCACCGGTTCATACGGTTAGACCACATATATCACACGATTCTACACACATAAAATCACAACTCATGAGTGATCTGGAGTAAAAGCGACGTCGGACACTCACGGACGTGAATAATCTCGCAGTTCGACACTCTTTGAGCGGCGGATAACCAATCACGTCACAGCAGTCTCTGTTTTGGAGGAAGTAGCCGCATGTTAGCTTCCACCGCTAACGCACTGAAAGCACTCTGGCGTTGTTGTAACTCTAGTTTTCACTCTGAGATCACGGCTAGTAAATGTAAGTAACGTTTTCATCAATATGGACGCAACATTCTCAACTTTATTCATGTGATCGTTACTTTTGTCCGCTTTTTTTGTTGTTGTATTGACTCACCTCTGTTAAAGATAAAGCTGCACATGTGAAGTAAGTCTCCTGTGCGTGACAGTCATCGGTACTTCCCAACCCTGGTCCTCGGGGAACTCTGTCCTGCATGTTTTCCATGTTTCCCTGATTCAGCATCAGGTTCTGCAGAAGCCTGCTGACGGGAGCCCTGCAAGGCGGTTGTGTTTGATGGAAAGATGCAGCACAGTGGCCCCCAAGGACCAGGGGCGGGAACCCAAAACTAATTAAGTCTCCACGACACACACGCCAGAGTTTTCCTGAGAGAATTGGGACATACCTGCCTGGTTGCTCAGCAGACTCAACATGAAGACGAATAAATCCTACAAACTAGTGCTGCACAAGAAAGGTTTTGGTGGAAGCGGTGAGCATCTGCTCCTGTTTTAGTCAAACTCATAGTTTTTGGAGTGTATTTTGAATAAGCTTGTTTTGTGAACAGATGATGAGTTGGTTGTCAACCCCAAGATCTTCCCCCAGGTTAATTTAGGAGATGTCATTGAGATTGCACATCCCTCAGATGAATACAGGTGAGGCTGCTTGAAAAGCATCTCCATTATGCTGAACCACATGTCCATCAACCGTGAGTCCAGTTAACCACCTTCTCGTCTTGAAATCTGCAGCCCTCTCCTGCTCCAAGTGAAGAGCCTGAAAGAGGACCTCCAGAAAGGTAAAGACGTTGAGTATGATCATTTTTGCTTGGCTGGAGTGGAGGTAGACATGTCTCGAGATACTGTTTCTGCAAAGGTTGAAGGAGCAGAGCATATCATTTCTCCATCCCTCCATCCATCTGTTGTCTTCTGTATGTTTAGGGTTAAGGACAGAGGACCGGGCAACCGTCTCAGTATAGGTTCTTATCCCTTCTTCTCCCCTGCCACCTCATTCAGGTTTTTTCAGATTTTAAAACTTTCCCACGCCAGCCAAGATATGCAATCTCTCCAGCATGCTCTGGGTCTGTCACAGGACCTCCACAGAACTTACTCATAATGCTTCCCTAGGAAAGAATGCCTGTGCCATTCGGCTAAATGTTCCAACCACCACAAAAAGAAAAAAATGTTCCAACCACCTCAAATTGCTCTTCCTGGTATAGAGCAGCAGTGATTCTACTGAGTTTCTCCTGAATCACTGAGTTTTGCACCCTGCCTGGCTAATCTCCACCACCTGTAAACGTAATCTGAGCAATCTATGCAAAACCTGCAGGGGAAGGTATGAAGTGAAGGCAGGAACATGGATCGACAGGTAAACAGAGGGCATTGTTTTTCAAATCATTAGTCTTGCCATATATTGGCTTTTTTTTTAAAACCAATTTATAAAATGCAGCCCTGGGTGGCTTTCTGGCCCTGCTTTCTTGGATGGAGACGTGGGGTTTTGAAAAAAAATCTCAAAAGTATTCCTTCTAGCACCTGATTGCAACAAAATCAATTATTCTTCCATATCATACCACGGATTGTTGGAGCGCAGCTTTCCCTGCTTGACAATTTGTCAGAAACACATTTTTGAGCCAATCACGTCACTTTCCATAGTTTCACCAAACTCCTCCCACACCTACTTTTTAGCCTCAGTGACAGTGAAGCCCGGCTGCCCAGTCGGCCAGTTGTACCTGTGTGCTGCATTCTGAGTTTCGTGACCCTGCAGGCCAAAGGATGCTGGTGTCCTGCTTTATAACCTACTTGGGGTTCTTATGAATTGTCTTTTGCCCATCTCCACCCAGAACCATCTGGGCACACACATCCTTCTGTCTTCATAAAGTAGAGCAGAGTTTGCATCATGAGCAAAATACCTGACAGATGATCAGAATTCTATAATGTTAAGCAGCTGGTTTTGAACTCCCCAAACCAACACACACGCAAACAAACACCCACACACACATGCACCTTTGGTTTATTTTTCTCTTTTGACTAATGTTAAACTCTAAAATCCTCTTTTTGCTGAGTGACTGAAGTGTTATTGATGACTTCTGTTTTATTTCAGTAAGTTTAAAAGAAAATGTCTGAACTGAATTAATGGATCTGTTGGTTTTAATCATCATACATTTATAAAAAATATTCTCTTCATGTTGTTTTCTTTGTTTGGAGAAATGTCTGGTTTTGTGGCAAAGCAAAATGTTAATATTGTTTGCCATTTTTGTCACACAGAGACGATTAGTGTGGATCAGACAGTTGCTCAAGCCTTCAAACTGCGTGCGTACCAGGATGTTATTGTCAACATTGTTGATCCTAAGGTATGTTCTCTCAGAGTGACACAGTTACATACCTTTTGGTTACTCGGAATCTGGAATAGTTTTTATTCCTCTCTCAAAGGATGTGACGCTGGATCTGGTGGAGCTGACGTTTAAGGACCAGTACATTGGCAGAGGGGACATGTGGCGACTAAAAAAAAGCCTGGTGGGCCATGCTTGGCTTAATCTCATCATGTTGCTCTTTTATGAATCGGACTTGTTTTTAATTTGTTTCTCTAATTTTCAGGTGAGCACGTGTGCTTACGTGACTCAGAAGGTTGAATTTGCTGGAATCAGGTAACTTCTGTGTGTGTGTTTTTTTTGTTTATTGGCACTTTAAGTGAAAGGTTAATGTAAAGGTACCCCCCCCCCCCCTAAATAAAAGATATAGACGTAACGTTGTATCTTCCATCCTAAAATATGCTTTTTAAGGTTGATGGGTATTACACAGAGGGCTCTCAAAGTATTCAGACTTCTTAAAGTGGTTCAGTTTTGCATCATTGCAGCCATTTGCCAAATGCATGTGTGGAGAAAACCAAGCACTGTTCATCACCTACCCAAAAAATGCCAACAGTGAAACATGGCGGTGGCAGCATCATGCTTTGGGGGTGTTTTTCAGCAGCAGTGAAGGGACGGCTGGTGCCACTGTGCCCTTGCATTGACAATTCTGTTAATTATTGACTGTAAAGCATCCTTGGATTTTTTTTCATCTGATATTTTCCTTTTCAGAGCGCAGGCTAGTGAGCTCTGGGTTAAAGGGGAGAAGGTGACCTGTGGTTACATCAGTGAAGAGACCAGGGTGAGTGTTCCCTGAAATTCAGCTTAGCTGTAACCTAAAATATGTTTAAAAAAATAAGAGGCGTCTTTTCCTCCTGTGAGGTATTCACGGACACTGTGGCTCAGGGTGAATGTGAGCGTTCCTGTTCCTCAGGTGGTGTTCAGATCCACGTCTGCCATGGTCTACATCTTCATCCAGATGAGCTGTGAGATGTGGGACTTTGACATCTACGGTGGGTTCAGAAGATTTTTTTCCAATATGAAACTGTGAAACTTGAGGCTGAAATTTACTTTAAATGCTTTGCTCTCAGGTGATCTCTACTTTGAGAAGGCTGTAAACGGTTTCCTCTCTGACCTTTTTGCCAAGTGGAAGGTTTGAGCTTTGTCCTCAATTTTTTCTTTATTTTCTCCTTTTTATTTCTTGAAGTATATCATAATAAATGTCTAATACTAATTCAGGAGAAGAACTGCAGTCATGAAGTGACCGTCGTATTATTCTCACGAACATTCTACAGTGCAAAATCTCTTGGTGAGTCTTTCAAATTATAGCAGGCATTTGCTAATATAATGGTTAGAGTTTTAAAAGAGGACTTTGTTTGTTCAGAGGAGTTTCCTGAGATTCTGAAAGGTTCCATAAGACAGGATCATGAAGGACACTTCTATGAAGACTTCTACAGGTAAGTACTTTTGCAATGTTTTTGATCTCTGGTTCAGTTTTTTTAGTTTATTTTTGCTTTTGTTTTTTAAACACACTTTTTCAGCTCTGTTCTCAATTAATTAAGTCATGAGTCCAGATCAGTGTCATCATCTTTATTTTTGTGTTGTTACCAATCCCATTGAGTGGGATATTCAGAGGTACTTTGATTAGCAAACACAACAGAAGTCCTGCCAACAAGGTTCTTGGCCAGGGGTGGGAAACTGCAGGCCTCGAGGACCAGTGTGTCTGCATGTTTTCTAGATGTTCTCGCCCTGCTCATTCTTGATTACTTGGATCAAGTGTGTCCTGCCAATTAGTACTTGCCAGATCAGGGGATGTTGGAGAACTAGCAGGAATGCTGCTCTCGGTCAGATACAATCAGGTTGCACCAGAAAGCCTGGCTCTTAGCCTTTGTTCTAAGAATGTAGTTGAAGTCAGGACTTTGTACAGGCCAATAAATTTATTCAACACCAAACTTGTTCATTCATCTTACTATAAACCTTCCTTGTTTGCTCTTGTCAAAGCTGGCAGCAACACTCCTCAAAGTGTCCCAGCAAAGAATAATTATTCTAGAAAGTTTCTTAATTTCGTGCTATGCTAAAGTATTCAGAATTACTTTCAGTGGAACTAAGGTCCAGTACCCAATTCTTCAAAAAAAAAAACAAAAAAAACAACCCCACATAATAATCCTCCCTCTGCCAAACCTTACACTTTGGACAATGCAGTCAGAGTAATAATATTCTCCTGACAACGATTGAACCCAGACGGCCCTTTAGATTGCCTGATGGAGAAGCATGATTAATCATGTCTCCACTCCTCTACAGTCAAAAGGCGGTAGACTTTGCACCACTGCATCCAAGGCTCTGCACAGATATTGGACTAATATTTATATAATTACATCTCCTGATAGAAGGTGAGGATGATGACAAGTGAGGCTTTGCCATTAATGGAAAATTGCTGCATTTGATAAATTGATTTTCGTAATTTTTGATAATCACTTGTTTTAAACTCATTAAGGGCCAGTAGTTTTAAATACATGCAGCTATGGTAGTAATAGGAACACCTGCATTTTATTCTATGAATTGGCAAACACTTTCGCCAGTGCAGTGTAACATCAGCTTGTAAAGATTATGATGCATTCAAGGTAGGTCCTGAAATTTCACCAGAAAGCAGAATATCTTTTAAGTATACAAAGTTACGGCACAATAAATGATTAGAGCAGTGTTTCCTAACCCTGGTCTTTGTGGCACACTTCCCAGCATGCTTTCCATCTTTCCCTGGTTGAGCACACGTGGTTCAGCTCATCATCAGGCTCTGTGGAAGCCTGATGATGGCAGCTATCAAAAGCAGGTGTGTTTGAACAGGGTAGGATTGACAAAATGTATGCTGGTGCTCCCCGACAACCAGGGTTAGGTATCACCTGATTAGACACTCAACTGAGCACAGTGGTGGAAAAAGCATCAGATGAGTCCTTTTCCTTTCTTCTTGTTTCCTTTGGGATTAACAGAAACACCAACAAGCATTTTGACTTTTTTTTGGTGTGTTTTAGAGTTGTGGCACAGAATGAGAGACGAGATGAGTGGACATCACTGCTGGTCACTATCAAAAAGCTCTTCATCCAGTATCCAGTTCTGGTGCGGCTAAAGGAAGCAGGTATTAGCCCAAAGCCAGTTTAGGTCCCAGGTCGTTGATCCATTTTCACTTTTAGCCAATCCTTTATTTTTGTTTTCTTTGATCCCAGATGATTTTCCTCTGGGTTATAACTCTACTGCTGCACAGGGAAACTATCTAGAAGCCATTAACCTTTCTTTTAATGGTGAGTAACACAGAGCCAGTGAAATAGCTGGTTACTAGTCACGAACATCAGACTCATTCTGGGTCATTTTCTTTGCCAGTCTTGTTCCTTTCTCTTTTGTTTCAAAGATTAAGAGCTCAGAATGTTATCTAAGACACAAATGGGGAAGAAAGATGTGAGGGACAGATGGACTTTGCTAATGTTGAGAGTAAAATGTTATCTGACAAAGACATTATTAAAAAGTAATTTACATATTGAGAGGCATTTATGACAACACGGTCATACTGCAGTTTATTTCATTCTATTCACATTTCTGATTGACATCTGACTGGATTGAAGTTGCTTTCTGTCTCATAGTCACTGCAGAGTTGGTGTTCAAATGTGACCAGAGGAGCCAGTATAATTAAAGCTGGAAATTATTTTCTCATAAAAATAAAAAACAGAAATATGGCTCAATCTAGAAATGACTTTTTGTTCTTTTGTTATTGTCAGATGAAAAGGAAAATGGAGATTGACGTCATTGTTCCTCTTCTTCTAACCATGGTTATGCACTGAAACGTGCAGCCATCATTGCATTGCACTAGAAGGGCCTAACAGGGAAATTTATTGCAGCTAGTTAGATTGCACCTCGGTCAACCATTAATTTGGTTTTCAAGAATTTCAAACTAAAATGTGAATGGTTTTGACATTCATTCTTGTTTACTTGTTCGTTTGTAAACATTTTATTTACACTGGATTATCTTGCAAGAAATGCAAGGAATCTGGAAACCTTCACCTACACTGTTCAGTACCCAGGTATTTATCTCTGAGTCACACTGGTTGATGTTTATGCTGGATCCATTTTAGGTCAGTGAATCGAATCCAATCGGATTATTCAAAATGATCCAATATTGACAATGAATTGGATCAGCAACCACAAATTATATTGTTCCGATATGAATGGAGTCATTGTCAAAACGATTTGTTACACCCCTAATAACTTACAAAACTGATGATTTTGCTTTTGAAAGTTCAAGATAAGTGAAAATTCATTGGTTAATAATTTAAAATCACAAGTTTAAGCCTGCAAACTTTTTTCCATTATTCTTTTGATAAAACAACCAAAATTTTTTATTTGATTCAGTGAAATAAAGTTAGACGACTGAAATAATTTGTGAATTACAATTGTCTGTGTGTAGTAAACTGCACTTGTATTTTTACTTCAAGCTCTTTTAAAAAGGAGCTTAGGTACATTTTTACTCCCAATCTGGTATAAAATGCTCTACTTTTTCCGTAGCCTTCTTTTGTCAGTATTTTATTTCTCCAGGTGTCAACAAGTCTTACACAGAAAGGGTTAATTACCACTGACTGATGCTGTTTTTCTCAGTGTTTGACAAGCACTACATAAACCGTAACTTTGACCGCACCGGACAGATGTCTGTGGTTATTACACCTGGAGTGGGAGTGTTTGAAGTTGACCGCCTGCTTATGATTCTCACCAAACAACGTATGATTGACAACGGTGAGTGTCTTTAGTTTGAACATTTTTCTCACATTGAGAGAAGTAAATGTTGATGCACAGTTGTCCTCTTTCAGGAATTGGTGTTGACCTGGTGTGTATGGGAGAGCAGCCATTGCATGCTGTACCATTATTTAAGGTAACAAGCGTGTGTGTATATATATTACATACACGTACACACAAACATAGTGGGGCAAAAAAGTATTTAGTCAGCCAACAATTGTGCTAGTTCTCTCACTTAAAAAGATGAGAGAGGCCTGTAATTTTTGTCAGAGGAGTACATGAGAGACAAAATGAAAAGGAAATCCTGAAAAATCACATTGTCTGAATTTTTTTTCAAAATAATTTATATGTAAATTGGAAAATAAGTATTTGGTCAATAATAAAAGTTCAACTTAATACTTTGTTCTATACCCCTGGTTGGAAATGACAGCAGTCAAATGTTTTCTGTAAGTCTTCAGAAGGTTTTCTCAAACTGTTGCTGGTATTTTTGCCCATTCCTTCCCCCCAGATCTCCTCCAGAGCAGTAATGTTTCAACTCCCTCCAAGGATTTTCCATAGGGTTGAGATCTGGAGACTGGCTAGGCCACTCCAGGACCTTGAAATGCTTCTTAGGAAGCCACTCCTTCGTTATCCGGGCAGCGTTTTTGAGATCATTGTCATGTTGAAAGACCCAGCCACATTTATTTTCAATGTCCTTGCTAAAGGAAGGCTTTCAAAATCTCAAAATCTGACAATACATGGCCCTATTCATTGATTCCTTCCTGTACACATATCAGGTGTCCTGGTCCCTTTGCTGAAAAACAGCCCTAAGCATGATGTTCTGCAAGATTTGAGTCCCCGGCGGTCCAGTGTCTTACTGATAGTAAGTAGCCTTTGTTACTTTTGTCCCAGCAGCTCACAGGTCCCCCGTGTGGTTCTGGGGTTTTTGCTCACCATTCTTGGGATCATTTTGACTCCAGAGGGTGAGCTCTTGCGGAGAGCCCCAAATCGAAGGAGATTATCAGTGGTCTTGTATGTCTTTCATCTCCTTATATTTGCTCCAACAGCTGATTTCTCCGCACCAAGCTGGTTACCTATTGCAGATTCAGTCTTCCCAGTCTGGTGCAGGTCAACAATTTTGTTTCTGGTGTCCTTAGACAGCTCTTTGGTCTTGACTGTGGAGTGGAGTTTGGAGTGTGACTGAGGTTGTGGACAGGTGTCTTTATCTAGATAATGAGGACAAACAGGTGTCATTAATACAGGTAATGAGTGGAGGACAGAGGATCCTCTTACAGAAGAAGTTACAGGTCTGTCAGAGCCAAAAATCTTGTTTGTAGGTGACCAAATACTTATTTTCCACATTCATTTGCAAGTAAATTCTTTAAAAATCAGAGATGATTTTCTAGATTTTTTATCCTTATTTTATCTCTCATAGTTAAGGTATACCTATGATGAAAATTACAGGCACATTTTTTTAAGTGAGAGAACTTGCACAGTTGGTGGCTGACTTTTTTTTTGCCCAACTGTGTGTATGTGTGTATATACAGTGGGGATATAAAGTTTGGGCACCCCAGGTAGAATGTTATATTATTGGGAATAAAGAACCCAACGAAAGATTGAAAAATCTCCTAAAGGCATCTGTTTACATATGCAACATTCTTTTAATATGTCAAACAAAATTGGCTTTATTTCCAACATTTACACTTTCAAAATGACAGAAAACAGAATAATGGCGTGTGCAAAAGTTTGGATATGTTGAAAAACATTTCAGAACAACTCAAACTCATGACTACAACTCAAAAACAAGAATGAGCGCCGCGCAGCACCCCTTTTCTCTCCATTACCCCCACCTCCGCCTTGCTCGGTGCACACACTGGTCCTCTTTTCTTTTTTCACGGAGAGACTTGTGTGAAGTGGGTGTTCACAACTTATGTGAAATGTGCATCTGAATGGATGAGCTTGTCCGAGCATTTATGTGAATGGATAAACCTCAGGGGAGAGAGGACAAAAGAACTAAAAAAAGAACATTTCCCAGTGGATCGGGAGTCGATTCCTATCGTACACGTTGATGAGCCGTTCAAAAGATTAGATTTGTTCGAGAAAGTCACATCTTTATGCAAACAGGCAGGGTGTGTAGGAATCACCATATTTTAAGAAGGACTCATGGTAGCCTAATGTTTTTTTTTGTCTTGAAGTTGTAGCCTGTTATCCCATTTGCAAAGAAAGGTTCCACATGCAACTTTCCTTGTGTTGCACACCCCCGTACTGCTTTTAGCACTCAAGTGACTGAAATGTAATCGAGAGATTCCGGTCGATTTTTAAAACCAAAAGATTTTTCAGAATAAAAGATTGTTCAGATGTAGTCATTTTGCTCCCCTGACCAAACTTTACAGTTCAAGTGATCAAAAGGTGTAGCTGAGAGAATCTGGTTAAGATTAAAAAAAAAAAAAAAAAAGATTTTTGGGATTCAAAACAAGATAATTTATTTCTTCCGCGGACAGTGGCAATTAATCCAGGGACCGGTACCGGTCCGCAGCCCGGTAGTCGGAGACTACTGGTCTGTGGTATAAAATATATATAATTTCTGCTCCGTTTTCTGAAGCTGCACAATAGGACAACAACCCCTGGAGACTCTCGTGTGGGAGACGACTACAACCTTCCTCACTGGATTAACCACAGGTAGAAATGAATGGCAATCCAAAAAAATCACTCTTTGTTACACTTGTCATTAAGTTTATTTTGTCTCTTTCACCCTTAACGACATTTATGAATTTGCCTCATACAGAGGATGTCCTTGTGTGTGGAGTTGTTGGGTCTGCAGTGGTTTGTACTTGTTGAAACTGGTCTAACAAAGAAACACTAAACAAACATATATGTTCACAGCTCTTTGATGCTCATTTCAGTAAATGCTTGATATAATAAAGCAGATGAGTTCTTAAGTTCAAATTGGTGGAGTTGTCTCAGAATCTAAAAGTTTTCTGACCACAGATGCATGATAAAGTTCTCATCCTGACTTTTATTCATCAGTAAAACCACCAGCATTGGACACACAGCCAACATAATAGACCCACAGAAGACTAGTTGTGTCATAAGCACCCCAGTTCATAACATCATGTAGATGCTCTATAGCAGGGGTGTCCAAATCCAGGCCTTGACAGCCAGCCTCATGCTGATTTTCCAGAAATTCCGCCTTATCTGCTACCGATAACATAGATCAGGTGGGTTTTTCTAATAATGAAATTCAATGGCAGGTTTGTTGGAAAACATGTAGGACATCAGTCCTTCAAGCTCAGATTTGGACACCCCAGCTCTATAGGAAGAAGGCTATACAGCTGAGGCAGTGTGATGGTTTAGGCAAGTTTTTGTTGGATAAACCATGAAAACATCTATGTTCCTTAAATACAGTGAGACAAAAAGAATTTAGTCAGCCACCAATTTTGCAAGTTCTCCCACTTAAATTGATGAGACCTGTGATTTTCATTATACTGTAGGAATGAGTAGGAATATACTGTAGGAAGGAGACAAAATGAGAAAAAAAAAATCCAGAAAATCCCATTGTTCAATTTTTTAATAATTTTTATGTAAATTATGGTAGAAAATAAGTATTTGGTCAATAACAAAAGTTCAACATAATACTTTGTTATATACCCATTGTTGGCAATGACAGCAGTCAAACATTTTCTGTAAATCTTCACAAGGTTTTCACAAACTGTTTCTGGTATTTTGACCCATTCCTCCATGCAGATCTCCTTTAAAGCAGTAATGTTTTAGGGAAAGTTCTGTTTTAGAAAGATTAGTAAGGGTGACATGAGGGGAGCATTAAAGAGTGGAAAGGCACTTGGTCCTGATGATAAAGTGGGGATTGAAAGTTTGGGCATTCATTCATTCATTTTCCAATCCGCTTTATCCCTTTCGGGGTCACGGGGTTGCCAGAGCCTAACCCGGCTACTCATGGGCGAAGGGAGGGTACACCCCTGGACTGGTCGCCAGTCTGTCGCAGGGGCGAAAGTTTGGGCACCCCTGGTAAAATGTTTATATTGTTGTGCATAAAGAACCCAAGGAGAGATTGAAAAATACCATAAAGCCATCAGTTTACAGATAAGACATTCTTTTAATATGCAAAGGGGAACTCACAGATGATTGAACTGTGGTATTGTGAGGAAGTATGGAGAGACAGAGAAGTATGTTAGAGCCGTGCAGGACATGTATGAGGGCTGTAAGACAGTGGTGAGGTGTGATGTAGGAGTGACAGAGGAGTTCAAGGTGGAGGTGGGATTACATCAGGGATCAGCTCTGAACTCCTTCCTGTTTACAATGGTGATGGACAGACTGACAGATGAAGTTAAACTGGAATCACCATGGACTATGATGTTTGCAGATGATATTGTGATGTACATTAGTGATTATGCTCTCCTAAAATTTAGTACATCAGAGGAAGAAGATTTAGGTTTAAGTTTTCTGGTTTAGAGAAGTACCTGATTTATTCATTCATTTTCCAATCCGCTTTTTCCCTTTCGGGGTCACGGGGTTGCCG
>BSAI01000012.1:23252278-23284154 GCA_036245035.1 Adrianichthys oophorus | reverse complement strand
CCCGGAGAAAACCCACGCATGCACGGGGAGAACATGCAAACTCCACACAGAAAGGTCCACCAGCCAGGACTTGAACCGGGAACCTTCTTGCTGTGAGGCAAGAGCGCTAACCACTGCGCCACCGTGCAGCCCGTACCTGATTTAAATAAAAAAAAAAAGATTTAGTCATTAAATTGTTCAGGTCACAGAGGGAAAAAAAGTTTTTTGTAAATTAAGTTTGTTTTAAAATGTATTTTCAAACATTAGCACTTTGAAGGTGGAAACGAGTGTTGCAAATCATTTTTGCAATTTTGTTTTTTATGTTTTTAGCTTTTACACCTCAAATAGTCAGAGATCTTGTGGCTCCTTCACCCCACGAATCAAGCTGGCTGGTCGAAAGGTATGTGGATATTTTACTGGAAATTAGCCTAAAATATATATTTTTTCTTTGTTAAATCCTATACAAATGTTTTATTTTTTTTTAGATTCATGCAGAAAAGTTTAAGAGCAGCAAAGATCACAGTGAGCTTTGATCAGAATGTTTCTACGGTACTGTATTCATCGTTCAGATATTGACAACACAATGTCTTGCAGCCCTGTGTGCCCCTAAGGACTCAGACAACAGTCTGCCCATTCAGGTGGACTATGATGCCTACGATGCTCAGGTGTTCAGACTTCCAGGTCCTTCTCGGATTCAGAGGAGCACCATCTATAGGTGTTTACCAGCTTTTTCAGCAACAGCTTTATTTATTTATTTATTTATTTTAACCAGCTTGCTGAACAGCGTTGTCTTTCTCTCTACCAGGATGGGGCGAGACAAAGACACAAGTGGAAGGAAGAGCATCGGCTCTGTGGACGTCAGCTCAGGCGTTGGTGCGTCTTCTCCTGTGCGCTCAGGTGGTCTGGAGGAGCAGCGGAGCCTGGCTTCTGATGACAGTCTGGGTCCTGTCTCCAACATGCTGCTCATACCACGCGCACCTACACTTCACTATGAAGTCAGCAGTTCTCTGGGATATACGAGCACCAGAGGTAAAGGAGCAGTGTTTATGTGAATGAGATGAAGTCAGGTTCTCCTCTTCACCCCTGTTGTGTTGCTCAGAGTTCTTAGAAAAGATTGTGGACTCTCAGCGTGACTCCAGTGCTCCAGGACGGTTCACAGTGGGAAGTGCTGAGTCCACATTGCACATTCGTCCAGGAGGTTACACTCCTCAAAGAGCACTCATAAACCCCTTCACACCATCCAGGATGCCCATGAAGCTCACCTCCAATCGTAGACGATGGATGCACACCTTCCCTGTCGGTGAGTTTGTTCCCATTCTGATCAAAGCCACGTTTATCTACAGCAGTCTGGAATTTCCAAGAAGATGACTTAAACGTGACCAAAGCCATCACTCAGTTCTCCAGTCTCACTGTGAGAAATCTGTGGAGTCATTTTTATGATGATGACGTGTATAAGACATGTCAGCTGCTTTCTGATGGAGGTTTGTTCCTGTTAGAGCGGGAATAGTTTTGCCTAAGTATCCTGTGTTTGCTTTTGTTCTTCAGGACCTTCTGGAGAGCCAATCCAGATCCATCATCAGACGAGACAGAACATGGCAGAGCTGCAGGGCAGCCAGCAGAAAGATCCTGCCCACACCTCTGCTGAGCTGCTGGAGCTGGCTTATCACGAGGCCACCGGGAGGTTAAATGCAAAAATATATGTACTCTGTAGATTACTCTAAGTCCTGAGGCAGGATGGCAGGAAGATCAATACTGAGTGGGCTTCTTATTTATGCTTTAAGGAGAACAACTTCCCGCCAAACAGGAGAGATTTACAGCTGTGGGGGTGCAGAGGAGTTCACTGGGAGTCCGGGCAACAGCAGCGGCGGTGGTGATCTGCACACAAACTGACTTCTGTTTAATATCATCAGGTGTAAAATGTATCCACAGTGACAAAAGACGGCTCAAAAAAGCTTTCCCGAACGTTCCTCTACAGGTTTTATGAAGGTTTATCTGGTGCTAAAAGATAAGAGCATGTGGATATCCAACCAGATCAACGCACCCCAACACAGTAAAAAAACAGATGAACTTTGTGCAAAGCTGCTAATTTCTGCAGCCTGAACACGCAGATGCTCCACAATAGTTGAAGTAATTATATCCATAATGCTATTTTAGCATTCACACTATTCCAATGCGTTTTTCTAAAATCAAATGATATTCTAAACATTTTTTCCCAGTCAGAACAGTTTAGGATGTCATCATTGCCTCATTTTAGAAATCGATGGCTTTAGATCACAAAAGTTTTCTCATAAAAACTAGAAAATATAAATATTTTACTGCATTTTTTTCCCATGCAGTTGACACTACAGAGAATTAATGCAGATTCAAGCGTTCGATGTTAGTGAAGTCTTCTGATTTTTAGAAAACTGAAAACACAAAGTAATAATATTTAATTTGTAGTTATTGCCTGTTTATATTAGGAAAGTAATGGGATGTCTTGTTTGCCCATCTTGTTTGCCCATCAGCAAACCCAGGTTCCATGCCTCAGACTCTTGCTTCACTCAACGTCTGCTTTAATGAACCTTCAGATGTTTGAGTTCTGCTATTACTAAACGAAGCCTGCTGAATATTTCTGTTGGACCACATGGACATTAACAGTTTTGAATGTGACGCTTTGACGTAACTGTGCTCCTCTGTCTTTGTTGTGGAACTGTCCAGGACTGCTCACCACTCACAGCTCCTCCTTTCAAGATTGTCCCACTGGTGGATCAGATCCAAGTGAGTCTGAATTTCTTTGTAAGAAAGATTGTCTGAGCTGGTCAGGTTGTAATGCAGCTGTTCCTCAGGATCAGAACAATGTTTTTAATCATCAAACAAATGACAGCTAAACAGTCAGAGGTGTGTTTAACTTGTGGGGGCTTATTCAGCTTCAGCAGGCGGGTTTCTTGGCGGGGCGTCTGTCTCCAGGGTTTGCAGGTATAAACGGCACAGACGGGTCATGTGGTTCGGGTTATCCTCTCTCCCTCTATGTTCCCTCATTTTCGCTGTCTGAACTTTTTGGTCTGGACCCTTCAGGCCTTTTCCTGATTATTTTATAACAACCAGTTAATTTTCCCTCCTTTAATTTCTGCGCACCAAGACTTGTTTGCATTCAACAAATCTTGGATTCATATCCCACCTCTGCATGGCAACTGACTGTGAATCTTCAGTTTCGCAACAGAAATTTGGTGACGTTTCTGTACATGTGCATGGTTAATCTTTCTTCCAGCAGCACGCTGTGGTGCTACAGATGCTGTTCCACTTTCCTGAGGATTCATTGTATTCCAAAAGTTCTGAGCCACAATCTGCATGTGTGATCAAACGCCTTTGAGGAGCCGTCGGCAGCTCCAAGACTTCCAGAAAAGTGACGTTTTTCTTTTTTTCTTCTTCTCTTTCCTCTTCCTTTTTTGTTTTCCTTTTCCCCCTGTCCACCCCAACCTCACGACTGCGTCCCCCCCCTTATTTCTTCACCACTCCCACCCCCCCACACACACATGTACCTCTCCACTCCGGGTACATGCGTTTGTCTTTGCTGTGGGGATTTTTTTTTGTGTACATGAAGTCCTGCTGCTGTCTGCACCCCCGACAGTGCCCAGCTTCTGCTGCACAGTGGGGGTGGACTGGAAGTCCCTGACCACACCGGCGTGCCTCCCCCTCACCACCGACTACTTTCCCGACCGGCAGACCCTGCAGAACGACTACACAGAAGGCTGCTACGACCTGCTGCCGCACAGTGACCTCGAACGGTACTCAGCTGCTCCGCTGTTCACTTCACTTTTTCTGATATTTGGATCATTTAAACTTGTGTTCTTTTATATAACAAATTAGAATTATAATATTGCATTATTAATGCATTATCTAGCCTTTTTGTTTTGTCATTGAAATGTGATAAATACCAAAGACTTTTACTCGCCACCAAGCCGTCTTCTTTTTAGAGTTTAGTTTGGTTCTCACCTGCCACAGTGCGACAGAACAAGCCTTGGAGGGACACTGAAGATTCAGCAAGATTGCTTAGAGAAAACATGATTCTGCATGACTTGCTCGGGTTTCAGAAAATGTCTTCCAAGTTTTTTTTCTTATAAAGAAGTTATTCAGGTACTAACTATTTTGCTGAAGCTGAACCATGATGTTTCATTTTTCTTGCCAAGCTAGTGAGCTTTTGAACCAGAAATATAGAAATGTTTGGAGTCAGATATGGAGCCTTTTAGATTTGCACAATGCCCACAGCCTCCTCTGAATGATGCACTTTGTCAAAGTTTTCTTAAAATCAACAAAGATTTCTATTTCAATTTGCTATTTTTTATTCAACAGATTCTTTTGAATGTGAGCATTAGATCTAAAGACTCACTCTGACAAAAAATGTGTTTTTTGATACTTTTATAACATATTCTTGTTATTTGTCTTATGATGGAGGACATATAAATCCATGTTTGAGTATTTCTTTCATTAAATCACGATTAATCAGGAACAGACAAAATTGCAGCTTGACAAAGCTCTCAGCTGTGACGCAGCAACTGAAATGGGCGAGCCACAAGCTCCCTGCTTTGCTCCATTCAGATACTTGCAGACCAATGGATCCATTAGTCTTTGTTTTCTTTGTCTGAGATGCCACCTGGCTCAAAACTGTATGGCTGAATAACTCCGATATTGCTCACCGTTTAGTCAGCAGGAGAGAGTGTCAACAAAGGGGTGATGGGAAATGGAAATGGATGGGAAACAGTCTTGCCCACAACTCAGAGATGCATTTGTGATGAACTCCTGCTGCTCTGCAGACACTGTCTTAGAAAACGACACAAGTTTTTTTATTTTGTCTAAAAATTGCATAATCATGATTAATAGACCCCTGGGAACGCTTTTACAACAGATAAAAAGATGATTGGAGTGGGACTTTAAGCACAAAACACTCGAACCTCTCATTTCCTTTAACTGATTTTAACTGACTAGCTGATTTTCCTCAGTTTTTGGTCATTGAGATGATTTCAAATTACATTTTTGCTGGTTTGCATTATTCTGACCTCTAATGGTCCAGATTGGCAAAAATTCATTTGAGATTTACCTCTGAGTTGTGGGCGGGACCGTTGGCACAGAGCAGCCCCACCTCTCTTCCCGTCAACCATAAATGAGCTCTCTGTTTACATGCTCTCCCGCTAGCTTCCAGCTCTCACAACCCCAAGCCAAACCTTAGCAGTGCATCAAAAATGGCAAGTAATTTTGGACCTATCCTGCCACATAGTTTCAATGCCAGTTCAAACGAGGAAAATTAAGACGTTAATGGATCTATTTGTCTGCAAGTACAATCTTTTTCCAAAGGCATGTTTTCAACTGTTTCTGATTCACAACTATTTTAACAACCCCTAACCCAGAAATGCTATTTTGAACTTCATTTTCTTTATATATGTCCTCCATCATGAGAAAATTGCCACAAGAACAAAAAACACCAAAAACACAATTTTCATGGGAGTGTGTCTTTAAGCAATAATAACTCTGTGTTAACCTGATTGCACATAACAATGAGTGTTGCTTTCATGACCTCTGACTTCCAGGCGAGAGGATGAGCCAGTGATGAGCGCATCTCAGGTGTTTGAGGAGTTTATCTGTCAAAGGTTGATGCAAGGATATCAGATCATCGTACAGCCCAATAACAGGAAGCCGCCCCCGACTGCTGCCACACCCCTGGGCAGTAGTCCTCTGTATACCAGAGGTAAATGCATATACACTTTTTATCACACATAAAAACAAAATATTTGTAATGATTGTGTTTTCTATTTGGTTGAGGACTCTTTGTTTTATCTAACAGTGTTAGGATCCATACATGTATTTAGATTAGGGGTATTTCTGCTGGATCAGTTGCACCTTCTGATGCTGTTCATCTGATTTCCACAGCAGTGAAGACATTTCACTAATTTAACTAACTACATGTGAGAAGAGTACTTATTTGGAAAGCTGCATGAATATTTATCTTTGTTTCTTTGATGGTTATTGACCTGTTGAGTAAAAACAGTCGTGATTATTTTTACCAAATCACTTCTGTCAGGTTTGGTGTCCATGCGTCGAGCGGAGGAGGAGGAGACGGTTTTCTGGCTTAGCATGGGCCGGACCTTCCATAAAGTCTGCCTCAAAGACAAGATCATCACAGTGACTCGCTACCTGCCAAAGTGAGTGCACCTGAAAAACACCCAGCAACCTAAACGGATGCAGAGCATTTAATATCAGAGTGGAGCTTTCTCTTTTCACTGCAGAAACTAAAACATCAAAAAATACATTTCATATTCAACACATTTGTCTAATTTCTGAGTCAAATTTTCTCATTACGCTTCTTGTAAAATATAATGACTTGACAGGAAATATCTTAGTGCTTCTCTTTTTTAACCCTTTTTTCCTCCTTTTTTCTTGTATATAAAAGTGAAAAATTGCAACAATTTTGCTTGTTGAGTTTGGTAGATTTAGGGTTTTCTACTACAGGTGAAAATCTATCCTGTAGTGTTCCTGGGAGCAGGGAAAAGGCAGTCAATCAAATGACGGCCCAGGAGGCGCATTGTGTGGCCCGGACAACAACGTATTTTTAAAATGGTGCTGAAGCTGCCCTCGAACTGCCCTCCCTTACATCACAATAAGCAAACAGGTGTCCTCTCAGTGCCGTCCCGCCAATTTTAGCTGTACCCTTGAGTACACACATTCCTTACCCCACAGCAATACACACTCCTACACACACGTTACACAAGGATGATGGGGCTGCTGATCTTCTGTCCCCTACCCCATCCCGTGTGGCGGGTACCAGGCAGTGGTGGCTGCTCTCCATGCCCTTTGACCCCCTGCTCTCTGGCACTGCTGGTTCTGGTCTGGAAGGCTGATATGGGTTGCCCACTGGGTGAATTTCTTCTGTTATCTGAGTTCCTCTGCGATCTGCTATCCCGTGTGGGTGTCAGGGGGATCCAGACTACCACTGCTGCCTCGCCTTCTGCGGGGGTCTTGCTATGGGGGCAAACGGGCGCCCCCCCTCTTTTTACATTCCATTGTCCACCACAGTAGAACACAAACACTCACCTGAGCACAAGTATCAGCTCACCTTACACAAACACTATTTGTGACAGAATGAAATGCTTTATATGTGTTTGTTTGCATAAGTATGTGCGTGTAGTTGGATTCTGTATGTGTCAACATGTTTGTATATGAAGATTTTTGAGGACTCGTTGCTTTGTGTTTCTACTCCCCCTACCTCTTTACTCCTCTTCTTCTTTTCTTTTCAGCTTTTCCCTTCAGGGATCGCCACAGTGAATCAGCTTCCTCCATCTAACCCTGTCTTCTGCATCCTCTACTCTAACACCAGATACCTTCATGTCTTCATTCACTGCATCCATAAACCTCCTCTTTGGTCTTCATCTAGACTTCTTTCCTAACAGCTCTCATCCTTCTATCAATATATTCACTGTCTCTCCTCTGGACATGTCTGAATCATCTCAGTCTGGTCTCTCTGACTTTATCTCCTAAACCTCTAACATGTGCTGTCCATCTGATGTACTCATTCCTGATCCTGTCCATCCTGGTCATTCCCAAAGAGAACCTCAGCATCTTCATCTCTGCTTTCTGTCTTTTACTCAGTGCCACTGTCTCTAGACTGAACATCACATTAGCTTTAGTTATCCAATCATCTGGTAGTCCCTCCTAACTGCCCAGAGCCTGTTTAAACTGTTTCTCAAAAGTCATACAACATTCTTCCTTTTCAGCTTCCACCAGTTTGTCCTCTTCTCTGCCTTTTTGCGTGGTTCTACGCTCCTATAGGTCACCCTATGTTTCTGTCTGTTCTCAAAGAACGTATTCACTATAGTCATTTCCATATTTTTTTGCAAGATCAACCACCATCTGTTCTTCTATGTTCCTCTCCTGGATACCAAACTTACCCATCACATCCTCATCACCTCTGAAAAGTTGAAAGTTTCCTGCATCAGCATGTCCATGCACCAATGACAACTGCCACTTTTAGGGATGCTCATCATCACTCCATCAAGGTCCAACCAGAATTCCTCCTCCAGTTCACATTCTACCTGTGGGGCATATCCACTGACATTAAACATCACACCTTCCATTTCTATCTTCAGACTCGTCGCTCTGACTCTCTTTTACCTTCACAACACTCCTAACAAACTCCTTCTCTAAAATAACTCCTACTCCATTTCTCTTTCCGTCTCCATCATGATAGAACAACTTGAACCCTTCTCTGAAGCTTCTAGCTTTGCTACCTTTTTTTAGCTGGTCTCCTGGACACACAGTATGTCTACCTTCCTCCTCTGTATCATGTTAACTCTCTACTTTTTCCTGTCCTAGTTCCAACATTTAAAGTCCATACTCTCAGTCCAACACTCATGAATTTCCTCTTCTCTCTCTTCCTTCAAATGTTCTTCCTCCTCTCCTTTTTCAACCAACTGTACTCCATTTTCCACCGGCACCCTGTTGGTGAACAGCACCAATGGCGGTCATTGTTAGCCCTGGCCTCGACCGATCCGTTAGGCTATCATAAGTTTGATTCGCATTATTGGTTTGGTAAAGATTTTACGTTGCATATCCTTCCTGACACAACCCTCTGTATATGTCCGGGCTTGGGACCGTAACTATAAAAGTCTGGCTTGGGCCCCCTCGTGGCTGCATTCATCCTCCTCCATGATAAGTGGATGGGATCTTTTAAAACTCAACAGTCTCACAGTGTGAGAACATCTGACAATAAATCACTTTAGTTCTTTTGTTTAGTCCAAAAAATTTGTTTTTAGAAATTGTGACATTTAAAATAACTCTTCTTGTTGTGCATCACTACAAGTCTCATGTTTTTTTTCCCAGGACTTCGGTAAACTTTAAAGAACTTATAAAGTATGATCAGCCCGTTATGGGGGGAAATTCAACAAGCAAAGAAGAAGTTTGTCACAATTCCATAATTCAGTTATGTTTGTGTCAGGTACCCATACGAGTCTGCTCAGATCCAGTACAGCTACAGTCTCTGTCCGCCACACACCGATGCTCAGTTTATTTCCTGTTGGGTTGAGTTTGGACATGAAAGACTGGAAGAATACAAGTGGAACTACCTTGACCAGTACATCTGCTCTGCTGGTTCAGAGGATTTCAGGTACTGCTGTGGTTATTTCAGGGATGTTCAATCACTTATGTTTAAGATGGCGTTCTTATCTACACCTTAGTTTAACTAATTTCCTCTACTTAAACCACTGAATCTTAACAGTTTTGTTTTCATCTTTTCCCATTTAAGAGCCTGTTAGTAGCATTTATGTTCTTTATAGATTTTTAATGCCCTTTGTTTTTTTACTATTTAAATAAACCAGTGTGTTTCTGACTCCACCTCTCCTCTGAACCGCAGCCTGATTGACTCTCTAAAGTTTTGGAGGACTCGCTTTTTGCTGCTCCCGGCTGGTGGAGCTCGGCGGGTGGCAGATGGAGAAGGGCACTGGGATGTATATGGAGAGGGAGCAGGTGCAGGAGTGGGAAGCAGTGGGGAGTGGGTCCTGCTGGATGGATTTATTCGCTTCCTGGAGGGCCTCAATAGGATTCGGAGACGCCACCGTTCTGACCGGATCATCAGGGTGAGTCTCTGCTCCTATTAACAAGTTTTTTTAAGCATGCTTTTAGGTGGATGGAGAGATAATTTGACACACGGTGCAGAAGTATAGCCTGCTATTAGAACCTTCAATGAGGTTGGAAGATTGCAGGTTTGGCTCATGCGCACTCATGTGTCAAAGCGTGCTTGAGCAAGACACTGAACCCCCACATCGCTCCTCATAGGTTGGCACCAGTGTTCGCCAGAGAAGCTGCCATCAGTGTGTGAATGTGTGTGTGCATGGGTAAATGGGACTGTGACTGGGCCTTCACGGAAGGTAGTTAAATGCAGTATAAATATACACCATTTACAATTATACCATTTCAACCGTCTTCAAAAATGTATCCAGTTGAGTCTGGTAAAGTGCAGATACTAAAATCAGTGTGCAAGTTACATTATTTTACCAAAAGTATTGACTCAACCATCCAAATGATCAGAATCAGGTGTCCTAATCACCTGGCCTGGCCACAGGTGTATAAAATCAAGCACTCAGACATGCAGACTGTTGTTACAAACATTTGGGAAAGAATGGGTCGCTCTCAGGAGCTCAGTGAATTCCAGCCTGGAACTGTCATAGGATTCCACCTGTTCAACAAATCTAGTTGTGAAATGTCCTCACTTCTAAATATTCCACAGTCAACTGTCAGCTCTATTATAACAACATGGAAGAGTTTGGAAACAACAGAAACTCAGCCACATAGTGGTAGGCCACGTAAACTGATGGAGAGGGGTCAGTGGATGTTGAAGAGCATAGTGCAAAGAGGTCTCCGACTTTCTGCACAGTCAATTCAACAGAGCTCCAAACTTCATGTGACCTTCAGATTAGTCCAAGTACAGTATAGAGAGCTTCATGGAATGGGTTTCTATGGCCGAGCAGCTGCATCCAAGCCACACATCACCAAGTGCAACGCAAAATGGTGTAAAGCACGCCACCACTGGACTCTAGAGCAGTGGAGACGCGTTCTCTACAGTGATGAATCACGCTTCTCCACCTGGTAATCTGATGGACTATCAGGACTTGGGTTTGGCCCCTTAGTTCCAGTGAAAGGAACTCTGAATACTTCAGGATACCAAAACATTTTAGACAATTCCACGCTCCCAACCTTGTGGGAACAGTTTAGAGCGGATCCCTTCTTCTTCCAACATGACTGTGCACCAGTGAACAAAGCAAGGTCCATAAAGACATGGATGACAGTCTGGTGTGGATGAACTTTACTGGCCTGAACAGAGTCCTGACCTGAACCCCACAGAACACCTTTGGGATGAATTAGAGACTGAGAGCCAGACCTTCTCCACCAACATCAGTGTGTGACCTCATCAATGCGCTTTTAGAAGAATGGTCAAACATTCCTATAAACACACTTTTTGACCTTGTGAACAACCTTCCCAGAAAAGTTGAAGCTGTAATAGCTGCAAAAGGTGGACCCACATCATATTGAACTCTATGGGTTAGGAATGGGATGGAACTTCAGTTCATATGAGAATCAAAGCAGGTGAGACAATACTTTTGGTAATATAGTAAATGGTAAATGGTATATACTTATATAGTGCTTTTCTACCTTCCATGAAGGCCCAAAGCGCTTTACAGTCCCATTCACACACTGATGGGGAGGGAAGTTCACACATCTCTGGTGTGGACGGTACTGACAAGTACATGCTGGCTCCAGCTAAAAGTCACATTATAGATAGCTGTTAACCAGAGCTTTGCTGCTCAATCCTCCTCTTAAACTAAAATTCAATTACCTCTTTACCTGGTTTCAAGGTTTTTTTTTTAATGCAACATTTGAAATTGTTACAACATGCACAGTACTTCAGATGACATGAGCAGGACTTTATTTCTGATTGCACAAAGTATTGGGATGATGCTCATCGGGAGCAGATCTAAACTTTCTCTGAATTCAAGTTGTAAAGGTCTTTTTAATGTGCTCCTCATGTTCTGTACATGTCTTGTACAGCGTCATTATTCTTTTTTTTCATCTCCAGTAAATGGAGTAGCAATCAGCTGTAATATTAAATTTAAAACTTGTTCACATTTGGCAGAACAGAAAGAAAGTTTGAGTATAACCTGACCTTGTTTTGGTTATTATTCAATAGACTGAACCTATGATTTTCTAAATGTCAGCCGCTATCACGCCAAAAACATGACCAAAAAAACCCTCTGTGTGTAACAAGTGTTTGGTTTCAGAGACGTTTTGATTTTTACTTATTTGTTTCTTCCTACGGTGCACATTAATTTCAATTGTCCATTCACGAAGGCTGGCATGGAAAGTCATGTGTGAAACTATAAAATTTTAATTAAAAAAAAAGTGGCAGTATTTACACATGTGGGAGGGTTCACAGTAACAGCGCTGCTTGACTGGACCCTTTCCTTATGACGCTACAGGGGAAAAAAAGGCTCATTCTGAAAAGAGATTGTCACTCAAACCCAATGTTTTTGGACAAACGGGACAAATCAAGTGCTTATTGTTGTCACATCCCTGCGTGCCAACTGTAGCACACGTGCCCTAGGTTCCCCTGCTTTAGACCAAACAAAACCCGGAAAGATCAGCATGGATGAAAGCTGAAAATGAGGAAATCATTTTTCACTGACTGTGTCCTTAAAGCTCAGAAAGATATGTTGTTTGTGTAGCAGAAAGGGACACCAATGAAGAGTCTTCAAGTTAGCAGCCCCCTGTCTTCATACCCAACCGAGCCTGTGGCACCTCCACAGGGAAAGAGGGGTACTTCAGCTTTATCAGCACTGCTGGAAATGGAGCAGAACCAAAAGTGAGTCTCTGTGGGACTGAAGCCTCACATGTGGGTCAGCGTTCATACTAAGGACTCTGCTTTCCTCCAGGACCCTGGAGGAGCACTCGAAGCCTTGTGCAGCTCCCAGCGATGCCTCCTGTGTTTCCACAGTGCCTTCTTACATAGACAGCCCTCGTAAAGTGAGTTTTTCTTCCTTTCAGTGTTGACTGGGTGCTATTGTACTGCTTCAGGCTTTGACTTTCTGCACATTTATCTGGTTTTATTAGTGTAGTGTTGGTGTCATGCTCTGGGTCTATTGCTTTTATCTCTTCCAATCAACCTTTTCTCCATGCATCTGTTCTGCTTCTTTGCTGGGCTTTGGGTGTTTGATCCTGGGTCACGTTCTTTCTGCGTGCTGACAGGACGCTGCCTTTATTTTGGATTTTATTCGTAGCCCCCGCTCCTCCTACATCTATCATTCTCAGGTCAGTAGCAGGATTTGCTGGACGTTCTGTGTTTTTAATGAGTTTGTAACTGCGTCCACAATGCTGAAGTAAAAACTTTCAAAATGACATGAAGCCAAACACTTATAGCGCTTGTTTTGTCAAATAAAAAATCTGATTTCTAGACCTACAAATAAATATGTTTAAGGTTTAAAGAAGTTAATTTTTTGTATTTGTGAAGAAAAGAAATAGCAACAAATATTACTCATTTGAGATAAACTTGCTCTAAATGTGAACTGAAGGAAGCATTGAAGTCTGTTGTGGCACTCTATATTACAGCTAGAATTTATTTATAAAAACTGCATTTCAAGATACCTCTAAGCTGAAATTGAGCATTAAATCAAAGTGATTTAGCAGCAATGAAAAAAAAGTTCTTAACTGCATTAAGTATGCAGTCTGCTGTTCATTTTTCTTTGAAATTCTAAGTTGTTTTCTTAAAGAAATATCCTTTTTTTCTTCCATAATTCAGCGTCAGATTCTGTGAAAAAATAATTTTGGTTTCTCTTTTTTCTGATTTTACAAAATAATTGAAATAATCAAAGGTATGTATGTACATTAAAAGTCTTTTTTTTTCTTTTGATTTAAAAAAAATTGTGATGATTTAATTTCTGAACAAAGCAGCTCAGAAATCCCTGGAAACACTGTAAACTCTTTGAATTGTGGCTCAGAGCACTTCAGCAACAAAATTGCACCTTTTCCACATACGGCACCCTGATCCACTCTTACTTATAAAGAAAAAAAAAACGTTGTAAAGGACAGACTGAAATCTCAACAGTATTACTTTAGGCACTATTGTTCTAAAACAGATTTTAAAATCAATGAAATTATTTCTTGACTTAACAGAAGCAGAACCAAAAAAAACCTCAGCTTTCCTGCATCAAATTGAACTTATTGTTGTCTTTCATCGCAGTCTGTTAGACTTTCATTTTCACAGGAACTGTTGATTAATGCGAGTGTTTCTTCTTTAGTTGCCTGCTGAAACCACTGAAGCTGCTGAAAAACCTGGACAGCCTGGAGCAGCAGCAGCTTCAGTCCTGCCTGTAGGAGATGCTGCACCCAATAGCACTGACGCCAGGTCACCATTCATTTATGTACTGATGAAAAATGATCCGAATCAAGTTTACATCTGCTCATAAATGTCTGATCTCTTCACAGTGGGCAATCTGCTGCCGGAACGCACTATCTGTCATCCTCTTCAACCTTATTGGAGATCCTCGAGGCCATCAAACACCCAACGTAAGATGTGAAAATCCACCCTACGCACATGCATAAACAAACATGGATATGCACACACATGTAATTACACACACATGCAAGCACACATCATCCTCTGAACCCACTAGAACACCCCCAACTTTCTGTTCATGGATGATAATGACCTGGCGGAACCTCACTGACAACAGAGACAGTATCCAATATAAATTCTATCTGCCCTATAACATGAATGAACAATCATTATGATCTTTGTGTTGCTTACATTTAGAATCACAGATGCGGTGCATGTTTTGACTGTAGACAAGATTTGTTTTTTCCTTTGACGCTACAGGACGGGCGTACAGCTACTCCCAGAGCAGAAGGGTCTGCCGCTGAACTGCTTTATCAGCTCAGAGGTTGTTCATTGGCTGGTCAACAATGTGGAGGGTGTGACCACACAAGGGATGGCTGTCGATGTCATGCAGGTAAGAGACGTAGCTGGAAAACCACACATCTCCATTCAGTCACTTCAAGAAAAAGAGGTTTACAACAGAATTGGTCAAAATTCTCTTAAAGACTTGATATCAATTTTTAAATCAGAGGATAAACATATCCATCAGTTTCAGTCGATCAGATGGATGTTTTTTGTTTGTTTTTGTTTAGAAAATGCTGGATGAAGGCTTGGTGGCTCATGCTTCAGGAGACGCTATGCGCACCTTTGTCTATGGCTTCTACTTCTACAGGATTGTAGGCGAAAAGGATGGTGAATATTTTCAGACTAATGGTTTAACGTTCCAAGAAATCAAAGCCTTTTTACATGAGTTCTCTGTGGACATATTTTTGCATGTTTTTACTTTATTCAAATATTGGGTTCACAGAGAAATCTTAAGGCAGCTCTTTCTATTGCAGGCTTGACCACGCAGCTCCCAGCTGCAGCAGGAGGAGGATGGTCCACTGCAGTTCTGGAAGACTTTGCTCTGTTCCAGAGGAAATGGTTTGAGGTCGCCTTTGTGTTGGAAGAGCGGCGGCCTTCAGACCTGCCGGCTTTCCTTCTGCCCTGGCTTCCTAGCCGGCCAGCCTCCTATGCTAGTAGGCACAGCTCCTTCAGCCGCAGCTTTGGAGGACGCAGCCAGGCCGCCGCACTGCTAGGTATACCCAGCCTGACCCCCCCAGTCCACACCACACAGCAGCTATGTTCTCCTCCTTAATCCAAGTTTGATGCAGATCTGCTCCAGTGTGATCGATCATTGAAGTGATCAGTGCATGCAGTCTGGTAACTGTGGTAATACGGTGTGTGGGGTGCATGCTGTGGTGTTACTGGCTGTGGTGCTGTGGTGTACGGTGTCCTCGTCTGCTTTGCAGCTCAGCACACTGTAACAGAAAGCATAGCCTTTGCCTATAACTCTACTTATGTTCAAATGCTTTCAGCCTTGAACGGGACACTTAATCAAACTGAGGAACTCCTTAAATTCCCACTCCAGTCATCTTTTGTTCTATTTTCAGTCTTTCAATTATGATCATGCTGTTTTCAGCCAAAGTCATTTCTGCAGAGCAGCAGGAGCTCATTAGAAATTCACCGCAAAGTTGTTTTTGAAGAGCTCTACAAAAACATCAGTGATCGTGTCTCCATGTTTGGGTTCATCAGATCATTCAGAGACTCTCCCGGTACAGTGAACTTCACTCCCACTGCGTCTGGATGACAGCCACTTCCGCAGTGTTTTCGTCTCTCTCTCTGATTGAGTTTGAAGGCTTGCTGTTTCGCATTAACCCAAGAGGACAAAATAAAAATAAGAATAAAATTAGGGGACTTTTTTTTGTTATTGTCTCGATGAAAATAAGAAAAATATCATAACGTTCAGGAGGCCCGATCAGAAAATGGCATAATCATAAGAACACTGGAAACAATTTAGGAATAGGTCTAAAGGTGATCGGAGTGGAACTTTAAACTTTGAAAAATGTATAATTGTCTGAAGTCAAAGGAATGTTTCATTCAGGCCTTCTTTCTTTTTACAAAGAGTTTAAAAGAAAAAACAAAAGGTGTCCATTCCAACAGCTGCTTGAATCTTTGCCAGTTTTTCCCGCTATGCATTAATGTCCAAATACTGACAGGAAAAAAGTTAGATAATACTCCACTGACTGTCTTTGTGCTGCGCATAAAACTGCTTTCTAAACCACTTTCCTGCTACTTACTAAGTTACATCACCATGTTGGGGAAACGGGTTCGTAACTTACAGGAGGGAGCAGTTGTTCATTGAAGTTTTGCATGAGTCTGGGCTCTGCAGATGAGAAGCAGCTAAAGCTTATGCAAAACATCTCTTCTAGAAATGTGACATTTTTACACAATCAAGGATAAACTCAATCCAATCAATCGATCACTTCATTTGTATTGCACCTTTCATCATACATAAGTAGAGCACAAGGTGTGTTAACATAAAAAGCAAAGAGATATAAATCAATGTAATGTTTACAGCAATGCTGAGCTCTCCATCTGCATCTACAGATGACTGCTGCCCTGAAGTTACTGCCCCCACAGTTCCAGCTAAATCTGGTCCTGCTTTGGCTTCTGTAACACTATCATCTTGAATTTCTTTTAACTTCATTATGCATCTCATTGCTCATATGGTACACAGTACACATATTGTAGCTTATTAAACATAGTTTATTTTATTTTGCTTACTTTTGTGCCACAGTAACCCCCCCATGGCCACACTGAAAGCTCATTGCGCCCTAGGGAAGCAAACCCTGGTTTCTCATTCCATTCCTGCATGCAGCCAACTGATCCGTCCAGCCGCTTGCAGCCCTGCTTTAGTATAAACACGTGAAACACTCAAGTTAACCTGCAGCCATTTTCATTTGTCTCTGCCGTTTTCTGATGCTGACTGCTTGCTTTAAAATATTTAAAAGCAGATGTTAATCTTTGCTCCGAGCATCCACCAGTTCAGTGCTCAGCAGCCTTAATCCTCTCATTTCCAGCATTCGTACCATAACCTGTCCTTCTCCTGCTCCTTGGTTTCTCTGTTCACCTTTCCTCCAGCTGCCACTGTCCCAGAGCAGAAGACGGTCACGCTGGATGTGGACGTCAATAACCGCAGTGACCGGACTGAATGGTGCAGCTGTTATTACCATGGCAACTTTTCCCTGAACGCCGCCTTTGAAATCAAGCTGCACTGGATGGCTGTGACGGCGGCAGTGCTCTTTGAGATGGTACAGAGATGCTCCAACACAAAAACAGCCTCCTCCCTTAGTTATCAGACGATCTCAATCTTCTTACTTTTGAGAAGTTTCATCAAATTCTGAGCAGAGAGAAGCTGCAGTCTGAACAGTCCTTATGAACCAGTTTTTGAAGGTTCATTTTGATCCTCATCAAAACCAGTTATTCAGGATGGCTTCTTGTCTAAAATCTTCTCTTAGCTCCATCCATCATGAGGTCATACATGTTCTTGTTGGCTTTGTGAAACTTCAGGAGGAAGAAGGAAGCCACAGATTCTCAATGTTCTAGACTCTGACCCATTTCCTTTCAGGTTCAAGGTTGGCACAGGAAAGCAGCCTCCTGTGGCTTTCTGTTGGTTCCTGTTCTGGAGGTTCCGTTTGCTCTGACAACCTACCTGTATGGAGACCCGCTGAGAGCTCACCTCTTCATCCCCCTTTGCATCCAGTGCTTGCTGAAGAACAGCAGCGACAGCCTGTTTGAAGGTGGGCTTGTCCTCTCGGTGTTTGGATCTTCTACTCAAGTTCTGCCTCATGCTGTTACCATGTCACCCAACAGGTTTTGAGCCAGAGACGTACTGGGACAGGATGCAGCTCTTTCAGGAGGCCATACTTAACAGGTTAAAGCTTCATTTTATTTACCACAATTATGTTTGATAGCACGGCTCCTCCCTTTCTGCTGCAGGTTAGCTGTGAGTAACTGGTTACACTGGTTCCATTGCCACATTTTTAGCTGTTAGTTGCTTTTGTCAAGTTGCCTGGTTTCTTTTACTGGCAAAACATTTAGATTTGGTAGACTTTACAAAGTGAATATTAAAGCTGGTTAAAAACTTTAGATCAGAGATAACTTATTAACACTCCAATGACATAAATGCTGAATTTCCAATGAAAAGCAGGTCAACAGTAGGGTTTTTTTTAGGAGCTTTTCCTCACTGAGATGGAGGGTCTAAGGCCAGGGTTGCTGGTTTCACTTAGTCTTTTAGTTTAGTTTAGGAACCAGCTATTGTTTCTACTTTTAGGACTGACTTCGTGTTGTTTGCATGAATACCAGTGTGAAGCCCACTGAGATGGCTATGATTGTGATTTTGGGCTATACAAATAAAACTGATTGGAATTTAACAGCACCAGAAGGTTCTTGTGTTTTTGGAACTTGAGAAATCATTCAAAGCAGTTTCCTGTTCACTGTGAGTCACTGCAGTGTGCAGGACTCACAGTGAACATAAAGCCACCTTCAGATGAGACGAACTTCTCTGCTTTTCTTACATTCTTTTATTTCCTATCGTCCAGGTTTGGTTTTGTTCAGGACAAGTTTTCTGCATCTGGATTTAATTTCCCCTCAGAGAACAAGCCTCAATACATCCACGTCACAGGTTTGCAAGGCAACAGAAAATTCCAGCCAGCTGCAGTTTGCAGGAAGGATGACGGCGTAACTTTTCTGTCTGTTTAGGCACTGTGTTTCTACAGTTGCCCTACTCCAAGAGGAAGTACTCCAGTGGGCAGCAGCGCCGGCGCAGGAACTCCACCACCTCCAACAGCCAGGGCCCATTTGGGGGGGAGGACAGGGTGGGCTTTTACTGGGCTTACAACACCATGCTGACCAAAGCCTGGAGGACTGGACTACTGGGAGATGAGAGGCTGGCTGACCGCCTGCTTAGAGACTTCACAGACTTCTGTGCAAACAAGGACAAGAGGCTGCAGAGCTTCTGGGACAGCTGTCAAGAGAAAATGAATGCCAGCGCCCCCTAGTTGGGTTGATGTTGACACCATGTGGAGCAAGTCAATCCCACATCAAGCTCTGTTCTCTGTACTTTTCAAAAGTAGTGAGAAAAGTGTCCAACTGTGTTTGGATTTATTTTTATTTTGTTTCATTTCTAAAATCTATGACAGTCTGAACTGTAGCTTGTGATGTTTCTGCGAGGAAACGCTTTACTCCTGCAGCTTCAACCTCTGTGGAGGAGAAGCAGACGCGCTGTAATTCTGTTGGAGGCTTAGACACAAATATTTTTCTGTGACTGACATTGTTTAACCTCTCTAACCTAACGTATAGGCACAGTCAGCACAATACGGAGTCCAACTAACCAGTACTCTGGCATCGCTTTACCAGCCCAATGCGGTGCAGGCAGTCACCAAATGCAATCTTAATATTTCTGACTTCCATTTCAAATATCCCTGTGGTTACAGATGTCAGTGTTATCAAGTTTTGCACAGTTTTCTTTTCCTGGAATTTTTAAAGCTTTTCTTCTCTAAAAGACAAAGACAGCTACGATTAAAGGGAGTGATGAGAGAAATGAAGGTGTGATGAACTCATAATCACATGCTGTGTCCCTGACCACCTTGATATATTCAGAAGAAAATAGATTCTGCTAATCAGAGTACCCCAGTCATGTGTTTTAAGCAGCGTCCTGTGATTCATTCAAGAGTGATCGTATTCAGATTAATGCAACCAGTCAATGTCAAGTGTCAAATCTGTGGAACTCCTAAATATGTTTAAATGTTCTTATATAAAATGCAGCTCAGAAACAATCAGGAAGGGCTCAACGTGAAAATGTAGGAGTGCAGACAGCACTGCTTGTTATCATGAAACACTGAACGTTTCTCGGTTGCTCATCTTTCTCTCTGAAGACATCTGTCATCATCTCTGACATGACGGCACTCTTTCCATGCAGCAGCATCTCATCCAAGCAGTAGAACAACCTCTTCCTTTTTAATCCAAAGTTATGTTCAGTCTTGTTTGTTTTCTCCAACAACTCTCAAAATGGTACAGTGAGTGGATCCACTAACTGGTCATAATCCGAAACCTCCTGGAGTGTTCACAAAACTAAACAATGCAGAACTCATCAATTGATTCAAACAAAAAGCAGTAGTACACACTGAGTACGCCGGGGCTCCTTTTACCGTGCTATTTATTTATTTATTTATTTTCAAATTAGCTTACCTGCTAGAAAATTGGAAAAATCCTACATGACTGATCCTAAAGTTGTCTAAGATTGTCTAAGATTAAGATTGTTTTTGTTGTGCATCTGTTAACATGGAACAACATAAACTCCAGGATCATCTGAAGAAAACAGACGTCTTCTAGAAAGTGGTTCAAACCATCAAAACCAGGGCATTCTCTGTTGGGTTACTTTTGGTGAATTAACCATGTGAGTAGGACAGCTGTAGAGCAACCATAAACAGTCAGGACAGGAGCATCTTTATGTCCAGAGGCTCATTCTCAGCCTGGTCTTACCTCTGCTGACATTTTTTTAATGTTTATTGTCTCCAAACTACAACTAGAAAGCACAGTTTTCAAAAACCATGAATTGACTGAACCAAAGTCTAATACAGAGCGTTTTCTGTGAGGTTTGTGTGATGGAATCCTCATCTGTCTCTCATCAGCATCAGATCAGTCAGAAGAAACAGAACAAACTCACTTCGCTTCAAAGCAAGATTTTAGATCACAAATTACGAAACATTTTTGTAAAACATTTCCGATTTAAAGCTGTTTTCCTCAATATAGTTCAGGAATTTTAGAGAAAATGTTACACTTTATGATAAGAAGCACACAGAGTCTGTATGACCATACAAAAATAATGAAACAATTATTTTTAAGATTGTATACTATTAAAAAATAGTTTGTCATTGATGGAAGTGATTACAGGCACCTTTTAAAAGCGATCTGGTCTTTGTTGGAAACTACGCTATAGAACATAGGTGGGCGCCATAGATCTCATCAGTTTTTTTGGACGTTACATCAATAGTAACATTACAATTTTATTTTTTATTGTTATTTTGAGAAAACTTTTCTTTTTATTGATTTATTTGTTTTTTATCAATTTATTTTTGTACTTTATTCGTTTATTTTTTAAATATATTTATTTGATGATGATTTTGATTTTATTTTTGTATTTATTTGAAGCGGCGCTTTTATTTTGAAAAGAGTTCCTGGTTTCCCCGTAATGCCTGGTGTAAACAGGATCCGCGGGTTAGTCATAACAGTGCGGGGCCAGTTCGAGTCACAGTAGTGTCTGTCTGAGCTGCAGAACCATGAAGCAGAACAGCTGGGCCCGGATCGCCGTCATCCTGCTGTGCGCGCTGCTGTTCGTGGGGGTTTTGGTCGTGAACGCGCTGGCTGGAGCGGGCAGGGGTGAGTCCACGCACGTGTCTCACCTGTTGCTTTTTTGTTTGTTTGTTTTTGTTTGGGTGTGTGTGTGTGTGTGTGAACGTACATGTATGTTATCGATAGAGTACTTTTAGTAGATTTTTGTCTTGTCGCGCGCTCATAGCCGCGTGCTGGTTACATAACATTCACACTTTTTTGATGAACGAAACTGTTCTTTTTCCGTCTTAACACCAATCAAATGAGGGTTCGGGTTAGGACCGGGGTTTCCTTGGTAAACTCGTTCTGCTCGGTCGGTTCTGGTTCCGTTTGTGTCGGAACATTCCTGGAGGAATGGGGTGTGGCATCAGACCCAGTTTGCTGGCCCGCAGACGGACAGAAGTTTCCTGTTTAGGAGCGCAGCCTCCGAGTGTTTCCCCTTGTGAAGACAGGAGTCGTTACTGTCCACTTCTTTAGCTTCCCTTCTTGCTGCCACACTTCCATCTTTTAAAAAGGATTTTCTGGAAGTTTCCACATTTTTTCTCCAAAGACTTGGGAAGGATTTCTGCAGCTGAAAGAGGAGATGCTGCTGGTAGGGATCTCATTGATGGTACCATCTCTTGTTTCCAGGTCCCTTCCACCACAAAACAGGAAATGTTTCTGCTCGATACGAGACGGACATCACCCCAGCTGGATGGACCTTCTCCATCTGGGGGGTCATCTATACCTGGCTGACCCTGATGGTCATTTATGTCACTTCGTTGGCTTTCAGAGGGTTAGAGAACGCCAGAGTGTTTGCTGCTGCAGCTTTGCGTTCGGTTGAAGCTCCAGCTTGTCTGATGTTTTCTGTCTGTGAACAGGTCCTGGGCACAGTATCTGCTGCCCTTTGCCTTTTACTTCTCCTGGATGTCCAACATGCTGCTGAACGTGACGTGGCTTCTTCTCTGGGACAGGGAGTATGTCTTCTATTATTTCTTGGCACAGAGAAAACACATTAAGGCTGAAAAAGTATTTTAGGTTCACTTCACAGGAGACGACCACAGAACCTTCAGTCAGGGCTGAGTCACAAACTTACCAAAAGCTTGCAATGTAAATCCCACATAGGTTCCTGCACTAGAACAACAGAATAGCCGTTTGGAAAGTCAGATCTCTAAGCTCAAGGAGCGGCTTTAGTCTCTGACAGAACTGTGGAGGATCTGCGGTTCTGTGTTTGTTTCTACTGAGTCCTGCTTCTTGAATCAACCAGCTTCAGCTGTCACATGTCTAACTCACATCTGACTCTAAAGCAATGAAAAACTGAGGAACCAAGGTCAGCTGAGGGACTGAGAAGTGTGCACGTCTTCCATGGCCACATGCCCACGCCATTAACCATTTAAATCTCTCTTCTCCATTTTTTCTTTTTTGACTGAAAAGCGTGTAGATCTCCTCCATTAGCGAGGATAGGGTTGCAGTTCTAGGGTACTGAGACAAATAGTTGTTTTCTATTTGTGCTGCAGATGCATCCATACCTATTGGTTTAATACCGCATAACCCCGAAACCTACAGCAAAGAAATGAAAGAAGAATTCAACAGTAAATAACAGTAATCCAGTGCTATGGAAAACACAGGTGTCGAGAAACACAAGAACCTGTAAATAAAGCTTCTTTTAAAATGAAAAAGGGGAAATGTACAAGAAGTCATAAAATTCCAGTCTGTTTGAGATTGTGTTCTGTGCAGCAATAGTAATACATGCACATTACATGAAGAGTTGGCTCCTACACATGGGACTGGAAGACACTGAGTGAATGGCGAGCATTTATCAGCGCACACTCATGCAATCCAACCGAATCAAATAGTTCCACACCCCTGATCTGGCCTTGTGGTGAACTCCTCATTCCTGGAAATGCTGACAGAACTTTAAGTGTTTCCATGTTTTTCTGCAGAACATTCAGATCCAGATTGTTTGGAAAATCTTTTAAACCTTAACAGACAGCTGCTGCTTCCCATAAACCACAGTGAACCCCCTCTACCCATCAGAGTGTTGGTACACACATGAACACTGCAGACCTCCACTGGTGACACGTCAGAGGTCTGCAGACACACAAGCTCATGTTTGACGGTGATGATGAAGCGCACCTGGATGCCACTCACCCTCATTATTCAAAAACATTAGGCTGTTTAGTTTCGGTATCAGGACTCCTGGAGAAAAATAAAAAAGTGCTGTCCTATTACACAACAGAAGTGACGAAACAGTGGTCTGAACAGAGCTGAAGCTTTGTTACCTGCTGTTGAGATGAGCCTCATTGATGAAATCTGCATCTGCTGAAGCAAAGGCTTGTCATTTGGACTGGATTGCTGCTGACTTGTTCAGCTTCTCTGCTCTTGGTGCTGCAGGTTGATGCTGGCGGCCATGGTTGTGTTGCTGCTGATTGTCATCACCAACTTCAGTGCCCTGTTCTTCTGCTGCTCTGCCACAGACTATTATGGGTTGTGGCTGAAGAGATACCATGGAAAAGACCTGGCCTCTCTCATTCTACTGGTAGGAGCGCACAGCTGAGGACCCAGATGCAGCTCCGTTCCCTGCGTTGAAAGTTATCATGATTGCTTCCAGATCCAGAATGGCTTGGCCGTCTATACAACATGGACAGCTGTTGCTTCTCTGATCAACTTCTCTCTGGTCCTTCACCTGTGGGATGTGGCCAAGAGCACAGCAGCAACGGCCTCTCTGTGCATCCTCTTTGCAGAGGTGGCAGGCTGGTAAGATTGACTGTTCTGAAAAAAGAAACCACCATCATCAGATATGAGCAGATGACGTGAAGCAGCTTGTGAATCTGTGCAGTAGACTCCTGACTATCCCAGATTTTTATTTTGGGAGTGCAGTTGCAGTTGAGAAACCATTTGGTGAAGTGTGCATCTGGCACGCAGGAAATCCGGGTTTGATTCCCAGTGGGCACTTTAAGTGTGTGACATCCTCTGTCATCCTGCTCAGGTTTATTCTGGAGAACTGGGTGCTGGACCGCTGGGTACGTAACATCATCACAGTGTACCCAGTGGTGATCGTGGCTCTGGTTGGGAATATCTATAAACACTTCAATGTGGTCGATCCCACTCCAAACGCTGTGTTCATGGGTGAGTTTTACCCCTGGCTCCAGTCTTGCTTCATCCTTTTTCCTGATCCTAAAGAGAGTCCATATGGCTCTATACATGGGACCAGTAGTCTCATCCACAAGATTCCTAATATCAAAATGAAACCAGAAGGGATTCAAGATTAATTGTGTCTTAAACATATTGGAGTTTTTTTTAACTGTATGTTTGAGTTGTATTACCTCACCCTCTTTAACAACATACAGAAGCTGAGCGATAGGCTCAGACAAAGTACAGTAAATGTTTTATCAAATAAAAGTAATCCAGCCCAAATGTGCATACATTAGAGATCTAATAGAATCAAAAGCCCCCGCAACATTTGATATTTCTGGTTTTACTTCCAATTTGGAAACAATAGGTGGAAGCTTGGTGGAGATGTTCCTGCAGCTCTGATGATCTATTGTTTACGCTGTTGCTATAGTGGCTATTTCTTTCTGGACGAGAGGCTTTAGGAACTATGTCTGAGGTCTGCATTTCAGCAGAACGGGAACTGCAGACATGTTGAATGAACACGTGAACCCCAGCTTTGTCAGGATAACTGACCGCCCACAAGTTCTGCTGCGGGATTTTCTGCTCATCTTAATTCAGTTCAGAATGTTCTTCTGCAGCTGTGAGAAAGGTTTGTGGCTGCTTTCTTTTAAACGGCGGTTTCTTGTCTCGTCAGTGGTTTTGCTGGTGCTGGCCTGCATCCTCTTCATTTCCCGAATTTTCACAGTCATCTGGAGGAACAAGTGGCGCCCGCTGTACTCGCCAGGTTCACCTCGGCAGATGGTGTCCCCACTCGATGGCGGTCAAGTTAAGGTCCTTTCCTGAGGGGACAACCTGCTACACCATCACAGTACTTTAGTCCGGATGCAGAAGTTAGAACTGCATATGAAGTCAGTCTTTTTTCAGTAGAGAGACAAAAACAAAGAAAAAGGGGCAAAGGAAGAGCTCCGACTTCTCTTTAATCACAACTTACAGCTTTCTTGACACTCTTGTTGCTTAGCATTTATGTAATCTTTACGTAAAATAACCTTTTAGACCTTCATATAAGGTCCTGTTTAAACAAATTCAGGCTCATGTATGCGTTTTGTACTTTCGTATTACTTTAGCACCACTATAGTCTGCAATGAAATGTCCATATCAGCACAACAATTTACCAGATTGACTTCCAGGACTCTTTTTTTTTTTTTTTTTTTTTTCCCTGCCAAAAAAAACATTGTCACTTTCATTTAACGCAGCTGAAGAAAACAAAAGTGAGACTCTGGTTCCTCTACAATAAAATGTGCTTGTTGCTGTTTTTATGTGGTTGTCATTTGTGTGCTTGTTTGTAAAGTCATGCTGCAATGCAGGTTGCCAGTCTTGCAGGGCTGCACACTCACATGCACACAGAGGAACAATTTAGAATTACCAGTGAACCTATGAAGCATTTTTCTGGACTGTGGGAGGAAGCCTGGAGAAAACCCACCATGACAACAAGCAAACTCCCCAGCTGGGATTTGAGCCAGGGCCTTCTTTCTGTGAGGTAAGAGTGCTGACCACTGCGCCACCTTGCAGCCCCAGCCACATCACTGCTCATAATTCTTAATGTTGATCAGCCTATAAGGGCCTATTTTCTTCACCACCAACGTGGCACACAAAGGTGAACTGTGATCCAAAACAGGAAGTTTGAGCTTATATTTGCCCGTTTGTTCCTTTTCTCGTTAAAGAAATCATTATTGAAATTTCATTTCATCTTGTTTTTCCTCTGTGATGCTGTGACTAACTCGAATACATTTTGAACTCTTCTTTTTTCTGCAAGGTAACAAAGGGCTTGACCTCCCTCTAGAAACAGAGTTCTGATGAGAAACTTTGTGACTTTTATCACCGCTAACCGAATTAGCATTTCTGAGAGTGACAAACATGGGAATGAACACAGGTAATAAACAAACTGTGGCTTTTGGAAATATTTTCCGGTTCAATTTCATTCTAGCAAGAGGAGGAACTGAAACTCTGAATGGAATGAAGGTTTCACCACATGGGAAGAAATGAAACAGATGAAACTATTATTACAAAAAAAACTCCCCATAAATTAACCAATAAAAATCCAGCACTGTTTTTTAAATTGTATTCAACAGAATCATCATAGAAAAATGCCTAACAGTGACCTCCAAATAAAATAAAATTGTTGTTTCAAAGGCAAAAAGACATTTCCCAAAAGCTTGATGCTCCTGTGACTACACCCAGTCCAGAGAACAAACCTCCATGAACGTGTCTGCAAGAGAGAAAAAGTCTAACATGAAAGGAAAGTCCAGAGACACTAATGGTGAACTTCAGTGTCAGATCCAACCATCCGTCCCTGTGTGAGCCAAAGTGAAGCTCATGGGAGACGACCAAGACAAACATCACAGTTGAAGGTCATAGAAACAAGACACGTGGAGAAGAGAAGTGGTGATAAAACAACCCTGGGGAAGTCTGGTTTTCAAAATTATTTGGCTGGACTTGACATTATGTGACTGCTGAGGCCTATCACATAAAAACTGATTCATAAAATCCATGTTTTGTGAGCATGTAGTGATGAAAGATGTTGCCAACGGTGCATTATTATTTAGTGTTAAGAGCAAAATCCATGGATAAAATCCTTGTGTGTGGAAGCTCGGAATCCTGTTGTTTGGGGGTCTCTGTCCAGGAGTGAGAGGCTAGCATCCTCCAGGCCACGTGCAGCTCTGTATGTGAACTGGAGAAGCTCTAATTTGTCAGTCAGTTCAGACCTTAGGTTGTCAACCACAACCCTTTCCACACATTTGCACAAGATGGAGATCAGGGCAATCAGTCTGTAGTCGCCCAGGTCCTGGGGTCTGGTTTGTTTATAAAAACGGGTGTTTGTTGACTCCTTCCACTGTCCAGGAACTGTTCAGGAGTTGTTGGAACAGTCTTAGTAAATATTCCACCAAGCTGGTTTGAACATTCATTGAGTGCCCTGCCTGTCACCCTGTCTGGACTGGACCTGCTGCCTTGTGTGGGTTCACTCTGCAGGATGGAGGTCACCCGGTTCTCACTGATGACAACTGGATTAGAAGATGAGCTGTGAGTGTCTGGGTTCATAGTGGGTTTTATACTGGTGTTGTGAAAGCAAGTGAAATGAGTGTTTGAGCTGCTCAGCGAGAGAGGCAGGATCTGAACAGTACAAAGTTGCAGGTTTGGTGTTTTGGCCCATCATTAAGTTCAGATCCTGCTGTGCCTCCCAGAGATTCACAGACGTCAGTTTCCTTTGCACTGTCTCTGTATCAGCGTCTTGCCAGTGTCGCCTGCCTTCTGAATACTTTTTGAAGTTCTTTCACTTTGTCTTTGTCACCCTGGACATCTTTCTGTTTTATCTCTCTCGACCGCTGATCCCCTGTTTGGGTGAAACTGCCATGAGGCATTGGAGGCAGACTGGTGATTTTCCACCAATGCACCAGATGCACCCGATGCAGCAGGAATAATCAGGAGTTACTGTTCTTACAGGCATTACAATCTTTGAAGAGCCTGCTGTTTGCTGGTTTGGGATCCACCAAAATAAAAGAAAAACTTTGAAGTTTTTTAAAGTCTATAGTTCTGTCAACATTCTCTCCCTGTTTTTTGTGCTACTGTTATAAATGTTGACAATTTGACTGAATTATAATGTTTCTAAACTAAGTTGGTTGTTAAGTTAAAATTTTCATACTTGTATTTTGAATTTTAAGAGTATTTTAAGAGTAAAAAGTGTGAGCACCCCGAATTTAAACTATACAATTTAAAGAGGTAGAAATTAAAGGCATTCAGAAAAAAAGAAGTTTGCCTTTAGTTTGTTAATTTCTTGAAGTTTCTGTTTAAAACAGTTTTCAGTTTTTATGTGCCATGAATTTCCAATGTAATCAAGAAAGAAAGTATTGGAGAGGAATTCAGAGTCTATAAGCTTTTCTGAGCAGGCCCCTGATAAGTGTAACGTCTTTATACGGCGCTAGGGGGCAGCAGAGAGCCCGGGTGTCTGTGTCCGGACAAAGTTCACCGAAGAAGAAAAAAAGCAGAGATTCAGGAAGTAAATACATGAGGAAGTGCAGCTGCTCACTTCGGAATTAGCTGCACCTCAATTCCGCAGAACCAAATTGTGTTTTTTAACCGTTTTCTTCTCTTGGAGATCAGCATGTCCAAGAACACCGTATCTGACCGGTTCCGAAAGGTAGACGTCGACGAATACGACGAGAACAAGTTTGTGGACGATGAAGAGGGAGGGGAGAACCAGACCGGTCCGGACGAGGCGGAGGTGGATTCACTGCTGAGACAATATCCTTCAGTTTTCTTCTGTGCGACTTTAAATGTCTGGCTGTGTGTGACGTAGTTCGGTCCAGTTCAGTCCCGTGGTTGGCGATCCAAGCTCGTGTCCGGCTCTTGTCAAAGGCGGGTCTGTAAGCGCGCGGCGTTCGCGTTTCGGGCTTCTTCCTGTACATCACGTCTCCCCCGTTTCTCTTCGATGTATGCCGCACCTTTGGTCATGTGAAAGACACCGAACCGAGCCTCGGGAGGTGACCGGTCTGTAGTGCAACAAAAAAAAACATCATGAATTATTTCAACAATCACAGAGAGGAGTTCTCTTTCCTTCCGAAGTAAACTTTTTTGACGTTTCTGAGAAGCATCGATCACGTGATCTACTGCGGTCCTCGACGTAACTGGGAGAGGATGCTCCTGACTTCCGCAGACACCTCAGGGTCCAGCTGGACTGAAGGCTCCCCACTGAAGTGCTACCAGTGATGGAAAAAGTGATCCAGAGGAAAAGTCTAAGCAAAAAAACACCTTTACGGTACTTTGGGTTACAAGAATCGTGTTTGTTCCTAATGTGTCTGTTGATGTTCCACGTTTGTGAGGGTTACCTGCTCATAGGTGTACATGCAAAAGCACCAGGTGCTTCTCAACTGTCTTATCAGCAGCTTATCATCATTATTGTACCCCACAGTCTCCTCCTGGTCATGTTTAATAGCCTCATGACAGATTGATCAGCAGTTAGCTGACGAAATAATTATCTGAAGCTCTTCGGATCACCCTATTTTAAATAGATTTCAAATTGCCCTTCTGTGGAAAGTTGTCCGCAGTTTGACTGTTCTGAAAAGTCCAGTCTGGTAGTTGTGCAGGAAGGTTTGTGTGTGTTTGGTTTGTCTGTTGCCCTTGACTTCTGCTTTGCAAAGGGAACCTGAACGGAGCGCTCCGGGCAGTCTTGAAGAACCCTCCAGTCAACTCTAAGAACCAGAATGCCAAAGTATGATTTAAGTTGCATTACATTGTCACTTTGGAAAAAAAAACAGACTTTGATAATATGTGCATGAGCTAATGAAAGAAAGAATGAACTGCTGTGGAACTGAGAAGTGCTTCATGAAAATGACACTTCCTGCTCTTGTGCTACAAAAAAATAAGCAGTTTTAGGACATTATTTGATATTTGAGTAAATTTAAGATGACAAACGGATTGAGTATTTTTCCTGCAGTGAAACCCTTTGTGCTTCTTTCAGGAAAGAGTGCAACAGTTGGTGGTCAAAGTGCTCTGCAGCTTTAAGGGGAGCGACATAGAAAAAAGTGTGAGCTCTTTAGAAAAAGCTGAGGTGGACCTGCTGATGAAGTACATCTACAAGGGCTTTGAGAAACCATCTGACAACAGCAGTGCCACCCTGCTGCAGTGGCACGAAAAGGTGAGTTTTTAAACCTGTGATATTCTTTGGTGTGGAAGGAAGATCAAGATCTGAGCAGAGTAAAACATGAGATCAGTTACGCTGGAGTAGCGTTTGCTTCTGTGTTCTCTCTGCTCTGCAAATGAATAACATCTACCCAATAGTTAACAATAGTATATTGGTTCAAATAATTTATTCTTCTACATTTGTATTCTTAATAATTATTATGAACAGATTTCAGCTAGTTTTGCTTGCAGCATTTCAGGAATGACAAATCATTTGATCTTCCTCTGTCATTGCTTCATCATGGCGGTTTGCTGCGAGCTCCTGAGCTCTTTTGTGTGTCTAGGTTCTTGCAGTGGGAGGGGTCGGCTCCATTGTCAGGGTTCTGACTGCCAGAAAATCAGTCTGATCCCCTCTGAACCAGCAGGGCCCAGCAACAACTGGACTTTATTTCCATACCAGAGCTAGGTGTCTTCCATCTTTTAGCTCTGGGTATGGTGTGCTAGCATTAGCGCCTGCTCCCGTCTGCCAGCATGCAGAGGTCTACTTTGCTCTTGGGAGTGCCCTGACCAGCTCTGCTAATGAACTGCAGTGTTCCTCTCATTTCTCCACCAGCTTCTAGGAGCTAAGGCCACTGTGCTGCTTCCCTCCTTTCTTCCAGTGCATTCTTGGACTGGACCTGTACTTCTGAACATTCTTGTTCAACTCTTTTTACTTTTCTACTTTCTCCAGTTTTGAAACTGTTTTTTCTAAAAAAAAAGAGAAAAATAAAGCCTGTGAAAACACTGACTGGCGGTTTACTTGCAGAGATAGATCTGGAACTCCATGTTGACAGTTGAACAATTGAATTAAGGCTTCTGTGATTTGCTGGAAGGAACAATCAAGCATGGCAGGCTCAACCTCACACTGAACCACAAAGATCATGTTTTATTGTCAAAACAGAAAATGCAATTTACAGTTGCCACAAAGAACAGTATCAAACGTGACAGGAGTGAAGCACTTGTCAAAGCATCACAAGAAAGCATTGATTCTGGGTGAGCTGTCAGGCTTCTGTTGGCGTGATCGGATGTTGAACAAAAACTGAGTCCAAGAGAAAACAGGATCTGAGACTTCAGGACTTTAGTTTAGCATTGATCAACCAGGTCTTCAAATCAACTGATTGGCTTGACTATCAAATTAAAAATGAAAACAAAGTGGCACACTAGCACTACCTCATTATGACAGCGAAGACTTTAATACAATTTGGACTGAAATTTAACGTGACAGTTTTCATCTTCTCACTCTGAATCAGTGACGTGTGAACCAGTAAATATCCCAAACTTTGACTTGACAAGTAATTTGATTGAACTTGTCTGTGTTTCTCAACTCTAAACACTGACCTGCTGTGAGAGATGAAGTGACCACAGCATCACTGCAGCGCTCTCATTGGACAGTTCAAGTTGGTGATCTCCACAAATCTGCAGCACTGAAACTCACAGCCACTCGTGGACTGGCTTGTGTAAAAGAGCTGCAGTCTGCTGTGATGAAGACGCGTGAAATCCTGCACAGAAGTATGTGCTGGACTGACGAACGGAGACCAAAGGGGCGTGGAAATGGGAGTCAAACTTTTGTTGAAACCTGTTCAGCTTCACAATCTCTTGGTGCTGCCCTCTGAAAAAACTGGATCCATCCATATGAGGCTGTTCAGTTCTACATTCAGACTTTGAGAGCTGCACGGGAATCAAACAAACAGTTCTTTCACTTCATCTGCTGGACGATCCAGATTGGTGACTGACAAAACTTGATCTGTGGAAAAGTCAATACTGTAATGG
>BSAI01000012.1:23092831-23252178 GCA_036245035.1 Adrianichthys oophorus | reverse complement strand
GAGTTGACTATAGGAACTTTTGATCCCGCCCCCCCCCCCCCCCCAAAATACCCCCATAGTAAAACACTGCTCCCTCACTGTGCTACAAAAGACGTTTATAAAAGAATGAGCCACAGATACAAGAACAGTTTGTTCCTACAGACAGCAGAACAGGACAGCAGACAGAGACCCTCTGTCACAGTCAGGACAGTGAAACCCATGTAACCCCGCACACCTTCATCTATGTCCAGCTACACAGGACAGCTCCAACCAAACCAGGACAAGCTGTTCCCATGTGAACGCACGGAAGAGTCTCACTGCTCTTCATCAAGTTCTGGCTCCATTCACACAGTGGAACCAAGAAAACCTTTGGTTCAACTGTTTCTCATGACAGAAAGCTGAGCTCTTAGTGCCTTAGTCCCTCCCTGCTGTGTTGGACTGAAGCAGCAAAGTGTGTGCGCCACCCATCAGAGCTTTCCCGCTGATGGAGCACAGACCCAACATGAAGCCAAAGACTTCTGCTTTGAGGAGCAGCGAGTCAGACTGGCTGGTTTCTTTGGAAGATCAGTTTGGGGTCTGGTCTGCTGTCTAGATCTGCTACTTTCTACTGGGAGGAGAATCACAAAGATATAAAACAAAGTTTGTTTTCTTTTTACAAAAGTCCTTTTGGCTCCCACAAACTTGCCATCACTGTCAGACTCACAACTGCTTCATCTTGTTTGAGCAGGAGTTACCCAGGCTATCCACTGACTCCATGCCACCCAATGTGGGCACTTCTCTTCTTCTCTTGTCTACTTGTGTTCTTTAGTGGGGGCAAAGTACAGCTCCATGGGTTTGTTCACCTTCCAGTACTTTTCGCTGACTAGCTCCAGGGAGAAGGAACCATTCAGAACCTGGAACAGAATTCAACAGTTTAAGTGTGTACATGTGAAGTACTGAAGTGAGAATCTCTGCTCTTGCAGAGGACTGTGATGATGACACAGTCGACGACTCTGATCTGGAAGATTTGAACGGAACCTTTCAGCTTTAGATAGACGAGCTCTTTTTTTTCTGCCACGACTTTTGTGCCGCTACTGTTCTGTGCGGTGGACTGCATAGGGTGTGGGTTTGAGCGAACTTACTGTGAACTGGTTTCCAGGAGTGGGGATGTAGATGGTATACTGTTTCTCTGAGGCCGCCTCCACGTTAACGGGGCTGGCGTCAGCATTTCTTCTCAACTCCTCTAAAGCCAGCCGGACAGCCAGGTATTTGGATAGGTGGTCCACTGTTGCATTACCCGATGTCTTAATGTAGCGGGGGACAAACTCCACACTGTCTCCCCAACAGTCAGCATCACACATGGAATTACAAATCAGGTTGAAATCAGGTCAGGGCTGCTGAAAACTCTTCAGCCCCAAAGGTGCAGGAACCAAGCAAACCTGCTGTGGCCGTCATCTTTCTCCATCAGCGTGGGATGTGGCCTAAACACCAACTCTATCTCGCTGGCGCCGCCATCCATCACAGAGTCCCCGCCTCCGTTCTCAACAGTATTATCCATGTCCAGCCCGCTGTCATCACTCATCTTAGTGCGTTTAATGCTCGGCCCCGCCTCCTTCAGAATGTCGGATAAACCAGAAGTTAACACGTCCATGACGTCATGCTGTCCTCTCAGAGCTACTTGCACTGAATTCATGTCACATATAGGCCTGCTTGTGTACGTTACATTTTGCAATTCATGACAAAAACATCTTCCAGGTCAAATTTAAAAACATTTCAGGCACTTTCAATATCTGAATTATTTTATTCTTATGGTCATTCACTTCACACTTAGATGTGAAAAGGATTCTAGTCATTTTGAGCACTTGCTGCAAACTTTTTAAAGGATGTTAAGCTCCAGATGGACTATTAAAAGTTGATCTTCACACACTAAATAAGTCTGAAACCAGTAGCATTCTTTACATCGTTTGGACTTTTTGTTTTCAACTTTTAAGATGACTGTTTTTGTGGATCTGGTTTAAAAGAAATACTGAATTAAAGTTGCTCATTCAACCAGGTTTCTTTGGGCACATTTCACTTTTTGTCTTAGACTACCAGTTGTTAAAGCCAGATGAACATACCTGGTTGCTATGGACAGAGGCATTACTACAGTGGGATGAGTCTCCGTTGTCTTCAGCTCCGCTGCCGTTTTCCACCGTGTGTCTCTTCCCGCGCTGCAGTCTAACCGTGACAGGAACATTTACGTGGGCTTTTCAATGAGCACATGCTTTACCCGGAGCGTGCCCTTACCTGGTCATGGCCTGAATCTTCAGCCCCTCCTCTATGCTGTGGGACAGAGCCTGCTGATTGTTGTGTTTGCTGATGCGTGCCAAAACCCTCTCCTGGTGGGCTTCATACTCATCACGACTGGGGTAGATTTTACCTGAAAGTACAGAAAAGCAGTTTAGGTCTTTGTTCCAGCACACGCTCACAGTCCTGAAAGCAGGACTTTCCTATGAGGAACTTTTACACAGTTATCAAGGCTGTTTTAGAATCAGCAAGTCTGGAATTCATCTGTTTAGTAAAAGTTCACAGTGCTTTGAAAAGCGGTCAATAGCTTTAACAGCCTCCAATGGTTGTTTTCCCCTCGTGTGCATTAATTCTCTAAATGTATATTTATAAGCAGAAAGGTTGGTCAAACAGACAGCCTTATGTTCACTGAAGAACAGGTAAAACACTGTTTCAAATGCGGGATTCTGTTGTATTATTGCCTATTTGCTCAGAGCTGATCTTCATACTTACTAATCAGAGCATCAAAGTTTGGGTCTGGGCGCAGCGACCTCTTTGACACCAGCTTCTTACGACAGGTTGGACACTCTTTGTTTCTGCAGAAGGGAAAAGATTCAGTCAGTGCAAAACTTGATCCATCCTCTGTAACCTCTAGGAGTAAATACTGTGATAGTATTGCGGTCCGGTTACCACAGGACCATGTGTGGTGATGGAAGAGCGCAGCCAAAGTCCAGACTGTTGGCCGACTCTCAACATTCAGTTTGCATCAAAATTCCAAATCACTCAATTACATAAAAACAGTTTGAAGTGCTGCTCGAGTTTTTTTGGTCACAAATATAAAGAAGAATTAGTTCACAGAATGACCTATTTATAGTTTTTACCATTATTACCATGGGCCCACCATAGTTTTGACTAACTAACCATATTTTAATAAGATATGTTCTATTTGCAAATTCCAACACAAGAAAAAAAAAGTTTAATTTGAGAAAAGATCTAACCAAGCTTATGTGAACTCTGGAGATGTAAAGCTATAAAAGAACAGGAGCACTCAAGTTCTAGTGATGGATATGTGTCCACATGTCCATGTCTATGAAGCTTTAAAACTGCGTTTGGCTTAAAAAAATTAGTAATCTTACAAAAACTATAACTTATTTGAAATTTAACTTGACTATTTCTGCCCGCCCCCATTAAAAAAGACCCTATTGATTTAAGCTAATGATTTTGACTTTGAAGGTCCAGATGTTCTTTGCTCAAACATTGCTCAAAACTGTTGCCGGTTGGAACCATCTGTCCCGACCGTCTCTCCCTGAACTGCTTGTTGCTAGCTACCTAAATCAGATGTGTTCAGTCAATCAGGATGTAAATCACCTGATTCAGCTAATCAGAAGCAAGGAGATAAGGGAGAGCTGGAAAACATTCAGGGTTTAGGCTTTAGAGATGGATAAACAGCTGGTGCTTTTGCTCTGTGTTATTGGGGCAGAACCAGAAAAGGTAACAGTCCAGTTGTGCAAGGAAACGAACCCAGATCTCAATGCTGTGATGATACAATCGGCACAGAAACGGTGAAGACATTCTTTGGTCGTCATTGTGTTCTTCAACATGTCCAGGCAGATGGGACACATAAGTTCACTGTGCAAGGATCTAGGCGACACAGCAATCTCCAGTCCATCAGTTATAGCCTCCTAAGACAGAAACAACCGCAAAGTTAAAAATATACAAGGCCATCTCCAAAGGCTGGTTGACAAATGTTAAAGAAACTATGATGCTAAAAAGTCAGAGAACTCATGTCTAGAGTTGTAACCAAAGCAAAGACGCCTTATTTTAATTCACATTTTATTTTGGCAGGTTTTCAGAACAAAAAAAGTCTGAAAGTGTCTGACAAAAATAATCTTCCTGTTTGGTCAAACATCAGAAAGTTTTACAGCTTTTTACTCTACATATAACACAACTCAGTACAGCTCTTTATGAGATGCTAGCGGTGGCTCAGAAAACACCTGCTGCATTGTTCTTCAAACATTTCTTCAGCTTGCATTTGGTCACACTTAGTGTTCCAGCCAAGTTCCGAAGGAGATGTTAAAATAAATAGTTTATGTTAAATATATTCTATCATTTGATTTTTTTGTTAAAGAAAGTAGAAGGAGGGATGTAAAATTTCATTAAAATCTGAAATCAAATTTTGTATGAAAAAAAATCTGAGATTTTATTTTTATCTATTGCCCACTACTAGCAGAAAAATAAATAGATCACAGTTATTTCAAACTAAATTCAGTCCAGATCATTTAAAAAGGTCAATTTTTCCTAGTTGTTTTAATGATATTCAATACAAGGGACCAACAGGTTTGAATAGAAGGGTTTCCAGTGTAATTCTTGTCCTGAGTAAGCAAAAGCACAAATGGAGAGAAAACGGAAAACCTCCAGCAGAACAGGACTCAGAAAGAGAGAGCATCTGCCACGAGAATCCAATGTAGGAAGACTGGTTTTAGGGAAGAGGTGATGTGATGTGAGCGTACCTGTGGGGTTCTCTGCAGCTCATACAGACTCAGCTCCCAGGTTTTACTAAGGGGCTGAACCCCATTGGTCTGAACTGTTTGGGTCATGCTGCAACACAGAAGCACAAAATATTCTCAGAAACCATCCATTTTCCCACTGCTGTACGTGTCTACTGTGGGGCTTCTTGCTCCCAACGAAAAAATAAATAAATAAAAAGCTGAAGCTCTGTTTTCATCATGTGATGTTACTTCTAAAACAGCAGTTATTTAGATACGCAAAAACGAAAAAAACAAAACAAAACTCATTCTTGTTTGCTGGTAAAAGGATTTCTAAATCAAACTTAGGGGATTTCAAAATGACACTGGCTCATTGATTCTTGAAGCAAAACTAAGATGATTCATTATAAAAAAAAAAATAAAAAAAAATCAAAGCACTAACTACAAATGTCACAGTCAGAGTCAACATAAAGAATATGCTCCAACCACAGATGTTAGTGAGAACAATGCCTTTTGTCTACAGGTTTAACATGATTTTTCTGTCAGTTTCTTTCACTCTTTGACACAAACATTGTGAATTACTGAGACACAGAGGCAGTCCCAGTTCTTTTGACAAGATAAGAGCTAAACAGCTTTGTTTGAAACAAATCTGTTAAGTTTCATCATGAAATGCCACACTTATTTGTATTTAATGTTTCATGACCTTACTCCTATTGAATGCTTAATAAACATCGCACAACCAATTTATGAATAAGTTTTGTCATGTTAAATGCAGCTCAAAGCAGTGTTAAAAATAGCAATCACATAACCAATTCATTCACACAAACAGAGCAATCCTTGTTAACTTCCTACAGAAACATGATAAAATTGCAGAGGCCCTGAAGTGCAAATCAAACCAGCAAATCACTCAAAGCAAAAACATTAAAGATCACATCAACAATAAAAAAAAAAAGCAAAACAAATAAGAAAGGATAACATTGCATTTTAGAAATCAAAACAAAAACCAAAAATGTAACCAAAATAAAAATGAAACATTCCAGAAAACAAAGGGTCACTTCCAGAATCAAACTGAACTCTTAAAAAATGAAACAAAAGAAGAAAACTGATATCCCATCATACCTAGCTTTTCTGGGTTCTTTCTTTTTAACATTTCATGTGGATTTCTGGAAATTGCTTCTGTTTTACAAAATGCTTATTGTTTGCTTAGCTTTGATAATTGTCGTTGTGATCTTTAATGTTTTCGGGTTGAGTGTTTTGTTGGTGCTGTTAGCCCTTCAGGGCCACCGTAGAAAAACCCCTCAGGGAAACCAAGGCAGACACTTGACATGTAGAAAAACACTTTTGGGTTTGGAAGCAGGACCATTAGCTGCTGGGATCAGTTCGGCTGCTCCTGATGGAGCCTGCCTCCCTTTTTACGGTTGACACGAGGTCAATGGGAACTTCAGGTCACCGAGAGGCAGCACCTGCTCACCTACAAGGGCATCAAACGTGTGGTTCTGGATGGAATAATTCAGCAGATCGGTGTTCTGTCCGGGTTAGTCATGAAATAACGGCGGATATTGTTGCTCCGCGATTATTGGCTGGTTGTTTTGATTAAGACCGTCGTCTCTGCGCCCAAAGGACAGACAGGGAGCAGAGTCCGGACGGTTTGGACCAGCACGTGTCGTTTCGGCTCCTTCAGAGAAGGAGCAGACACGCCGGCGCGCCCACGGCCCACCGGCCGCTGAACGCACCGCGGACGCACAGCCCAACGGAACCGACACCGAAGTGGCTAAAGCTAACAAAGCTAGCACCACTGCAGCTGCTCACCTGAGCGCCCACACAACAAAAAGTCCACTTCCACACAGCTGAAAGCGACAGAAATGAGGGTGGTTTCTTGAAGTGTTACAAATATATACAACAGGGGCGCCCATCGGTCATATCGCGAAGGATTCGTGGACGTCTGCAAGGCTGGAACACAACAACAGAGCGCCGCCTTCAGCTGAATGCCCACGTTTGTGGAGGACGGGCCACCACAGCAACGCGTACCAGCTCGTACAAAGCGCGCCCCAAGTACTCTGACTCTGCTGCAGTACATCCGTTTAAGTATACGAAAATATGTTGTTGTTTGTACTTACGTGTTTAACTGTGAACGGCGGGCCAACCCGAGCCGACGCGCTAAGGTGAAGCAATATGGCTGCAACCATGCGAAGCGGTGCGTTATGGGAAATGTAGGAAACTGTTGATAGGTGGCAGAAACAGTCTTTTTTTTCTTTTGGCTCATACCAAAGACCAATGAGCACCGATAGTCTTGAAACACTCAATTTATTATATCGTATGCACAAAAAAAAAACACATTGTGTACAAAATAAGAGTACAGACGAGAAGACGTACTTGTTTGCATGAAAAGAAAAATGCAGAACGCGTATGGAGTTCAAGGCAACTTCCATTGAAGTATGCTTAGCATTAACAAAATCTGCTGGAATCACTGAACCTCTCCTTGCTACAGGAGCCCAGTTGGTACCTTTCCAAATAAAAACACCAAGAGACAAGTGTTCAGCTTTCACTGCTTCCCACAGGTGGTTTGGAGATTTTTACAACCTTCCTGACACAAACTTCATCAAATTTCCTGACATCAAATTTGCGTCCGCCGCCTTTCTTTGTTTTAATCACATGCATCAAACTCATTGCTGGTCGCCCGTCCAAAAGTGTGTTTATAAACCTGACGCTTCCGCCGCGTGTGGGAGGAGCTACCATTTTGCAGCCTTTATAATAAAAGACATGGAAGATGCTGACAGATCCATGTATTTATTTTGAAGAGCTCTACAAAGGCACCGGGAAAATACTCAGTGTTGATGAACACAGAGCTGGCAACGGTAAATGTTTTTCAGACCAGTGAAAATGATACATTTCCCATGGCACATCTGACCATCTCTCACAACACTCACAAGCCCAACCTAACAACAATGATCCACAATTGATCCAGATTCCGGCTCAGACGTACATGGATCTGTTTGTCAATGAGTGGATGCATCAGAATGGAGCGGAGCAGGGAGCTTGTGGTCATCCCATTTCAGTGGCTGCATCACAACTGAGAGCTTTCTCAAACATCATTTTTTCATCTGCTCCTGATTCACCACAATATAACTAAATAAATTCCCAGAAATGCAGTTTTAACTTCACGTTTTTTTATATATATATGTCCTCCATCATGAGAAAAATGCTACAAGAACATGTTAAACATCTTTATTGGACTGGGTCTTGAAAACTATGCTTTAGACCCGCCAGTCTCGGTCTGTGGATCTTCAAGTCTGCTGCTTGAATCAGAACTGAAAACCCAATGGATGCCGGAGACCATCTCCAGTCAGAAAACGACACCACAGGCCAGAAAAACCCGCCAGTGTGGGGGTCGCAGCACATCAAAGCCTCAACAAACGGGCGGGGCATCAAGGAGGGAACCGGGGCCAGGAGGAGGGGCAACGCCGCCGCCCCAGGACATGAATGAACCATGTTCGGTACCGGAGGCTTCGCTCTCTCCGCCTGCTGCCTCCTGCTGCTGCCGGCTGTCCCGTTGACCTGCGGCCGCCCCGCGGAGGTAAGCAGCTGAACCGCGCCGCTGTCTGCTCTGAAGGCCAGACTGCGCTTTGTTGGGAAGTGCGGCAGCGAGCGCTGGTTTAGCGCCTGTGCCCAGCCTCAGTCAAACCCTAAGATGGTGTTCGGTTCGGGACGAATGATCAGCTCAGAGCGGGACTCTGCATGACAGAGAGCCCTCTCGATGGGTGAAGTGGGAGGAAACAGACAGATCAGAACATGTATGAATGATTCTGTTCTCTGAACTGAGGATGTCCTCCCCCTCACCACCAGGTTGAGATCATCTTCAAGTGTGAAGGATGAAGCTTAGGCTTGGTTTGACTTTGAATGTGTGGTAGAGCAACAACATTATTAAAAAAAAAACATGTAATAAAGTTGAGTTTGGGTGCATTTGAGGTCTTACAGCCAAGAACAGATGCACTTTTTACACAAATGGATTCTAAGATTCTCTTCATGCTCCAGAGTCGGATCTCCATCCAAACTGTCCTCAGTCTGAGAAGGTCTCATCTATCAGACTTTGACTGCCCAGTCTTGCATTTCTCTAAGATAAACTTGACGCTTGCCAACAAAATCCCAGCAACTTTATTGAAGTGTTCACCTCACAGACGCTGGCTGAGGGAGCACCTGGACCAGGACCTGCAGGTACACAAAGACACCACCATTCTGGAAGCCAAATGATCAGGCGAAAGTGAGAGGAAAAAATGGCAGAGGAGATGTGCAGGGAAACAGTTTGAGGGTGAGGAAAGTGGATGGAAAGATGTCAGAACCATTTCAGAACTGATGGGCTCAGCAGACTGGTGAAGCTGAAGGTGATCAGGGTTTAATTCCAAAATTCAACACTTAATTTCAAAGTCAAATTAATTTCAACATAGTCCAGATTCCTTTCAAAAATAAACAAGGTTGGTGACAAAAAATGTCACTAAATATTAGACATCATACACTGAGCATGCATGAGGTGGAGAGGATTTCCTCTCCTTTACTTTGGAAAGAGCCTCCAGCAGAACAAGAGCTAGTACTTGTGTACTTTGGTAAGTTTGGGCCTGGAAAGGCAGCAAACACTAACAGTAAAATGTCTATAGAAAGAAAAAGGGAACGTGAAAGCAAACAAGAATGATCAACTGAGACAGTAAAGCAGCATCTCTGCTGATCTTCTCCCCTGGGCTGATGCTGTAAATGCTGGTTTTATCTGGTTTCTAGCTGCCGTTCGTTCGTTGGTGTGAATGCTGTTTGAACGTGCTAATTACAAAGTGTGGGCCTGTAATCACTTGAAAATAGCTAGCTACAGATGATTCCAGCATCTGTGTTTATGACTGCAATTCCAGTTGATAGCATTTTGTTTGGGATTTGATGGTTCTTTATGCAGTATGAGATTCAACTGCTCTTTTCTGCTTAACAATAAAAATGTTTCCTTTAGTGGCTTTCATCTTGCTGGAGCCAGAAGAAGAAAACAGCTTATTTATAGTTTGACTTGTTTTTACTGTTTACAGTTTTGTCTAAAATATGTAAAGCTGCAATCATTAATAATAATGCCTTAACACACAGTGTTTACAACTGATGTATTGAATAATAAAAAGCTTGCTGTGTAAATGCTACACAAACAGGCAGAAACTAGAGCTCAGTTTGGTTCTTCCTTCATGCTCTTCTATTACGTGTTACTGTAGGGGTTTTAAAGAGTGCTTCTTAAGAACACTTCATTAATAATAGCGGTAGTGTTGACTCTTCACAAGTTTCTGCTCTATTGGTGTTGATCATTAAAGCATGACGTTATTGAGTTTGATGTGTATGAATGTTGGACGAGAGTACGGACTTTAAATGTTGGAACTAGGACAGGAAAAAGTAGAGAGTTAGTTAACATGATTTTGGAGATAAAGTCAGAGAGACCAGACTGAGATGATTCAGACATGTCCAGAGGAGAGATAGTGAATATATTGATAGAAGGATGCTGAGTCTAGAGCTGTTAGGAAAGAGGTCTAGATGAAGACCAAAGAGGAGGTTTATGGATGCACTGAATGAAGACATGAAGGTATCTGGTGTTAGAGTAGAGGATGCAGAAGACAGGGTTAGATGGAGGAAGCTGATTCACTGTGGCGATCCCTGAAGAGAAAAGCTGGAAAGAAAAGAAGAAGTCTGTGCAGTCCTCATGCTGACACACTAACACGATAGCAGCACTGACAGCTGTAGTCGTCTGACTCATGCTGCTGTTAGTAAATATAGACTGAAGGAAGTACTTGTTATTTATTTTGTTTGCTTTCCACAGACCACAGACTTTCACATGTATAAACAAACAGACAAAAACACAAAACACACACTTAAGTTGTAAGTAATTTCTCCCCAAAATCCCAGAGAAATAAAACACAATAGGCACACACAATTAACCTGAAACTGGTGAGACTGACAAGGACAACTTAGAACATGACCACATGTAACAAAACCCAAACTTAACCACAGAATCCTCACAGTTGTGCTTTTAAATGATTGGTTGAAGTAATCTTGATGTTATTTGTGGTTTTATTCATTTCTGTGACAGGAGTTGTACTTAAAAAGTGATGCAAATAAAGAAAAATGTAAATATCTCAGAACTGGTGTTTCTCTCAAAGTGGGATCTAATCATTTCAAAGGACCTGTGGACCCGTCCCACTCCCAGCATTGTTATCACAAGATTTTAAACATTTGTATTCACACTCAAGTTGACTTAGTGTTATTTCAATTCCATTTTTCTTTATATAGCCCATTATCATAACCATAGCCGTCTCAGTGGGGTTCTCACCAGTATTTATGCAAAGAACATGAAGTCAGTCATAAAATAGAAACAATAGCTGGTTGCTAAAGTAAACAGACTAAGCTAAACTGACATCCCTGCCCTTAGACACCCCTTTTCGGTGAGGAAAAACTCATAAAAACACTATCTTGGGGAAAAACAAAAAAATTTTGGTTTGTATTTTCTCATAGACACCAGATGAAGTTGAACTGGACTTATGTTTAAATGACTGAATATCAATTATTTCATGAATGTTTTTCCACATTAATAAAACGTATTATTGAAACTTAAACCATTTCTGATTTTTGGGTTTTGCTGGGTTAGCATGAATTACCGGTATTTAAATTTTGAGAAGTACCCTTTAGAAATAAGTAACACCTAACATTATATTTCAAGTTGAGAGAACGCAACAAGATTTTACCAGATTATATCTTACTTTGTTACCATAACTTATACATATGTAGTTAAACTGCACCTTGATCATCATGTTACAGCAACATTAAATAATTTCTGTTGCTCCAACATAATTACATTTAGATCTTCCAACACAAATATTTATTGCTATATTAACACATTTGATTTAGATGGAAATACTTTCCAAATGTTATTATGTTCACCCAACAAAGGATTTTTGAGTATACATATTCCAATAAACTATTTATTGTATGTTTTATACCTCTTTTTTTTTTAGTTTTTTTAAATTTATTGGTCCAAATTTAATGTGTTGTACTCCAGCCAGCGGCACATGAAACATTTCACCAGTAGAACAAAGAATGGATTCCACCAAATTTCATCAAATTTAGGACACTAACTTGATGCCATCTATGAAAAGGTTTAAGTTGAAGAGAGGATGGCTTCTACAAATGGATAATGATCCTAAACAAAATCCACACTGTCCTACATTAAGAGCCATAAAGTGAAGGTTTTGCAGTGACCTTCCCAATCACCTGACCTCAACATCATTGACAATCTTTGGATAAACCTGAAAAGAGCAGTGTGAAACAGACATCCCAGAAATCTAAAAGAACTGGAAGACTTTTGTGAAGAAGAATGGATGAAGAAACCTCAAACAAGATTTGAGACTCTTGGCCGGCTACAAAAAGATTTCACAAGCTGTGATACTTACCAAGGGGGCAGTACAAGGTACTAACTCTGCAGGGTGCCCAAACTATTGCACACATTATTATTTTGTTTCTGTTATTTTGAAATGGTAAATGACAGAAATAAAGCCTAATTTTTTGACCTATTAAAAGAATGTCTCATCTGTAAACTGATGCCTTTAGGAGATTTTTTAATCTTTTTTTGGTTCTTTATGCACAATAATAGAACATTTTACTTTGGGGCCCAAACTTTCAATCTCCACTGCTATCTACATATCTACTGAGCTACTGCTATGTACAAAACTATTAAGGAATCTTATTAATTTGTTGTTCTGCATATTTTCTTCAAGGAGGAGGTGTTTCAGTGGTGGGGGGAGTGGTCTAATTGGTCTTCATGCTCCAGAAGTTGTGGAGGAGGAGTAAGAAGTCAGGAGAGACACTGTCTCATACAGAGGTAAAGAGTTCTAAAATCATTTTTTGTTTATATAAAATGCCTTGACTTGTATACCAATGATCCAAAAAAATTCAAACTATGCTTTTGTGTTCATTAGTGGTTGTTAACACAGTATCATTTATATTGTTTCAAAGCTCGACAAAACTAAAAGTCCTGGAGAATGAGGAGCTGAATTAGCAGTCAGCTGTTTTTTTACAGAGGTTTCATTGGAGCAAACATTAGCAGTCAGTCCATCGGACACGTGTGCGTTCTGGAGGATTGATAAAACACACAAGGCTTCTTAATTTAGCGTTGTGTCAGGAGTGTTTAAAAACAAGTTTTTTTTTATTATTGTAAGATCATCTCATTAAAAAATAAACCTAAATGACAACATTTAACTAAGAAACTCATTATTGATCCACAATAAGAAACACATCAGGCTTCTGTGAAGCTCCATGCAAAAGCTTCTGGTGAAACATTTTAACAAAAGAACAATTCTACAATCAGAACAACTTAAACTTCACACAACTGCAGAGCGTTGGAGCGCATCCTTCCTCGGGAGCGCTCTCCTTCCCTCCTCCACCCCCACCTCGCTCCGCTCACTGCACGGCCGATTCTTCTACTCTTTCATGGAGGTACTTTTGAATTGGGTGTACAACTCCTGTGATATTTGTGTCTGAAGTTAAAAGAATGAGCTTGTTTGAGTATTTATGTGAACGTATAAAGCTTTCTAAACCCTCCTTCGTCTAGCTTCTTCCCACCACTTGAAATAGACATCCTTGCTTGATGACCTTCCTCTGACCTCTTTGTGCAGTTTTTCTTTCAGGGCACAGTGAAGGATAGGCCTAAAGCTGATCTGTGGAATCTAGAGTGTGTTTAAAATGTGTTTTTGCACATTGTAAACACAGTTGTAACAGAACATTTTATCTCATCCACATAAGAAAAATGTGCAAATATTTAGAAACCTTTTGAAATGTTCTTCAAAAATGAACTGTTTCTGTAAGCAAACAAGATAGAATAGTTTAGTCAAGAAACTCCAAGACCAAAAGGACAAGGTTATGAGTAAAAATAATGAAGAACACAAAGAATCTCCTCCTTTACCACAGTAGATTACAGTAACTAGACATCAGGTCAGCCTTACCCACACAGTCATTAGCTTAAGACAGCAGAATTTCAGAATGACCAGATCCCGTTTCAGAATTTTCTCACTTGTCAGTTTCACCAGAATAGTGTAGATAGAAGCTGTGGCCACCTGTCTGTCTGCTCTTTGAAAGCAAAGGAACTAACGTCACTGTGTCACACTTTCATTGCAGCCACTACCTTGACCTTAGTAAACACTTGAGGAATTTTTTTAAACAGAATTTGCATTCTGAATCCCACATTTGTCTTGTTTTTCATTCCTGCTGGTTCCTGAATTGAATCTTGTCTTTTTAATGTAGACTTTCTACCACCCAGAATGTGAACACCTCATATTGTGTTGGCTTACCAAAACAGTACCAGCTTTGTCCAAAAAAGGTATGGCATTAATGGTGCTTTCTAAGGAAGTAGTCTAAAGATATATACTTTTAAAAGATACATAATGCAAAACAATCTTTTTGCAGCCATGTCAAAGTCCCAGTGCTAGCTTCAAGCAGCACCAGTGTTCCCAGTTCAACTCTAAAGTATTTGGAAGAAGTTATTACCAGTGGATCCCACTTTACCCAGGTATAATAATGATTGTATTATTTTTCCTTTTTAGTCACCCGTCACTTAACACCAGACACGTGTGATTTGACAAATGTGATCTGTTTTTTGTCTAAATGATTGTGTTTGTCTTGAGTACATCCTCATTTAGCTCTCCACTTTTAGTAACTTTGGTAAACTCAGACACACAAGAGTTCAATGTACGAGTGCCTTCAATCCTCAGCCAAAATTAATACAAGCTTTGGGGAAATTCTGTGCATGTAGCGGTTGTCACAGGTGGTGGTGGGAGCTTTATGATGAAGCCTAATCCCAGAATACAGAGCCTGGAACATTACAGTATCATAGATTATCTAAGCAATGGTAGCCTAGCCTTGGTAATAGTGCTGCTTTATATTGCATTCTCAGAGCAGTGCAGAACAAAGTGGTGACTGTGGCAAGGGCGGAGAACAAGCTGTCAGCAATCACAAGGACTTCAGCACAAATCTGACTATGAACTTTAGCTTGTTGGCAGTTTGCACTGGGAATAACCTTTCAAACCCTGGACAAGACTCATTTGAGTCTGTGGCTTGTCATGGAAAAAATTGCAAGACACATGTAGAGAAAAGTAGAAACTAATTTATGCATGAATTTGGAGCAGTTTATATGAGGGTACATGAACACCAAAAAAAGGGAGAGCAAAACTGTTAGCTAGTTAGTTAGTCAGTTTTGTTTTAGATCTATGAATATCCAGCAAACATTAGATTGTAAAAACCTTAAGTTGTTCATCAGTAATAAAAGAGCTGTGTTAAAACTGCAAAATAGCTTTGAGAAAAAAAACATCAAATCAAAAACAGCATGAAGAGTCTAAAGATAATCAGAAACAAATACAGACTATATTTATTAGGTATGTAGTCCATTATAGTGTATGCATTACTAGCATGGTATGTACAGCATCATTATGATACACTTTGTGGGCAAAGATACCACACCTGCATTGTCTGTTATTTTAAAATGGGAATAGACTTAGAATTCCTTAAAATGCATGTTTCCTATGTGAAGAAAGCCTCTGAAATACAACAGTAATTGTGATAAAATATATCAGTAATGTTTCTATAGTAAGACAATGATCCATAAATGATCTTTTAATTCTTTAGATGAGTTCTTTAGACTTGTCTAGATGTAGACTGTATAGAATATATTACACAGTCTTACACACATAGTCTTACACAGTGTTTATAACCACTTCTTTCTTGTTCTACCATCTTCCCCAAAACACAGTATAAAAGGGAATCAGCTAAATAAAATAGAAACTTGGCTGTATTACAACAAATTAACTTTGAATTTAGACAATAGTAATGTTTTTTTCTTAATTCTAACGTCAGTGTCAGTGTCAGCAAAAATAATCTCGCAATTGAGAGCGTTACAGAAATCAAATTCTTTGGAGTATTTATTGACAACATCTAAGCTGGAAGCAGCGCATCAGACAACTAAAGGTTCAAAAATGTATTCAATTATAAATACATTCAAGTATATACTAGAATGTACCTGTAGATATTTCATATATCTATCTGTGGTGGACTGATCAGTATAAGGCAAGGACAGCAAAAATTGTATCAAAAATATTTAAATTTATTTTAAAAAATGTAGATGGACAAAACGGGCCCTTAAAAGAGGTCAAAGTAACAGAAATGACTGAAGCTTTAAAATTAACAGAGGAGGACAACTAACTTGAACTGACCCAACTTATTGGAAACACAAAGGAACATGTATAGTGGCTGATCAGACCATCTAGACTCACATGGGGGAACTGGAAAAGAAGAAGACAATCTATTTGAGGACAGGTCTCTCAATGTGGTTTCAACTTACAGGTTGGACAGCAGTACAGAGTACCTGACCTTGCAGTCCCATCGAGGGGTACTAGAAAGTTCTATGACTCTCTACTGAGACAGTGATATCTGTCAGGGTATGTTTGGGTGTAACAGCCCTAGTCTCCCACAGTCTGAACCCAGGAGGTGATTTGTGATTGGACTTCTATTGTTAATTACTTCTGTGCTTAAATTCTATATAAAACATTACATTTAAGCACAGGTGCGTCCATCAGTGCATGGGCCCAACTGGGTGGCTCAGGCATTTGTCCTGGATTTGTTTGTATTACTTGATAATTTGGGTTTATTGCTCTTACTTCAGTTAAACTGGACGGTAACAATCATAATTGGTACATCTCATTGATATTTTCTTTGCTTTTGCATAGCACTTAGAGACAACCTTGGTTGTGAAATGACACCTCATTACTAAACTGAATTGTTGTTTTATGTTTTTAACATCATAAAAAGACAAAATAATTGAAATCTGAATTCATTATAATCTGATACGTCTTATATTAAATATGCAGCAAGTGTTATTGCTTCTTAAAATGTGCAATTTCCACTGTAGCTGATGACATGAGCATCTCCAATAAGCCATGTGACCTGCAATGTACGACTGATAGTGGGGAGCGGCAGTTGCTTGTTCCTGCTCATGATGGGACATTCTGTCATGATGCCAAATACCATGGAGTCTGCATTGAGGGCATCTGTCAGGTAGCACATCAGAAGAGGCAATAACCACAAACATTTACTAGATTTATTATTGACTAACCACAGCAAACCTGTATTTTTAGCACAAGTATGAAACTAGTGTCACGTTAGAGGAGTATTAGCCTACAATAACTCACAGCTTGATAACTCCTCCTTCTCAGCCTGTAGGCTGTGATGGGCAGCTGTACAGCACAAAGATTGTGGACAGATGTGGAAAATGCGGGGGGAATGGAGCAACGTGCCGGCGCGTCACAGGATCATACAGGAAGGCACTCACACAGTTAGGTAACACACCTACAAATGACCGTGGAATCCAATATGAACCAAACCAGCTATGTCCAAGTAGAGAACTCTGTTTAGACTGGACAAAAATGATTATATCTGATTATTTTACTTTATGCTAAGTTACTTTAAATGACTTTCCTCAACCTCTTTTGTTTTACATTTATGTTTGCAAATTGGAGACTTTTTTTTAAAGGAAGTAGTTTGTTATTTAACATGTCTATATTTAGATTTATATACTTTAAAAACAAACAAGCACATCTAAAGCTTTGTTTCCATTGAGTGGTCGGGTACGATACTGTACAGTATGGTACGGTACGGTACAGTACGGTCCGGTATTTTTACTGTTTCCATTGTAAAATGGACCAATGAAACAGTACCAAACCGTACGTCTTGGGGGCCCCCCATTGGTTGTAAGTCCATTGAAAAGTGGAATGGGATGATTGGGGTGAAGCCGCTGTAACCACCCTTTCATTGGCCGAAGGTCATGACAACATTAGAAAGCACCAATATAGTGCTCATTTAGGCTAACGTTTCTTTATGGCAGCATTCGTCTTAGCAACCCTCTTCTTTCACACAACATTATATTCCTATTATACACAATGTACCAGAAGTAAAGCAATAAAAAAAAAGTTTTGTTCAGCTTGAGCCGGAGAATTTATACAGACCATATTTGTGACATTCCGATAAAAAATGAGCAAGCTAGTCTCAATCGCAACAGTTTCTCGAACTCGCCAAGTGCAAGCAGTTCAAAATATACAACTTTTAATTCCAACATTTTTTTGTAGCTTCCCAATGATGCTCTAGAAGTTGGGAGACAATCGATGAAAATCCGTTGGACAAGTTTTTGTTTGTAGCTGGTACTAAAGATGTTTTTTTTTTTTTGGGCGGCCTCTTCCCAAGTTTAAAGATCAACAAAACTTGTGTAGTGGTTGTAGGCTCAAGATAGCAGCATGTGTGTGAAATTTTGTTAAAACTGGACGAATAAAAGTTTTCTTTTTCCATATTATGTAAAATTGTGAAAATCGCCAAATCTAATACTTTGCCATTAAATGGCCCCGAGCCGTAGGTCATGTGGCCATCCCATAATAATTTCAAAACTCCCTTTGGATATCCCCGACACGTGTGCTTTGGTATCGTTTGTGTACTGAGAAATTTTATTTTTGGTCTTCATAAGTGATTTTTGTCCCATTCATTTTCTTTACATTTCCCTTAAATTAAAAATGTTACAGTTTGTCCCAAGATTATGTGTTCATCACCAACATCCCAGCTGGAGCTTCAGACATCCAAATTATAGAGAGGCACAAGACTGAGAACATACTCGGTGAGAAGAAACAACTCCACATCTTTCATGATGTTATGCGTGTCTGAAATGAGCTGAAATGTTTTTTGTTTGTTTGTTTATTTGTCAGCTTCTGTTGCTTTTGCCAGCCACTTGATGTATTTATTTTGCATTACAAAAAGATTTATTTGGCTAAATAATTGGATGGATTAGTTAAATGGGGCAGATATAATACGTTTTCTTCTTTCTGTCCCCTTTCATTTTTACCAAAGACTTGAATATTGTGTAATTTATTGTTGTGTGCTGTGACACTAAAATAAAAAATAAATGAAATGCAGTAAAAGGATATTCTCAACTCAACTAATTCCATTTGCTGTAGGGAAGGCAAAATAAATTGTATTAATTTTTATTTAGCAATGCAAAACGGTGAAAAAGATTACCGGTACTTTGGCTTACTAATGGTGATACATTTACAAGTAAAGCCTAAATTTGTTGGACCAAGAAAATTAAAGGGCCTATATCATAAAAAATGAACTTTTGGAGCTTTTAAGTGCATTATTATGTTAATTCATCATGAAAAACACTATCAAGAGGTATTTTGATCCATTCGCGCATTTCTGAGCATTCCTCGGAAACCCGGCGCTCTGAGCACAGCCCCTCCCTGGGCTGCAAAAAACTTTCATTTTATATTCACAATATGCACATCCATCTTTGCAAAAGTTTGGATGTTGTTTTTTTTTGTGGACGAAATGCTGACATGCTGCTGATGACGGATGACTTCATGAAATGGGCGGCACCCACAAGGAACGAAAGGCGGTGTGTCAAGTTGTCCTACTTCTGGCTAGGAAAAGAGCTTTCGAAAATATTTCAGAAAAAAATGATTCTTTAGTTTCCAAAGGCAATATATTATGTTATATATGGATATAGTTTACTCTTAAAGGCTTAACAATAGCATGATATAGGCCCTTTACAGCTCAAATAGGCCACAAAAGGATAGAAATGTAGTTATAAATGAGTACAGAAAATTATATAATTTCAAAAATAGATTGAATCATGTACAATAGTGATTAATACTACTTGTGTCAAAACGTTCTTTTGGAAAGTGTAGGGAAACCAGAGATTATGATGGCACCAAGGACTGCTGCCCTGGTGTTCTGGTGCTCATGTATTAACTTCTGTGAGGACCACATTATTCCAACATGAACCTGAGTGAGTTATCATATTGAAAAGCCCGGTTTAGAGCAAAGATTAGGTAGATTAGGCTTTCAACAGTGGAGACATGAAGGAAGTCAAACTGATGCTGCGTTCACACCGAATGGGATTTACGCGCCAAATTCGTGTTTCTAGTTGGATTCGCAGAAATTCATGGCTAGACACTTGTCTAAAAATGTGTAAATAATTCCGCCAAATGTTTTTGAAATGCTACATGGAGCGATGTCTGTGGATATCTCATTTACAATGCATGAAGATGCAGAGGATGTTTAGAAATCAGGTTTATTTATTTTGAAGAGCTCTTCAAAAGCATCAGTAATCATGTCTCCATTCAGAGACTCTCCCAATCACCAACTCTTGCTGGAACTGTCTGAATGACGGCGCTTTCAACAGTACTTCTGGGTCTCTGTGACCCAGTTTGACTTGGGTCAGACTTGCTGCCCGCATTAGTCTGAGGACAGAAAAAATAAAAACAAGATTAAAATCAGAGGATCTTCTTATAATTGTCTCAATGCAAATTAAGAAAAATATCACAAAGTTCAGAAGGAGAACGATCAAATTCTTCCTCGTGTTGGATTTGAACTCCACCTGCTGATCGTTCCACTGAACACGCCACATGCATTTTGGGTTCTCCACCTCCAGCCCCTGACAAGTCCCTGAATGGTTGATGCAACATCCTCACCAAAGTTTTTATTTTGTAACTCTGGACGCACCATGATGCTTAAATCCCGCTGATTCCAAAGCAACGTGCAGTGGCCGACACCCAAATCACACTGCAGGACTTCTGATCACACCTGTACATTGACTTAACATTGAAACTGGACACTTCTGCTGTGTGAATTGTGTTCGGTATGAACACAGCTTAACATTCAAATAGTCTTTGAGATTATTCTAGACTCCTCACTAACTTCTACAGTGGCACGAGTGATTTGTCCCGATAAACAACATCGCTGTCTGGTACAGGAAGGCTTTCTAGCGTGTCACCAAAACAGTTTATCTCATCTGTGGTGCGACCCTTTGACCCATACAGGACATTTATAACGCTCGGGTCACAAAGAGGCACTGCACTAGGCTAAATGCTCAGGGGCCGGGAGTTGGGATGGAACCTACAATGCATCACAAGAAACTTCCTGGTTTTGATGCTTCTGCCTTCAGTCTGATTTGTGGCCGAATGCAGAAATTACTTTTTAAATTCCCAAGTTACAAGTCTACTATGTGCTTTACATTATTTCCTGTCACTGAAGTTTGTTAAAGGATATGAAAGATTAAAAGCACAAAACATTTTCTTTTTAAATATTCTGTCTTTAAGCTCACTTTAAGACAGCGGTTTTAGCAGAAGCAAAACGTGTCATAAATCTGTATATGTCATGGTCAGGCAAGCAAGTGAAAGCCCAAATTCTTTTAAACTTTAGGGAGGATAGCATCCAGAGGGGAGTTTGAAAGCCTGTTATGGTAAAAGGAGGAGGGAGTTGCCTGGTGAAGATAAATTATTTGTTTAAGAGGTGAAGGAATTCAGAACAGGTGGAAATGGTAATGGTGTTGTCCAGATAATCAAAGCAATCCATTAGTGATGTGACGCTCTGTATCGAGGATTCAATGCCGAGGAGTGGAGGAGGAGCTTCTGTGAAGTACATATCGAGGCTTGCTTCATCTAGAGGAGGAGCTGGAAAGGATGACGTCCGAAGCTTCGCTGCCCAGCTGTTCCACGTGACTGATTCATGGAGCGGTTCAGACTATGCCGCGAGTTTTGACAGCGGCATGAACTCCTCTGGCTCTTTTTTGCATTGAGACATAATTTTGAATTGAGGCAAACGAGGAGTTTTAGGAAACTACAGATGCATAAAGACAACAAACTGCAGGGCTTAGGAGGTGATCACATTGTTTGAAAAGAAACAAGTTTTATCAGAAAAAAATAAGACTAAGTCTGCAGTGTTATAACTGATGATAGTGGCAGTATGCCTATGTGATTCAACAAATCTGAATCTCGTACTGCTGGAGGACCACATGCTGCTCTGACCATCAGACTCAGCCTGATTCAGTTAGTAGAACATTTCATTCATCTTTGAGCTGATTGAAAATGATTGTCTTCCTCTTTAAACAGAGAGACTTTAAAAGCTCTGGCTTAAAAGCAGTTTAATATGAAAACGCTGATGTTTGCTCTCCTTTCCAGCATTGTCAGATGAAGCAGGACACTTCTACTTCAATGGAAATCCTGTCTTTGACAATTCACAAAACTTTCATGTGGCGGGAACGGTGTTTAAATACAGACGTCCCAGCAGCTTCTCTGATGGGCTGGAGTACATGACTGCTCAGGGGCCCACAGGGCAGGCCCTCAATGTTATGGTACCACTTATGAGCATAAAAGTACAAAACAGATTCAGTTATAACTTTAAAGTGTGTTTTTTGACACTTTCCTTTTTCTCACTGTCCACAGTATTACAATGTAAATGGAAAACGCTCCCATATCACATACCAATACACCCTGCCACTCACGCCTCACAACATCTCTGCTTCTGAAACTGTCTCCGTTGGCCCCCCACACCTTCTTCTTAACCTCACGTCAGAGGAAGTGACAGAGACTGACTCGGGGGTCCAGAGTCGCTCCATGAACCATAGCAGATGTGAGGCATCTGCACATCGCTTCAACAGCCTGCTAGAAGCAGAGGACCTTTTGGAGGAAGATGAGGATAAAAAGCACGTGTGGGATGCCCAGACATTGGGCTCATCTCCCTCTCCTGATGTGGTTCTGGACCACAGACCCGTTGATGCTGTGTTGACTGGCAATGATGTGGTACACGAGGAAGCTTCACCACCATCTGACTTAAGTGAGTGGAACATTTCTTTCCTCAAGCTGCAAGCAGGATATAAAAGAGAAAAGAGGGTGATGTCAATGTATTCTAATGAGAGTTTTATAAATATCTGTGATATCTGTGGTCCACGCATCAGTCATTTTCATTCATTCTTTAATATTTGGTTGATTCTCTTGAAGTGATTGTGAGTAAAATGTCTTACTTTCTAAACGTGTAGTTTTGAAGGGAAAACTCAGTAGGATAAGAAGTTTTGTTCTTTTGACCATTCTCAAAAAATGTGTTGCTGAACTCTAAACTATGAGTCCCTTAAGCTGAAATACATATCAGCCAGTGAGTAAATGGGTTATGGTTTGATTTCCTGTCTGTATTTTGTCTTCATCCACAGGCAGTAGAAGCGTCTACTCTGCTGCTCTGTCAGAAGTCGCCCCCTACATGTTACGGGGCGATTTGCATCACAACCAGACAAGCCCTCACTCTGTTAAACACACACTTACAAATTCACAAGAAACAGCCGTCAAAGAAATGCATCCTGATGCACAGGCGGTTGCAGTGGTGGAGCTTGCTGCCCAGAGAACCAGCACAGACAGGTCTGACACTGAATGTTACCACATTACATCCAGCTCTCCATCAGCAACATCAGCTATGTTTATTGTTATGTCCATTCAGTCATTTTATGGACATTCTCTGTCAATGCAAATCTATCTCTGAAAACAGCAGTCATCCTCCTAATTCACTTTTCTGCCTTCAGCTTTGTTGTCTTCATGTTCATTTACCAACAGACTCTGTTACCAGAGGGATCAAACCTGTGACAGTGAATTTAAAAAAGGTTCTTTTAAAGATCCACTTGAATAAAAAGGATTTTTTATAAATTTTATAACATTTTTTCCTCATGATAAAGGAAATATATAAAGAAAATTAAGATTAAAATTGCATTTCTGAGTATTACTTTTCAAATTGTTGAATCAGGAGCAGATAAAAAAAGGCAGTTTAAAAAAGCTTATAGTCGTCGCATACAAACAGCAATTGGCAGACCACAAGCTCCCTGCTCCATTCTGATATATCCACTTGTAAACAAACAGATCCATGTACGTCTTTGTTTTCGTCGTCTGAGCTGGAATCTGGATCTAAATTGTACAGCTGGTTAGCTCTGATTTTGCATTTTTGTTGCACCGCTAATGTTAGGCTGGGGTTGTGAGGGGCTGTAAACTAGTGGGAGAGAGTGTAAACAGAGGCATAATGGGAAGGCTTACTTCACGCCAACAGTCCCGCCCACATGCTCAGAGGTAAATGTCTGATGAACTCCTGCGGCTCTGCAGAAACCATGTCCTTAAAAATGACACAGGCTATAACAGCGTAATCATAATTAAAGGACCACTGGGAACACTTTGAAAATAGGTCAAAAGATGATCAGAGTGGGACTTTAAATATAAATCACTAGATTTGCTTCATTGTTTTAAGAAAAATCTCATTATATTTGGGTTTTGTCAGAGGCTTTCCCCGTAAACAGATTGCCTTCATTTAGGTCTTTTTCTTTATGTCACAATTTGCATTCAGGTCAGTTTTTTTCCTGTGTGCCTGTGTTCCCTTTCCAGCAACGACTTTGATGCATCTTTGGACCGCCGCATCAGTCCTGCTGACATGTATCGTTGGAAAATCTCTGCTTATACCCCTTGCAGCTCAACCTGCACAACAGGTATGCACATGACCAGTGCCAATTTATGAGACCAAACCTCCATTTGACATTTTCTCTTCTAAAGCCAAAAAGGAAAAGGGGGAATTAGGATTTGTTTTAAATGTAACTAACTAAAATACACAGTAGTGTCATGAAACTGCACAAATAAAATTGTCTGCAATGGTGTTTATTACCAGGTCTCTCCAGCACCTATGCCCTCTGTGTCCGTTATGACGGTACAGAGGTGGATGACATTTATTGTGATTCTCTGACCAGACCAGAGCCTACTCATGAGTTCTGCAGTGGAAAGGAATGTCCTCCACGGTACTGAGCCATTGCTGTGCATTTGTTCTGTGATCACGAATGAACTTCTTGAAAATCCTAGAAGTCCGAGAAAAAACTTGTGGTATAGAAGTCAAAGCAGATCCTTCTGTTGACTGTAAAATAAAAAAAGGGTTCTCAAATATTTTTAAACTTTATGGACCACTTAGTGCAGCCGGTCCTGATGAAGCAACAAGAAAAAGTCACATGACTGACTGCTGAATAGAAGTGGTCCGGTTTCCTGCTTTGTGAAACATCGTTATAGTTTTAGTTTGAGTACTCCAGAGAGAGCAGCACATCTGTGGAGGAGCGAGAACACCAGTAATAGAATCACTAAGGTTTCTGATGCACACAGTCTTAAAATGAGTAAATCAGGAAAAAAAAGAAGAAAAACAAAAGCACAAATGAAAGAAAAAATGGCATTAGAGTAAAGTTAACTAAATACATTTAGGAGTACATTTCATTCTACTGAAAAATTGTAGCTTCTGTTCTCGCTTCAGATGGGAGACCAGTGGGTGGAGCGAGTGCTCTCGGACCTGCGGAGAAGGTGTTCAGTACCGCACTGTGAGGTGCTGGAAAATGCTGTCTCCAGGTCTGGACTCTTCAGTCTACGACTCACTGTGTTTGTCACATAACCTTCACAGACCAGCCAATAGAAAGCCTTGCATTGGCCAGAGCTGTGGACCGCAGTGGGAGGTGTCGGAGTGGACAGAGGTATTACGGCATGACTGTATTATATATCAACATAAAAGTTTTCTTTGGAGCTGACTGATGTTTTTAAGTTTTATCATTCTTCTTTAAATCTTGTTCTAAAATTATTGAAGTTCAATCTGTGTTCTGATTGGTCCTTTTAAAATGATTTCTTAATTATCTTGCAGCCTTGGCTCTGTGGAACCAAAGCAGATACTTTTAGTTGTGTTTCAGTAAATATAAAAGCTGGCAGGTAAAAACAAGTGTTCCATTTTATTCTTTGGGTTTCTTTTTACTGTCGTGTTGTTCAGTGCTCAGCACGCTGTGGCTCACAGGGGCTTCGAACTCGGGAGGTTCGCTGCTCTACTGAAAAAAGGAAGTGCAACAAAACTTCCCAACCAGCAGAAAGAGAGGAATGTGAAGCGCCACCCTGTGACAGACGGTGGACCGTTTCTGACTGGGGACCTGTAAGTTCTTCTGTTGTCTGTACAGTCAAACAAATCAGACTAAAACACATCCACATCGCATGACTTTTAAAAACCAGTTGAAACAGACTCTGAGGGGTCAGGGGGTACTCACAGAAGATTGAACTGTGATATTGTATATGGTTCTGCATAACTTATCTTCCAATCTCTAAAAGATGTCCTGAGCACTTCCAGTGTGAGGACATGGTGATCATGGAACGTTGTTTTCTTTTCACACCTACTTTGCAGCCTGTATCTGACATCCCCTTTAGCTTGACCTTCAGTCTGCAGATGGTACTTGGGCTTAACTCCAAAATATACCACAACTTAGCTTTGCAGAACATTAGCTTATATTTTAATCAACAAAATAATCTAGCAAACTCATGTTTTGTGTTACATTACATGACTGACTTTCATTAGTTTTACTCAAACTGACTTTGAACTCCTGCACGTGTATGATCCTCAGATTATTAAGATTTATGCACTCAGGCTGGCATCCATCCATCCCTCCCCACTGAATCTCTTTCAGGGTCATGGGGTACTGGAGCCTATCCCAGCCTCTGTTGGGTGAAGGCGGAGTTTACTCTCGATGGTTTCCCAATCCAATGCAGAGCCTGTTTACAGTTAATGTTTTAAATATATTTGTATGTGTCTGGCTGAATATAACTACTTTATATCATTGCATTTCAGTTCTAATCATGACTATGTCAGTAGCAGGAGACACTAACTGAGACATAAAATGACATTCCAGTGTTCAGGTGCATGTGGAGACGGACGGATGCTGCGTACCGTGACCTGTCGCTCATCGGAGGGGTTAGTGATGTCAGAGGAGCAGTGTGACCAATTACTGCGGCCGCTTACTGTTTATCCTTGTGGTGACAGAGACTGCGCCCCCCACTGGGTTGAACAGGAGTGGCAACAGGTGACAACAGCACAATTGTTTGAAGGAACTCAGGGAAGCAGCCTGTCAGGTTTTTCCAACCATGGCATTTGTCTTTGGTTTTGTTTAAGAAGGAATATTGGAATTATTTATTTTTTCTCTGAAGTTGTTAGTTACCAAAAGGAAAAGCTAAAAAGCAGCCATAACGTTTCTGCATGCTGTACAATTTTCACTCCTCATCATGTTTAAATGTTGCAGTGTAATGTGACATGTGGGCGTGGCGTGAGGCAGCGTCAGGTGGTGTGTGCCGGCCTGGAAAGAGGCGTATTCAAAGAGTTTCCAAACAGCAGCTGTGACCAAAACAAGAAACCAGAGAGCACGTCCTCATGCTTCCAGAGACCCTGCTCCAAATGGTTTAGCACATCCTGGTCTCAGGTAACTCTGCCTTCTGATGGACCCCCACCCTGAGCTGAACACAGCTATCTTTTTTAGCACCAAATACTAGTTTTAATCCCAAAAGAAACTAACAAACAAAAAATTTTTTTAGAATGTATTCTCCTCAGAAGACTGAGCACATAACTTCCCTGCACTAATGTGATGGGTGATACTGAGGTCTTGATTGCAGCAAAAAGGCCATGTTTGGCTCAAAGACAGATGTTCAAGATGCAATACAAGAGATTCGCTTAGTCATGTCCTTACGCAGTTCTTATGAAAGACAGAATTTCTTCTCGCACGAATACATCGAGTCAAACAAGCTCAGCATTTTCTCAGCAAATGTGCTGTTGAAAGCTGCCTTTATCCAGCTGATTGACCAGAGGGAGCTTTTGGTGTCGACTGCCACACTCAACCTCCCACTGCAGCCCGATGAGCTCCATCTGCGAGTGGTCTGGAGCGTTATAGGGTGCACAGAGAAATTGTTAACTCCCCTTAGAAAAAAAGAGCGGTGTTTGACGAGTCTGTGCTTTTATAGCGGGGAAATGAAAAAAAAAACAAACCTCCACCTCTGCTCCTTTTGCCTCCAACTGTCATATTGGATGAAATGTCTTCAGTTCTTCAGGCCACAGTGTTTTAGTTGTTTTTATTTATTTAAAAAATCTTTTCAAAAATGTCAACAGTATTCTACATGGCACACAGTGGAAAGCAACAACAACAGCAACGACAGCAGAAATAAAAACAATATAGGCACGTTTGAAAGGGAGCAGGCAGAAGCTTAGCTTATTGAAGCCGGCCCCGTGAAAAAGAAAAGAAAGCAAAATAAAACCAAAAAAAACCAAGCAAACTACATTTTCAGCATAACAAATAATATTATTATTATTATAGTTTAACAGTCTTAATCATGTCACACAACTAATACTGCAATTTATGTTTCTATATTTTTGAAATTTGCCCGTATTATTTGTTTGTGAGCATATTTGAAGATGTTTTCTGGATTTCAATTGTTTCAGATTTTTGGTCTGAACACAGAGAAAGAAAATCTGCAGTTGGTTTGTGCTAATGCCAGTTTAAAGTTTCCAATTCCTCTTAGTTTATGGGTATTTTTTTACTGTCAATAATTTCTGAATATTGTCTGGTAATAAGAAGTTAAATGCTTTGATAGTGTATTAAATGTTCCCATTTTAATGATTTAGATTACCAGTATATAAAAATCGAAATCTAATATAAAAAAGTCCCAAAGCGCTTTACAGTCACAGACCCATTCACATACACGTTCACACACTGATGGCGGCTCCACTGCCTAACACTGGCGCCAACCTCCCACCAGAGACAATCTGGTGTTCAGTGTCTTGCCCAAGGACACTTTGACACGCAAGTCTGGAATTGAACCTGCAATCTTCTGATCAGACACCAACCGCCCTACTGCTGCACCACGGCCGCCCCATAATAATGATTTGTAATTATTCCCCCAAACTTCATTACAGTCAGTGAGGTAGGGGAGCACTGAGGAACAGTATAAAGTAGATGAATTGCACTCCTGAACGTGTGAAAGATTTTTTGAAGATTTTCGGTTTTTTGTTCCAGGAAAACAGAAGCAAACTCCTGCTTCCACTCAGGACAAATGTTCTCCACAGTTCTCATCACGCAGTCCTTAATAAATTCTCCAACGATCTCTTGGCAGATTAGGCAGACATACAGTCATGTGAAAAATTAGGACACCCTCATAAAAAACTGTAAAGTGAAACTGTATGAGTCTGGATGTGCACTCCATGCTGTACTACCCCGTCTTCTCCCATCAATAACTGGACAAATGAGTAGAAGGGTGTGACATGTGGTCCTAATTAATATAAAAGCAGAAAAACAAATCAAAAAGTAAGCTCTTTTTCACTAAATGAAGAATATACACTCACTGGTCACCTTATTAGGTAGACCTTGCCAGTACCCGGTTGGACCCCCTGTAGCCTTCAGAGCTCCCATAATCCTTTGTGGCATCTGAATGTTGCAGCAGAAATGGAGACTCATCAAATCAGGCAACAGTTTTATTCAATTTTCAATTGTCCAGTTTTGGTGATTTTCTGTGAATTGTAGCCTGAGTTTCCTGTTTTTAGTTGACAGGACTGGTACCCGGTGTGGTTTTCTGTTGCTGTAACCCATCTGCCTCAAGGTTGGACGTGTTTTGTGTTCAGAGATGTTCCTCTGCAGATCTCAGTTGTAATCAGTAATCTTTAACATCCCACACGCTCCTTTTTTCCCAACTGGTCAAACAAGAAATGTAAACAAATTAATATCAATAAAGTTTAGCCTTAAATACATAAAGGGTTTATACAAATATATCCGGACAGAAACTAACAGCTTATTTTCTACTGTTTTTCATATAATGTTGATTTTCTTTTTTAGACATTCTGCTACTTGTTTAGATGTTGTTTTTTTTGTATTTGTTGTAAAATGGAGTAAAAATGCTGTTGTATTTTTGAATGTACCTTTATGGGTTATTCCTATCTTCTGTCTTTAATAGAAAACATCTGCTTCTGTTGAATATTCAACAAGATTTGAACCAAAAGTTAAGGAAAAATCAAATGAAGAAATGTCCTCTCTTGCTCTGTTAGTGCAGTAAAACTTGTGGAAGTGGCGTCCAGGTTCGAGACGTGAAGTGCTACCAGGGAGGGGAGCTGGTTATCCGGGGTAACAACTGTTACTCTTTTCTGAAGCCAGAAGCTAGACAAAACTGCAAAATCCAGGACTGTCCTGCAGACACACCAGGTATGAAACTATACCAGTCTAAGTATCAACTGATTGCTTGAGGCTCCAAGCAGTCAATCTCTCATCTGTCAGTTTTTTTTCATGGCCTGTCTTTATTGTGGCTTTTCAAATTGTTAGTCCTTTTAAGTTAGTCATCATGCAGATTTTTCACATTTGTCTCTAACAAACCCTGGTAAACACACAAGAACAACTGCGGGCCTGGCACCTACAAAATGAGCCCAAACCATCTCATCTACACCTCCATACCTGGGAGATGATGTGAAGTAAGTCTTTGCTGGGTTTGGTTTTCGGCAAACATACAGAATGGCCAAAATAAATGCCTGGGAGCTCTGACTGCACCCTCACGCCCGAGCTAAAAGTCCCGACATAGCATTGGTAGCGAAAAAATAATGGCGAGCAATACTGGATCAATCCAGTCATACAGTTCTGAGCAGAGGCCAGCTCGCATGAGGAAAATAAATGCGTGAAAGGGGACGGAGGAGCAGAGTGGCAAAAGAGACTTTGGCACGCCGATTTCAGTGGTTGCATCATCAGTCACAGCTTTTTCAAGCATCCGGTTTCTGATCCAACACGGTTTGAATGAAGAAATACTCAGAAACACAGTTTTAATCATAAATTATTTTATATAGGTCCTCTTTTAGGAGAAAAATGCTACAAGAACCTGTTAAAAACAGAAAAAAGACCATTTTCATTGGAGTGGATCTTTATAAAAGTTCTGTTGGTGCTGTAGGAGAGCGCCTCTACTGCTTGAAAAACATGCAAGAAAACCTGGTTCACAAACTGCACCTGTGCAGATCACAACACTTGTAAAACAACCTTCTTTAGTCTGACAATAAGCACTCTAAAATCTGAGATGTATTTTTTGTTTAACCACCACACATATGCGGATCATTCTGTGTCAGACATTCTGGGTTGTCCAGTCCTGTCTTAGGTCTTAAATTTCTTCACAGGGATTGCAGGCAAGATAATTGATTCTGTACATTTGCACACTTAATATCCCAGCAGTAAGGACATCTGACTTATTTTTTAAATAATCCAGGATCTTATGCTAATGGACCTTAAATTGATTGTTTTGTGTGTTTCTGCAGCAGCATCAGTCTCAGCAGACACCTTCTGCCAGGACAAGCCAACAGCCAACTGTGCTTTAGTCCTGAAGGTGAAACTGTGCTCACACTGGTACTATCGAAAGGCCTGCTGCCAGTCCTGTAAGGCACCGAGACACTGAAACGCACTGCAATCTCCCGCCTCAATACCGAACACCAGTACCGTCACCGACATAATCTTCCCACTGGCACTGAGCCTACTGCCAGCCAAGACGTCTCATCACGTCCCACGGAGAGCGCCTGCATTACACAGAAGTTTTGTCCAGATTAAGCTCCCAGCAGGAGAATTTAGGAGGCAGTTCCTGTTCAGCATTGATTCAAAGAGACGGGCGCAACGGAAAATTTCAAGACGAAAAACACAAGATCCTTCAATGATTTATGAGACTGAGAGTTTCTGAAGTGAATCTGTCATCTCTAAAATGTCCTTCCAAACAAACTTCATTCATGCACGTTTTTCCCAAAACACACCGGTGTCTTTATAAAAGCCTTAATGTCAACAGCCTGGAGTGACTCTTGGTGTCAAACCAACACTACTTTGGTTTTTCTCAAGGGTTCAATGCTCTTTGAATGATTCTAAAGTTTTCCTTCATCTTCCTTTACATTAAACTAAAGTTTTAAAAACTAACAAGAAAGGAGGCTGAGCTTGTTGATACAGGTCTCCTTCATTCAGGTGGTGCTGCTCTTGAAGTTGAGTCATGGCAAGTGAACTTCTTTAAAATGTTTCATCGCTCATCCAAGTGGTGTCACCGTACTTGACAATAACTCGTGTTTGACATTAAAGCATGACTCAATGAACATCTTTAGCCAGCCAGTCAATCATTTAAAGAGAATGTTTGTCTCCTCAAATACATTTGTCAAACTATGAAAGAAAACACGACCCTTCTTTCTGTGTAACGGGGCCATTTCAGGGCATTTTCATGACATCCACTGTTATAGCCATCTTCTAATATGCAACCTTGGACATTTCCTCGTTGTTTCCTGGAGTCTCCTTCCTTGGCGATAACAAACACCATGATGTGACACGTGAAACATTGAGATGAGGCAGAGACCAATCAGTTTATTTAGTCCTGTCAGCAGTTGTGTACAGACAACATGAACACGACGGAACAGACGTGACAGAATGTGCACTCTGCAGCACTTACCTCACAGACGACACAGGCAGGAGACCGAAAGACTATGGAATTAGACTGCACACATCTATCTCGTAGCATTAGACAGCACCAGGTCCAAACTTTATTCTGAGAAACTGCTTTAAGACAGATCTCATCGGTGACAGCGGCGTTCTGGGAGCTCACTGTGATGGCATTGGGCCCAATAACATCCATGTTTGTGGAGGAGCATGGAGATCATCTGAACTCTTAAAAACTAGAGAGATTTCTTTTTAAACCAATCAAATTTGGTTAAAGGTTTTAGTTGTCTGACTATCTTTCCATCATCAAAAGGATACTTTTGTAGTATTAGTACTTAAAGTTATATTTAACTAGCTGAAGCTATTTAACAATTTACAAATGAGACTTTACTTCTTCCTCTACTCTACAGCTTGGCGAACCGCCACCTTCACGAGGCAGAGGGGTTTGAGAGTTTCAGATGCTCAGCCGGGGCATTTATTTGGGCTTGAGAAATTGACCCATGAACTATCAGAAAAAAACAGGGCGAACCAGCTTCTTGACAGAACCACAATGCAGAGGATGAGGGCGCCCTTGAATTTTAAACGTTGCTGTGAGAGATCTCATCTTTAACCAAAATATACTACAATGACATGTTTCTATTAACATGTAACTCACACTGGTTCACCCTTGGAAGTTGGTAAGGGGAAGCATTTTTTATGAGACAATGGACAATTGTTGCAAGTTCGGATGTTTTCAGTTAGCAACACAAATCTGAACGCAGATCTATATATTACTTGAATCTCGAAAAACTATTTAAAACTCAAAAGAAGACATTTATCACCTCATTTGTTTTCCCGGACACATGGACCCGTTCACATGCACTTCAGTCACATCTGTATTCATTCACAGTTGGGACACCATTCTTTGCTGCCTTCACGGATACTTTGGATGAAGATGCAGAGATCCTGGACCACTGACTCAGCTAAACATCTTCGCTTCTCACAACTTTCAGCCAGAGTGAAGACAAACACTTTTATAATCTTGTATTGAAATTTAAACTAGTAAACAGACACAGAAAAGGACCAGTGTCATGTGGTGTTTGACACATGATTCAGAGAATCATTCATTCATTTACCAATCCGCTTTATCCCTTTCGGGGTCACGGGGTTGCCGGAGCCCAACCCGGCCACTCATGGGCGAAGGCAGGGGACACCCCTGGACTGGTCGCCAGTCTGTCGCAGGGGCCACAAACACACACCCATGCACACTCACATGCACACCTAGGGACAATTTACAGTGACCAATTAACCTATGAAGCATGTTTTTGGACGGTGGGAGGAAGCCGGAGTCCCCGGAGAAAACCCACGCATGCGCGGGGAGAACATGCAAACTCCACACAGAAAGGTCCCCCAGCCAGGACTCGAACCGGGAACCTTCTTGCTGTGAGGCAGGAGCGCTAACCACTGCGCCACCGTGCAGCCTTCAGAGAATCAGTAACTGAGAATTAAATTCAATGACGCAAAGAGGCACCAAATTCTATCTTTTAGTTTTTGTAAATGAAAGTTAAAGTTTCAGAAGTCTGTCTTCAGTCGGGTTGATCTCAGCTATCGTCTGTGTTCACGTTCAGGGGAGCTTCAAATGGTCACAGCCTTTTTTCTAATTAAATCTCTAAAAAAAAGGGTAGTCTCTAGGTCATGTCTGAGTAGAACAGGGGGTTTCTCACCTAAAACATTTTCCCAGAAACAGAACAAGTTTGTGTGAGACAACACTGGCATGCTGTTAGCAACAGACAATGAAACATGACAATGGAGGACCGAAGGGGTCACGCTCTGCGCAGCTGGAGGCAGCAGAGCAGGAAGATGGTTGCTGCGCCTTCTGCTGCTTTACCCATCAGGCTCCAGGAAAACCCAAGTCAAAGCGGCAGCCGAGATTTTACGGGTGAAAAAGGGGCAAACCAAAAATTGTGGAACAGAGCAAAGAAGTGGTGCAGAAGAGCCAGCACACTCATGACCAACCTGACTCAAGGTTGATGGACCAAAAGGACATGCTTGTTCTGACTGACAGCAACGATCAGTGTGGAGGGATTTGCTTCAGTGAGAATGATGCAGCATTTTGTATGAAATGATTGACAGAACTTGATTATGAAGAAGCACCTGATGGAGTTGTTGTTTCTGATGGAGGCGTGACCAAACAGACTCAGTTCATTGTCACTGCGGTTATCCCTCTGATGGTTTTTATTTCTTTTATCCCCCTCCCTCAGAGCACAGGATAGAAGCAGGGAAAACACTAATTGTGTAAAATGGGTTTGGAAGCGGCATGGATTTCAAGCCTCGGTGAACGGTCTCGGCTGTCCCACATCTCGCCCTACAGGTCGAAGAGGACCTCCAGCACCGTGGCGATGGACCAGGCCTGCGTCTCACAGCTGAAAGGACAGTGTTGGCCGTTCTCATTGGTCAGCTCTGGCAGGCCCTTCCATGGAGACCTGAGGAGGCAGGAAGTTCTCCCATCACCTCATGGTGTAATAAAGGAAAATTCACAAGAAAAAGAAAACACTGCAATCAACCAAAAAAAAAAAAAAAAATTGAGTTTCCTTCAACTTTTTATTTTCTGCTGTCAAACCTGGAGAACACACATCTTTCACATCTGCATCTGGAATTTCTTATAAAGAATTACTTTAATAGTGAGTCAAAATGTTTTACAAACTTTACAAGAAATGTAGCCCACGAAGCTTCCAGAAGGATTTCTCATTGTGAAAACACCTATAGTTGTATGTGTGCATGAAGCCACGAGGACAAAGCATTTCTCATGCTTTTTTTAAAGCAAAAAAAGTTAAAAAAAAAAAGTTAAAAATGTTTGCAAACCTAACGACATTCCTGACTAATTACTAATCGACTCCTAGACATGTGTGCTGGGACTCTTTAGATCGTTTCAGGATGAAACAATCTGTCTAATGTTGACAGTATGCTGAAATGACCTCCACACTCCTTCCTCATCCTAATAGTCCAGTTCCTTTTGATCTGGACATTTTTACCGTCTTCAGTCCTGCTACGAGAAACCTTGGAAGTCCCTTCCGAAGAGGCCTGGACTTTTAACTCTTACATAAATCAAGTGTCTTACTGCCTCTTTTCTCCTCTGCAGCATTTCTAAAATCTGAAACTTTTTTTCCACATGGATGGGGAACATTTGTTCCTTCTGGATTGTTCTCTTGTATGTCTGCTCACCATAGACTCCAGCTGATCCAAATTTGTTAGGTAATTTTTTAACAACTCCCCATGTGTCCCATTGACAGTCAATTATTTGTCTTTCCTGCTGTGTCCACCCTGACTCCAACCCAGTCAGGACATTTGCCCCCCACCCTTATAGACTGAAGTGTCTTGCAGATGACTTCATTTCAGTGTGCTCTTAGATTACATCTTGCAGCCTTTTCTTTGTTCAGATGTGTTGCTGTGCAGCATTGTGTTGTAATCTTGGTGAAGAATTCCTGCTTTAGAAATATCAATGAACTGAGTTCAGTAAATGGACTTAGTTTGAAGGGTGAGGATGGATTCGTCATAGATCTGAACAGCAGGGACTGGTTAACATGCTCATGAACTGAAACATCCAAACACAAAACCTGCAATTGATTTTTGTCTGCAGGTCAAGTTAAAAAAAACAAAGAAATCCTGGAACCTCCTGTTCTGTGATGACGGGAAATGCCCTCCTTACCTCTCCAGGTGAGTGTAAAGCTGAGATAAGACATTTTTCACTAATGTCATCGTCTTGGTGTAGGTGTCCTCTCCTAGCTTCTTGGCAAAGTAGAGTTTAGCCCGCAGGAAGTAGCCAACTGGCCAAAGCCACTCCTGTGCACAAACACAGAGACACTCTGACTGTAACTGCAAAAGAGATCCTCGTCATCTGCTCCTAACCGGCATTTTTCGTCTTCTTTCTGTTTTTGGAGTCTGCATGTTTTTACTGTAGATGCAGAGCAGCCTGGACTCTAATCTGTTTGATCTGCAGATTTCTGCCCATCTGTTTGTGGAAAACCAGTCACAGCCACATACACACATTCAAAAGCTTAGAAAACATCACCACAGAAATCTTAGATTATTATTCAAATAACATGTTTGCTAAGTTCATTCAGATGATTGTTTTCCTTGATTTGGACTTTTTAGAAGCATTAGAAAGATCTCATTGGTCTTTCATAGGTGAGACTCTGTAAGCAAGCCGACTCTTCTCTGGTTCCAACAAGCTAAAGTCTTTGAATGCTTCACTGCTTAAAATATTTCAGACCCATTAAGGCTCAGACTCCATAAATAACCTGGAGTTAGTGATTCCAAATTAACCGCAGAGGAGCTGAATCTCATGTTTTGTGACCCTGGCAGTAAACTATTGATTGATTATTCAACTGTTTTCTAATTGCTCAAACACACAGACTCACCGGTCCCTGATGGTAGTTAAAGCCTTTTGCCAGGTTGTAGTTGTCGTTGTCCAGAGCGTTGTCATAGACACCACAGTACACCATGTCACTAAGACAATGCAAACAATGAAAAAATTAGGGTTCAATTGAGCAGAAACAGCAACTTTGTCGAGAGAGAAACCAGTAATTGGTTCTACTGAGCAGAGGTGCAGAAAGGAGGGTGTAATAAATGATTACTCAGGGTCAAGTGTTTTCATTCCCAGTGGTCCCAGTAGTTTCTTCTCAGCAACCTCCAGAACCCTCCAGGCTTTCTGTGGTGTGAACATTTCTGGAGCCTGTCACACAAAAGAAGTCCTGTTGAGAGTTACTCTCCAGACTCACACAGAAACGTTATGCTGTTTCAGCTCACCACCACCATGGCGATGGTGAAATTGGGTCTCAGTTGGTAGTCACACCAGGGACTAGAAGCTCCATAACTGTCCTTATAAATGCATTTTTTATGCACTAGGTCAGGGTGTTTTTCATTTGGGTCATTGGGATCCTCAGGCACCCAGAACTCTGTTTCAAAGGACTGCTGGAGCTGCTGGTTCCACTGAGGGTACGAGATGAACACCTCTTTACCTAGAATCCAAAAGAAATGATTAAGATGACTTTCCAAGTCATCCTGTGTCATGTTTCTGACTGTGTGAGTGCGCACCATCTCTGTGAACTTTAGCTCCATCATAGGGGAACAGTCCCTTGGCGTGGAGCTCCACGAGCCAACGAACAGCTGATTTGCTGAGGCCAACGATCTCCACAGCGGCGCCGTCTCTGCACACACAAACCCAGCACTGGTCAGGTCTCAGCTGCGCTTCAGCCAACACCACGGAAAAAAGCCACAAATGTCTTTCAAGTCCTGTCAGCTGTAGATCATCAACATTCACCTTCAAAAATTCAGGTGTACAACGCTTTTAAAGACATTTAACGAGGTTTCTGATTTCAGAACATTTCAGACATTGGCTACTGAACAGCAGATATAACTACCCTTGTTCTCCTTTTTTAAAAACTGCAGGTTTCAGCAGGATTCATAACAAGAAATAATACATTTTTTTAAAAAGCACCTTTTTTGACCAAGGTCACTTCACAATAAAAACAGATAAAACACAATAAAAGAAACAAGATAAAAAACTGTTACAAAAGACAGCAGACAGAAGGAACTAATGATATGTTATTTTGAAAGTTTTCCAGCCTTTCATTCATCAGGAGTGGAAGACAGTTATCAAATTCTTGTATGTGTGCACGCATCGTGTATTTTTTGGCTAAGCGCATCCAAGACATGAATGAGCTGCAAACCAGCCTCTGAATGGCCTTTTAGCTACAACAAAACAAGATTTTCTTAATGAAACTCAGGAAAAAGACTCAAGAAGTCCATCTGACCTGTACACCAAAACAGAGTAAAAACAAAGCGTTGAATGTTGAAAGTACCATCATTATGTGGAATTATAATGGAGGATAAAATTATTTCCCAGTATGCTTTGACTTAATCACATTTCTGCAGTTTTTTTTACCTCATCTTCATGGGTCAGGACTCAAACTACCAACCACAGGTTTTTTACAAAAAACTACTTGTAAAATACAATGAATCTTGTAGCCAGAAAATCTACACATTTGAAGAACTTTTATCGCCATACATTGACTACGTTTATACATGAAAATAATTATTTTAAATTCCTAAAATAATAAAGTAATAAGTGACCTCACAGAAACAGTGTGGTTGGATCATTTTCTGGTGAAATATAAAAATACAATGTTTTAGCCCAAAACTGTAGTAAAGAAAAGAGGTGGCGGTGGTTTCAGTGATGCTTCACCTGGGAGTTGCAGGCATGCCTTTGTTCCGTGCTCTGTCGCTTTCCCCCATTTTGTCCATCCATGTCCCACAGTTGAAGCGGTTCCCCCCCATCACAAAACCAGTGGCTGGGTCCACTTTAGCAACCACTGTGAACCCTGGAAAAGAGAAACACAAGCCCCTCTGTTGGCTGTCTGTGTGACTGGAAAAAAAGCCACAAACTCAATATTTTTTTTCTGCTCATGGTCATCTCTTTCAGCTTTTTTTTTCTTAATTTAGAATTAAACCGGAGACACGTTTTCTGTTAGGCCTCACGGACCCAAACACTTTCATTCTTGTGTTTGTATTGAATGTGTTTAGTCCTACTAAGGCACACTGACCCCATTTGTTCTTTTTTTTCAAAAGTAGATGGACTGCATTGGTTTTTTAAGGACTTTACTTCTAAATGCTCTTCTTGTGCTTTCAATTAACATAAAGTAAACAATATCATTTGTAATCATTACTACTCCATATTGCCCCTCATCTAAAAGTAATATTAGGATTGTGTAACTTATTACAGGAATCATGTAACACTTTAAAACTCTAAAACAATATTGTAAAGTAAGAGATTTCTTTGGCATTATAGGTAATCACTCAACTATTATCTTATTTAGATGTTAGTTTATTCTCGCTTCATGTGAAGAAATGCTTTTAATAAATGTGCATGCACACACACACACACAGCATACTCCACCTTCATCTCGCATGTGCATGTCTATCTTGGGTCCAGCATTTCTCTCTCTAAAAGATATTCCCTCCAGGTGGCGCTGCAGAGCCTCTTGGATCACATCGTACAGAGGCTGCTCCTACACATAAGCATCAAGTCTAAAATGATGAGCGTGTGAATGCATATATGCAGACCTTTATAGAGGCTGATGGCAACATTAGAAACACTCATGAAAAACAAAGAACACCCTGATCAAGACTGGAGCCATGACTGAACTGCCAACAGTGTGGAAGTTTCACATTTGTTAAGTTCATGTGCACACGCACCACCTCTCCAGGTCCGCAGGGCTCACAGTCATCAGTCGGGTACATGCGTGTGACGGGGCAGCGGAGGATCTGTTGTCCTTCTGGAACATGGTTAGTGTAATCCTGAGGAGAAAAAGAGGAGAGCCCTTCTGAAAGTCCAATCAGAGCAGCAGGACATACCATGAGAGAGAGGAGCAAAACTGCCCTGCAGAAACTTTTGATACTGAAATGTAAGACAGGTTTAAGCAGGTAGCTTATCTCTGCTATCGGAACTGAAAAAGCAGCTCATCTAGAATTGCAACACAACTACATATTTTCCAAGTGTTTGTAAAAATACACATTTCTCTATCTCTTTAATAGTTCTTCTCTGATTTTATAATTTTGTGCAAGTCTTGGGTCTCTAACCCTAACTCTAAAAGAGTAATAATAGTGATCTGGTCCAAAAAATAAAATAAAAACAGGGCATAAAAGACAAGCAGTGGAATGTTTTATGTTTGATGGTGATGGTCATGGTGATGACTCAGTGAAGTGTGTCACATTTAGTTAATCTGAGAATGCATTCACCTCACTGGAAAATCTGGGGAAAAAAATTTTTTTTTTTAATTTTTGTTCAGCAAAGTAAAATTGTGGTTTGAATTTTTAAAAAAAAGTCATGTATAAATTCTGGTGATAATTCTGTGATTGAATAATCTTTTATCTTCATTCGGCCTACAGCCAGGATGTGGTCATTCAAGTACCTCCAAAACACAAACATTTTTCTATTCTTCTTTAAAGACCCCATCCAACGAAAGTCCTGTTTTAGTTTTTGACATGTAGCTGCGTGTTGTATTTTTTCTTATTAAAGAGAACAAATATAATAAGAAATCATTTCATTTCTGAGTATTTCTGAGTATTTCTCCTTTTAAATTGCTTTTAAGACACTTAGGTTGTGGGATTAAAAACTTCATAACTTCACAACTTCATTTAATCATAATTAAAACACCACTGGGAAAAAAAATGTCATCGGGGGACTTTAAAACGAAAAATGTTTTATTTGTTAAAGCTTCTTTCTGTTTTGGCTGCTGCAACACTAGATTTGTTCTCACTGTGGGATAAAGTCCTCTTTGAAGTTTGCATACCTGGATGCACTGAAGCCACCACCATACTGCATCACGACAGTTGTATCTGGCACCACGACCTTCTCCCAGCAGGTTGGGAATCAAACCGTGACGCAAAGTTCCCGCAAATGCCAGAATAATGTTACTGCAAATGGAAGGGATGTTTTCAGTACTTAATTGCACATTAGGCTGGTGCAGACAGGTAAAAGGCTCTGGACCCGACTGCTAACATGTCTTTGAGCACACACACATACCGAGCTTCGGCATGCCTCCCTGTGATCAGCATTAGTCCTCTGAGAGCGATGAAAGTGTCTCTCCCCCAGCAACGGAAAATCCCAGCAGAGAAGTGAGGGAGACCTAAAAGAAAGACAGTCCATTTGTCCAAATGTCAGAGAGTAAAACCAATACAAAAAACAAAGTCTTACAATGTGCATGGAAAAGATTTAAAGACAAGCACATTCAGTCTGCTGCTGCTGGAATACCTGCAGCCATTGACACGCAACACTGCTCCTTTTTCCCTGTGATGGCACTGATGCGAAACGGCACATCACTCAGTTTCTCTGAAACCGGGGGGAGAGCAGGGAAGCGTCCAACACCACACATCTGAACTGAGCCCATTGCCAGGTGGCGTACAAAGGTGGAGCCGTTCTGGACAAAACTGGTTTGAGACAGGAACAAAAGGTGCTTGGAAAAGAAACATTCTGTGTGGAACACAGCCCGGTCACTTCTACCCCACATAGTTTGATACATGTACACTGAAAATGAGCCAAAAAGAACCCAAAGGATCTCTTGGGAAATTACCAAATGACTAATTTTCATACTAAAACCCTCGTACCAGACTGGCGTTTTGTTCTGTCATAGAACAGATCTGAATCCACTGTTCTGCTCTGCATTTCTTGCTAAAAAAAAAAAGATGTTACGGAACCATAACAGTTACTGCAGATCAAATACTGAAGGAGGAAGAATGAATCCTTTAAGCTGTTGGAACACTGGGACCTTTCAGTCAAAGGTGACACCCAAGTTTGAGATTTTTAATCACTCCCTTAAAATGTCCTCCTAATACAGTTGTACTGAAATGGAATCTCCACAGAGGTGAAACGAGTTTTTATTTGCGTTTTACATTGGAATGAATGCCGATGTGTTGGCTTGAGTACCAAACCACTTAGTGGTGGCTTGGTGAAGTGAACGGGACCTAATTTCTTTGCTTTTAGATCGGTTTAAAATTGAAGTGTAAGTGTTCCCCTTCTGTGTAACATCTTACCCTGACATCAGCTTGAAGGTTGAGTTCAGGGCTGTGGTGTAGGTGGACACCAGAATAGCATCAAAGTAACAAGGGATGAGGTAGCGTGGGATGTGCTTCAGATAGTCAAACATGGCTCCCAGCCACTGACCCACCTGCCAACAGCAACACAAACCATCAAGAACTAAAGCTACTACACACACATTTCTTTCTAACATCTTTTAAATGACACAAAATGCTAACCAGCTAAAAATCAGATGCAGTTTAATCATTTGTAATTTGAGTACCGTAAACATTCAAGTCACCAGAACCTGACCTGTGACAGCGGCCCCTCTTGATTAATCAGCCTTTTGAAAACATAGTCAATGAGCCAGTCTCCCTCTCTGAGGTTGGCACATAGAGGATGACCGAGGTCGTTGCTCGAGCGGATGTTACCCAACACTGACATCAAACCTGTGGACACACAATCTATAATCTACAATATCCAGTGATACCACAGAGAAGAATTGAATGTGTTCATTTACCTTGTAGTCCAGCATACTTCAGGCTCTCCCAGCCTGGGATGCTGTAACTACCTCCTCCATCCTCTTGTTCTTCGGATTCGCAGCGAAACAATAAGATGTTCATATCTGCCAGAGTCAGCTTGGACATCAGCCTGTGAAACAAACAGCTTCAGCACCACCAGCTCACATCTGCAGCTTTACATTGTCAGGGTTGCTTGGCTTTTTCCCAAACTAGAATTTTATTTTAAGTGAATTGTAGAGATATGATAATTTAACAGTGTTACAGTATTTTATTTTCATCAATATGACTGAGATGTTGTTTTACATTTAAAAAAGAAGTCTTCCCTTTTTAAGCTCATTTATCTCAGTGTCAATTAAAACTTGCGATTACAAAAAAGGAGTAATGTCTTTTATAAAAAGCAGCCAAAGGTTTTAAGAGTTTTGATTCATCAAGTCAGTCAGGATTCAGTTTAATGCTTTTAGAAAACAGGATTTAAACACAATCTAAACACTTAGGTCAAATCTTCTGTTACACAACAACAGCAGCAGCCATTTTAGTGACAGGTTTTCTTTAGAATAATTTTTAAACTTAGATATTGTGGAACCATTTGATGAAAGACAAAAAACATGCATAATTAATATATTGAGCCAGCCTGTAACTTTGTTTCTATTGCAGAATTTCACTGGACAGCCATGGTTTTCATAAAGAAAGACTTAATAAATGGATTTAACATATAGTTTGCAAAATACTGATCATTTCAACATTTTTGCAATACTCCCAGTTTCCAGTGGATGGGGGTGGGTGTTACATCATTTCCAACAGCTAGTGCAGAAACCCCGCCAATTCTTTGTAGATTAGGTGTAAACATGAGTGGGTACTCACTGAGCCAGGGGCTTCTGCAGAGCCGGAGGTGAGTTTTCATCTAGCACACTGCCTTTCTTGTACTTTGGGCTGAACTGGGACAGATAGTACCTCAACACTCCCACCAGTTTTTGTGCTTTGGGGTCCAAACTAACCCTGTTGAACAGACAAAAGTCTAATCTTTATTTTGTGCTTTTATAATAAAGAAATGTCTAAAAATGCATTGAAAACACTCCCTTCACAACGTGAACATGATAACTGTCAGACAACAGACAATTAGCTACAGCACTCCAACTGCAAGGTTTTCTTTGCCTACTTTTGGATAGTCCAGGATTTGGAGATGTTACGGCTGGTCAAGGCGGTGAAAGCTAAGGAGCTTCGAAACCTGCTTCAAACCAATGGGTCCATTTTTGAAGAAATGTTAGTCTTGTCTACATGCTGAGGTTTGAGTGTGTTCCATAAGAATGATGACCTACTGTCAGGATTTCTTTGCTCAAATTGACAGCACTACTGCTTTTTACTCTACATTATCCCACACTCATCTGAGGAAGGCAGAACTATTGTTGCTTGATGGGGTTCGAATGCTAGTTCAAATCCTATTTTACTCAAACATGATTCCAAACATTTTTAGCATACGAGTAACCCACTAAGATTTTTTATAGAGATGTCATCTCTATCATTTAGATTTACCTGAAGGAGATGACACTGCCAGGAGTCAACTTCTGGAACTGGATTTCCTGTACAAACTCTGACCGGCCTTTGGAAGTGACTCCACTGTGTTTCACCACGGTACTCTCACTGATCTACAGATAAATTAAAGGAAGCTATGATTAATCACATCAGTCCACTGACAGGCCACAGTGATTACACTGGGCAAGTACTGTCACTGTGTGGGCTCCATTCTTTTTATTCAGTCTCACAAAGTGCAAACACAAACAGGAAAGAGCAAAGACTGCCAGTGAATTTATGATAAAGTTACAAAAAAGTTACAGAAAAAAAACAGCCAAAAAAAAGGTCTGTGTTTGAGAATGAAAGCACCTGTGCACAAAGATCCAATATTCTGCTCATTTACACAAGTACAATTTATGTCAAAGATCAAGATTCCTGTTTTTCATTCATCAACAGCAGTGATGAAACACATTGCAGTTGGAAATAATGGAGTTGAAATTTGTACAAACAGATGCAAAAGAGAATGCAAAGCTGTCACCTGTTGATTTTAAAAAAAATCTTGTTTTTTTTTAAAGTCAGTTACTGTATCAGCATTGGTTAAACATCTTTGGATAAAAATTGGAAAAAAAAACAAGTAAACCAACATTTTTGCCATTTGGATCTGATTTCCAGGTTTTATTAAGAAAAAAAAAAGTATTTTCATTAGTTTTGACAAAAAGTCTTAAGTGCAGCCAAACAAATTCATAATAATTGAATAATTACTCATTAGAAAAAATGTACAAAAAATACTTAAAAGTATGAACACAAGAAAAAGTGTATACTGCAAAAAAAAAAAAAAAAATTTAAAATACAGGGTAGATCATTAAGAATTGTATGCATTATGATACAGATCAAAGGAATTTTTACCGGGATATGTTCTTTTATTTCCACTGTGTACTCCAGCATGCCATTGATGTATTTCTTATCCTTCTTATAATTCCCAGCATTCCTTTCCACTGTTCTTGCCTCCAGTATAATTTCTTCAATTTGGCCTGAAGACACACAAAGAGGAAGACTATCACAGTAAGAAAATCTGCCAGATGAAACCTGTCAAAATAAATGGTGAAGCTGAATACTGAAAACAGAGATGGTAGTGTACCAGGTATGAACATGGGTGGGACGTTGCTGTCATACTGGTGGGTTTTGGGGTTCCAGAAGGCTGTTCTGCTCACAGTGACAACAGATTGGTGTGTACTGGGACAATGACGAGTAATTGCTACAATATCTGTATCCACCTGGTCTACATAGACCTGAAGATGTAGAGAAGAAAGCGAGGTTGGTTGAAAAGAAACAGACATATAACAGACAAATGTCCCAAACAGAAACTTTCAGGTGTGGCGTTTTGTAATGTGTATGTAAAAACTAGCAGGAGGAGTTCACACCATGAATTAGAATCTGGAATTGTACCTGCACAAATCCCTGTGCTGCTAGTTCCTGATGCAGTTTATTCACTGCCCGTTTTCCAGCAATGATGCCAGTCTGGGGTCCGATTTCCCCAGTGGAGGAAGGGGCTGCTGCGGGATTCCACTTGGGGTACAACCTCTCCTCTTTGACCACAGATATCTGTAATCCACACAAACAAGCGGCTAAATGGTTGTTCTAATCTGAACACAGTTCAGTGCAACCTGAAATCTGGAAGAGATCCTGCCTCATTCAGGACTAAAGCACTGAAAGACGAAAGGATGGAAGGAAGTCACAAACAACCAATCAATGTATGTAATAGCACTGATCAGCACGTCAACATTGACCAAAGTGCTTCATTTAAAACAAATAAACAAATGAGATCAAAACCCTGTTACACTTGAAAGACAGACCTGAGTCAATAAAACCTTTTAAACCACTAAAACAGTGACATGATGCCATAACATTTACACATACAGGTTATTACATGATGAAAGAAGGAGGAACTTATGGTCAAGGATGATAGGAACTCAGAAAAACACGAAAGGTTCTCTGCAGCTCACTACTAACCTACCAGAAATAACTATTGTGTTCTTTCCTCAAAGTCAGCAGCACATGAACACCTCAGACACTCGGCTCAACTCACAATCCTTGTTTCGTCTGTTAGTCCTTTCCCACTACTTTTACACAGAATCTCTAAGAAACATGTTGACAGATACATATGTCCTATCATAAACATGAAATCGCACAAACTGTTGTTACTTCCACTTCTGCATTCTTTCGTTACCCAATCAAACTGACACTGTGTCCTACAAAGGCCCCTTTTTAAAGGCTGATGTTATTCACATGTATTTACGTGCAACCAGATACAAAAACTGATGAAAATTCATCTTGGACACATGTAATATGTGCAGCCAAGATTTGTATTGCTGCATCACACGCACATATTTTAACCCAAAGCCTAACCGCAACCCTGTGCTAATCACGCTCGAATAGTCCATTTCTTCTTTAAATGTAGGTCCTGATGTTTCAACATTTGATATTGCTCTTTGAAGCACTGTCTCTCCTTTAGCCACATTTAAGCAAAGGCTGTTTCACAAAATAAGCAGGTGATTCCAGTCATTTGATAAAACACTGATTTTTGTGGGTGATCAACTACAAGTTCAATAATGAAAAAGTCAAACTAATATCACAAATGTAACAATTGCTGTAACTAAATGTAAACCCAAAAAGGGAATACTTTGAGTTTGCTTGTGCAGAATATACAAAATTATGAATAATTCTATTGATGGCAACTTAACCAAGATGTTTTAAATGACCTGATGGGGAACTAATTCATCATATCCTCTGGTGGAGCCGGTGGCGCAGCAGGCCATGGAGACGATGGCAGAACTGGGCAATGAGTCCAAAACAGAGCGTAGCTGCAAACACACATAGGTTCAGAGAAGTAAGGCAATTTGACTGAAAACAGCAGACCCCTTCAGCTAGGAGACCTGACAGACTCACCTGAATGGGGCACTCATTATCATGGGTGACATCAAGAAACATGGCATGGGCGATAGAGGGCACTAGAGGGCGGAGACTGGGCTGAACAAAGGAACCAACTGGCTCTCCTCCATAGCGATAAACCAGCCGGCCCTCCTCGTGGCTGTCATGTGCAGACATGGCCTCTGAAAACGAGTGGAGAAGGGATTTTTAAATGGATTCATGTTTGTGTTGCATATCTGTCAGCCAGTACAAAACATTCAAACTAAAGAGTCCAGTTCCTGCATGGTTTCGCTCAAGACGGAGGATTGACTTTATTTTGTGGCCTCGTCTTAATGCAGTTACCGTGCTCAGGAGTGGGCTCTTTTCTTAGGCTTTTTTGATCTAGATTAAGGCAATTGTTTAAAGCAGCAACTAAAGTGTGTTTCTGAAACTTTTATCTGTAGCTATGTGGGAGGTTTTGCATCAATCCTTGCCCTCTGATCAACACATGGATCAGTGTTATGTCAAATGAGTTAATAGATGTTCTTTCTCCCCAGCATCTGCTATGCAGAAATCCTCACACAAACACGGTGGCCTGTTAATCTGCAGGCAGGAAATTCATGCTGATTCTTTAGAAAAAGACAAAACAGGTGAATTCATTAGAAATTAATTTACAGACTGAAACAGATGGGGAAGGGTATTATTGTTATAGTATTACAAAGTACTGCACCTCGTATAAGTGATGTAATCCCAAGCTTGGTAACAAAGATGTTGTCGAGCTCTTCACTGCCAGTAAACAGTTCCGCCACGACATACAGGTTAGGACACACTCCTCGAGCCACACCTAGCATGAACTAAAAAGCCACAGCATCGAAAAGAAAGGAGGATAGTGCAGGCAGAAGGAAAAGAGAACAAATACAAAGATGGCAAGAGGGAGGAGAGTCAGTGTTTGGGGGATTGCAGCCAGTTAAGAACGGGCCTCAGAGCAACCACGACATGCAGCAGAGGAGTGAAACAGTAAAGAGATGGGGGGAAGTTTGTATGAAAAACAGAAAGAGAGAGAAAGAAAGAGTAGTTAGTGACACGTGCATGTACCTCGTATCAGACTGCTGAGTCCCAGTTGGTTGACAAACACGTTGTCAATGAGCTCGCTGCCTGTGAAGAGCTCAGCTATCACATACAGGTTGGGTCTAACCTCTCTGGCTGCATCTAACATGGTCTGAACCAGACAGGACAACAGCATCACAGACAGGGAGAGAAGAATAGCAAGCTGTGTTTGTCATGGCAGCAACAAAACAAACCAAGTTTGTTGTCACTTTTTGGGAGTCAAGTTCAAGTTCCAGCATTGTGAAAAAAAAACAAAAACTGGAATTTCAAATTGGTCACATTCAAGAAAAAGAAAAAAGAAAAACCAAGGACCTAATGCTGCAACAGACACATATCCAGTTATTAGGAGCTACGGGTTAGTTTATCCAATATGGTAATTGTCCAAACTTTGCATCATAAATTGGGTGTTACAAGATGTGTGACAGCACCTCAGCTACATGCAGCGGTGTAGAGTGGCAGTTGTCGAGCCTGACTCCATGGAAGTGTTTGGCTGTGATTTCAGTGTATTTCTTCATGTGCTCCCACAGGTAGGGACAGTCTTCGGGTCCGTTACCATAGCGCAGTTTGACGCTGTCACCCCAGCAGACAAGTTCACGCCGCAGGTACACGTTGGAGCCTGTATAGCATATAAAATGTTGTGCAACAACAGAAATTGTATTGATCTGCTTTTTTTTTTAATTACTTGGCTACCTGGCTCAGCAAAATTACGCAGTGGATCATCGCCCATCACCCAACCGTTGTGAGCCAAAAAGTTCTGCATCTTTTCTGGTTGGTCCAAAACCTGCATCTCTTCCTCCAGAGTCATGTCCTCGTATGGAAAGGTGAAATACCTTATGAGAAATAAAAAAAGTGATCAATGTAAATTCTTCTTTAATCAATAGGGCACTAACAGTCTGCATGTTGTCCTTATGCTTTCCAAACCAAGCTTAACAGTTTTACTAAAGAGGTTACACATTTAGGAAGGAAAAACATTTTTACATCAGTTTTTGAACATTTAGAGACAAACGACTCAGCTTCCCTGAGACCCATTACCTGGTAACTAAAGGATTTTTGATGCTAACAGGACCAAGTTTGGGACCGTGGTCAGCCAGACGTTCATACACCACATTTCCAACAACACAGTTAATTGCCTGATGAGACAAAAAGGAACAGAGTAAAAAATAAGCTTTTCCATTATGCTACAGAAACTAGGCTTAGGTACAGGTAGAACAGCATTCTATCAGTTACAGTGAAGGATAATAGGACATTATCAGCATTGAAGTACTACTCTGCCATAACTACATTCACATGCTGAGCTCAATGAAATGCTGGACAGGACCTTCAAATGAGACGCAGAACATGGAGAATTACCTGCTCCTGATGCTGACGCACAATGTGCTCCTGCTCGTCATTTAGTTCATTCAGTCTCTGTTTCAGCCAAGCACAGCACTCCTCGATGTGGTGTGGGGAAGAGCTACAAATAAATGACAAAGGACAATGAGAAATTCTCACTCCAGTCTCAGAAATCTGACTTTAATCTCAGAATTATGTGACCCACTTCTTTAAGTAAGCAATGTGGAGTTGTGCATGCCAGGGTGATACTAACAAAACTGTCCTTTTAAGCGTCTTTTTGCATGTTCGAGGCTTACCAGCAGGCCCGGCCCTGGGCTGCACAACGCCCTAGGCTAAAAAAGATTTGTGCTCCATTAATTCTAGCTTGGGCCTATACGCTTGCGCGTGAAGACAGAACTAACTCTCAGCGAAAGGGAGGGGTGGGGGGCGTGGTTACTCCGAGCCAACAGTCCCGCCCACAAACCAGAATTGTACTTCTAATGAGCTACTGCCGCTTTTTCATTTTGGCTACACACTGCACAGTCATTGTTTAAAGACTGCTTGTGAGATGCGCTCAGGGCGCAGGTTTTTAGAAGATTACTCAGAAATGCGTGAATGAATCAAACACTGCTTTGAGGTTGCTTATAGTAAGGAATGAACATTATAACACACTTAAAAGCTCAAAAAATCGAATTTGTATGGTATAGGCCCTTTAAATATGATTTTTTTTCTTTTTCATCCTGTATTTTTTTGGCTGCTGCAACATACATTCTGGAGCAACTAATAGTCCAAAAACTTTGGTAACTTTAAACTTCTCACCTGTGAGGTACAAATATTTCCAAAGCAGAGTCCATGTCAACTGTGTTGCCATAACGACGGTACTGGGGATCTTGGATGATGATGAGGTCTTTCTTCCCTTCAGTCTTACTTTGGTCTGGCTTGAAGCCTAACAAATCGTAAAATAAATCTAACATCTGGACTTTTTCAAGGCATGAACCTACGTTTTTTTTCTTATTGGGCTCTTTCAAAAGATTCTGTTACTTTGCTCAGACTGGTATAAATCTGAAATTCATTTGGATGTACAGTGAATGATAAAATTGTGTCTTGATCTTTTGAGAAATATACAAATGAAAATAATGCTCTATTTTTCAGTCCCCTTAAATTAACTTTTTTCTCTTAGGGAACCAGAGTTTTGTAGTCTGTTACAAGATGACTTGGTATGCTAGTTTCCTGGTTGTTTTAAGAATTCCCCAAACTAAAATAGGAGGTAGAGCCCAAGAATGCCTGGCTACCTTTGGCATTAGAGGGAAATAGATTACCCTCTTATTTTTTTCTAATGTGTTTATTATCAAAGCAGATTTTAATCACTTTATTTAAATCGCAGGAATGTTAACATTTAGGAAGACACAAACACCCCTTAAATAGTGCAACATTTTTTCATTAAACCTTCATGCATTCCATTTTAAAATGATTGCAGTCATCTATCTGTAGTTGAACAGTAACAAATATAAGATGAAGGGAATCACAAACCCTTTTGCAGCTGCATTTTAAATTGTTCCAACGCAAGTTCCACTTTAACCTGGAAAAACTCCCACAACTTGATCTGAGGAAAAACATCCTGCCAGAGCACACTACGGATGGCCTGACACAGAAACACACACACAGGACAGAAACAGAATTCCATTAGAAAGAGCTGAAACAAATGTAAAGAGTGCATGAATTCATCAACAGACAAATTATCTGAAGACATTTTTCACTTTTCAAGTGATGCATCACTCCTTTATTACACGCACATTGTAATTTAAATTAGGGCAATATTCTGGATAAGATAAAATGTTGAACAATTTGTTTTTCAGCAGTAGATAAGTTTGTTTTTCCTTTCAGTCGCTCCCTTCAGGGGCTGCCACAGTGACACACCTTTTCCAATGCCCCTTCTTATTGTAAACAGCATTTCAAAACTGGATCACAATTAAAGTGATCCAGTTTACCAAATCCCCTGATCCGACTCCAAGGATCAAAGATTTGTATGAGGGTATTTCAAAACTTTGCTGAATCAGATCTTAAATTTGCTCAGATTTGCTCAAATCGGGATTTCCAGATCCGACCCACCTACAGGATCAGAGACGAGAATCTGGAAAAAGATAGAGGTTTGCAGAACTTTGGCAACCAAACAATCAATCACATTTTTGGGCGGGGGCGGTCTGCTTCTGATCGGAAAATTGCAGGTTTGATTCCTATCCTCCCCACCCATGAGGACAAGACACTGAACCCCACATTGCCTCTGATGGAAGGTTGGCGCCAGTGTTCGGCAGCGTAGCCGCCATCGGTGCGTGAATGTGTGTGAACGGGACTGTGACTGTAAAGCGCTTTGGGCCTTCAGTGAAGGTAGAAAAGTGCTGTACACGCCATTTGTTTTTGGTTTGCGATATGACGATTTAGACAAAGCAGTTAATCATATTTTGTCAAAAAAGTTTTTTATATGAGAATGTAACTTCCCCAAGAGCATGACAAGAATGAACTCTTTCCATCAAAGGTCAGCCATTTTTCCAGTAAAGGATGAAGTATTTAGCAAAGCATGAGTAACCAAAAGGCTTTTCAATGACAATAAACAAAAGTAGTGTATGATTGTTAGAATTTCCTACTCATACAATGTTAAGTTTTACATAATTTTGCAATACTAGTATTCACCATTTTTTTAGAAGAATGAACCTGTATATTAGGCCCACAATTTTTGTTTCATTCAGGTTAATCATTTCCCCCCAATTTGTTTACTTTGTATATGACTAGAAATGTACATGTACATGTAATTTTTTATTTCAAGTTTTCTAAATTTGGCTAAGTACCTTTTTTCTGAAAAAAAATAAAACTGCATTTGATTTTTAGCATTTTCTTCACAAATTAAAAAGAAAACTGCTTCTAACCACAGCAGCAGACAGCTTCTCCACATCCCTGAAGGTCAAACTGCTAAAATCAAAACCTCGGAATGACAGAACAGAGCGCTTTGTTCTGTAACACAGCCATGATGCTTTGGCAGCAATGTGGTCACATATCAGTGACCAAACCTTTATAGCATGACAGTCCAGAGCATAGTCTTTAGATGACAGGCTGACGTGGTTCAGAGAGACCCAACCTGCACAAAGGTCTCAGTACTCACATTGAGATGGCTCTCATTGGTGATCTCTGGAGGAAGTCCCTTGTCTTTGTAGTGCCCCTCTGCCACCTTGGTGGTTAAATGCCAGAGAGCTCTGTCTAAGACCCAGGCGGGGCGCAGATGAGGAGAGTTTACCAGGTTGTAGCCACACTCTGGATGCTCTTTTATCCACACACTGTTAGCAGCTGAACAAAAAGACAGAAATGGTGAAGAATCTTCAACACAATTTTAATTGATGGATGCTTCCCCCCCCCCACCCCATTTCCACATTTTAAAGCAGATAAATGAGCTAAAATGCACTTTTGACAAAAATAGTTCTGGCAAGTTTAGCTTACAATCCTTTTTAGCAACAAGTAACAAGCTTAAGTGGTATAACTGACACTTCTTCAGTAATTTGAAATCCTCAAAATGGTTTACTTTGTAGAGACCTGCCATCAGTCCAGCAGGCAATAAATCAAACCCTTTGTCACCCTTTACCCTTTCACACCAGCTCATTTTACAACACAACCTTTTGTAGGAGGACATGAAGTAAGAGGCTGCAGAGCTGCAGTGTACATTGTACTAATAAAAGCTCCTCCCTGACAAATGGACACACAATCCAAAGTCAGCCAAAAATTTTAAAACTGTGTTTTGCTTTTGTGAAGTTTGTCACAGCTGAAAGGTCCAGAAGACTGAAGGACATCAAGTCAACATGAGTATGCAGTATTTATTCATAATATTTTTGAAAAAGACCATAGGCATGATGCACTGAATGAAAAAAATAGATTTGAACGTATGTAGACATATGAACAACAAACTTGTCATTGTTTTATAACATTTCTAAGTTTCTGAATTACTGTTGATGATCAATGGTCAACAAATGACCAATCATGAATCTGTGTGCATGTGTACGTGTGTATGTAGTGAATATATGTTGTGGGAGATAAGGAGGCTTAGTTTTAATACTATTCTATATTTACTTAAACTTAAGGATGAACACAATTAAATTTGGCTAGTGATGAACAACAAAAGCCACATTAATAATTGCAGATTTGCTGTATATAAAGAAAATCTGTATTTGAGAAAATAGATTTTCAGGACAACAACCACATGTTAGAAAAGATATCAAGAGTAAGCTCACTACAATTTGCTACACCACAATAAACCGGTGACTTTTATCTTAGTTCAATACATTGTTCCCTCTCTAAATCACGGTTTACCTTTTGTGGTCTCGCAATTTTTTTTCAGTGAAGGTTTACACACCCTTTTTCTCTTTCTTTCTACAGTGCACTGTGTTCTGCATCCTGATTGGCTGTATACCTTGTCAATCAATCTCTTCCATGCTGTCTCCTGTATAGAATGCTTTCAGTTTGCCCAAGTTACATACATTTTTGACCAAGATCAGATCTTTGTTTTTAATCTATCATCCTGGATTTATTTTTCTGTGAAGGTTTGAACTTTGAGAGTTTAAACAAGAGAGAAAATGCCCATGTCTGTCCAAGAAAAGTGGATAAGTGTCCCCAGCCAATTTCTCCAGCTCCTTTAGGGGAATGCCAAGGTGTACAGAGGCCAGCTGAGAGATGTAGTTTCTCTATCTAGCATGTCCTGGGTCTTCCCTGGAGTCTCACTCGTTACAGAGAGCAGCGCTGCGGGAAACAGATCCAACTTCCTGAAAGCTATGCAGACCAAGCTTCTGGTCTGGTCATCCAGGGGCAGGATGGCCCGTAGTAAGGCCCCCTCAACTAAAGAACGACTAGTGCCGTTTTTCTTTTTTTTAATTTTCCTGGGCCAATACCAATTATTTGTATTCAAGAAGGATGATAGTCAATATTTGGGGCTGATATTTATTTGCCGTTAAAGATAATGTGTTAGCATTTAAATTTAAAATGATAAAAGAAAAATCAACTTTGTTTATTTAACAAAACAATTAAATTTAAAAAAGCTAATAAATAGCATAGCAATAATAAATAGCAAAAACAGAAGTGCAGAGACTAAGTGTATCCTCGTATTCTCCAACCAACCGGCTTCTGTTGGGCTCGTAAATCAGAGAGACCTCGCTAAAGATACGTGCAGTTGAGACTGATAGTGCACAAACAAAACGTTCTTGCATGTTAGCAACACTCTTGAAGCGCGTTCATGTCAGAATGCATTCATAATTTTATGAAAAAGTTTTGCACAAAGTATTAATTTGTGCACAACTTTGTCTTTATGAATACAACTTTTACTTTAAGAATAAGTTTTTTATTGACAGCTATCTACCCCATAAATCTGCAGCACATTTTAGGGTGGATCCTAAACTTATCCGAGGATGGCGCAAACAGATGGGTGATATGGAGAAGATGGCAGCAGAAAGCAAGGTGGTGGAGGAGCAGCGAGCGACGAGTTATAAGAACTGGTTTTCACATGGATTATTGAGCAAGTACAGAAAGGTGTGCGTGTCTCCAGGAAAATGATTGGCATGAAAGTGAAGAGGATTTTTGATACGGAAATTGACAACACTTAAAAGAGAAAAGAAATGTTCACAGCCAGCGCTAATCCGAACAGAAAACAATGATCTCATCATTTCAATAAATCCTGAAATGTTCATCTGGTGTTGTCTGCAATAATTGACCAAATGGCAATGCAAAATCAACTTATTAGCCATCACCATTCTGTCTGTGATGGAATAAACGTCGGTCTCCAATAGACGCTGGTCTCTAATAAACGCCGGGCCAGCTTTCAAATTTTTGGAATAAACATCGGTGCTACCATTAGAAGATATACGGCATGAGTACTCCAAAAGAAAACGAATTTGACCATGTACATGTGGAATATTGTGAAGCTTATTTTGATAGAGATGTTTGATTAATTTGTTTGAGATTAATCAGATGAATTTAATTATTGACAAATTTGCATATTTCTAAAAAATAAAAACATTAACACCGAAATGATTGTTTTTGAAAAGTATGCTATCTTTACAAAAAAGATTGTGACTGAAACCATTTGCCAGAATCTCTTTGAGACCAATGGTCCTTTTCCATGACCTCACAGAACTCTCAGGACCAAGTTTCTGCCTCCTCAACATCCTGAACAAGACTTTTTGACCCCACTGTGTAGTACAGATAATAGATGGAGTGCTTTATTAACCCCAAGGGGACTTGCAATGGATGAACTTGCAAGTTCCCTCTGGATTAATAAAGTACTATATCCATCAATCCATCTAAAAAAAGCTGAGAGTCTCCCTGCAAAATAGAGTCATATGAACTCACCTGTGTGATTGTACACTACATCAGTAATGCAAAGCATATTCCACTCTGTCCTGAGCTTCTCCACCAAAGCCCCCACATCTTCCCAGCTCCAGTTCTGGCCTTCTTGGCTAAACTCAGGGCTGAAAGTCAGCTGATCACATAAGGAGTAACAGGACCGTGACTCTCCTAACGTCTCCAGAGGAGTGAAGTGGATCATGTTGTAACCTGAAAGAAGAGTACCAGCACACACTCTTAACTCCCTTAATTTGATGTTCAACTAGTATTCTGGCTGTACAGAATATGAACAAATATTTCAATACATTTTATCTGTCTTAAAAATCCTCAGGTAATGTTGCAAACATGTGAAACCATAAGCAAGGTTTAGACTTGTGAAAACAGGCAAAACCGTGTAGTTTCTCAAGACTCACAATTTGTTCTTTTAAACCAACTTTGATAAGATCAAAGTTCAAAGTCTGAAAGTAACAACCTTTTTTTCAAAACTTCATGGCATTTAGCAATAGGATTATTGTTCAAAGCTGATGTTGTAATTTAAAGTTTGTAAACTTGTGAACACAAAAGGTAGACATATCTTGTCATAAAGATGTTAAGCAAACACCCACCTGACTCCTTTGCCACTTTCAGTCTGTCTGGCCAGTCGTCCAGGAAGCCCAGACATTTAGACAAGTAGGTCTGAATAGTGATGCAGTCTAATGGGAGGACATGGTTGTCTGCTCCAACACGTAGCACTGGGTCAACAACAATGTATCCTCCCCCTAATCTTTCAATGCCTCTGTTGGAAAAAGAGAATTCAAAATAAATCATGGGTTGCCCAACTTTGTTTGATTTTTATTGCAAATAGTGAAATTTTTCATTTATAAAACTATTCTAAATTTGCTTTTAACGTTTATGAATATAGAAATTAAGGCAGATTTTTCTAAACACAGTTTAGAAGTATACTTTCCAAAGGAAAAAAAAGAAAAACTTTCCTATTTCTCCACACATCCTTCAAAAGTAAAAGCTAATAAAAGCATCACTTTCTGTGCCAGAGGAAAAAAAGATTCCATTTAAAACTTTACCGCCATCCTTAAAGCTAAATTACACCTTTGGCCTAAACTACCTGTATGTGACCTCATCAAGTGTGGTAATGAAAATATGTCCTTACGCATATCCAAAGTAATACTGATAAGAACCGGCGATCTTGAGCTCCAGAGAGCAGAACTTATCAGAGTCATCCTCCCTCCCTGATGGGTAGTTCCACGCCAAAACACGGAAGTTGTTTCGATTGAAGCGCTGCCCTTCAAGTGGGTAATTGGTGTGAACTATAACCCTCCTTCCTTGGAGGCTCGGGCCCAGACGGAACTGCAGCTCAAAGCCTGAGGACACAGAAAAGCTTTTACTTTTGACAGTTTCTTATGTAAAACTCATTGAAAAGTTGTCTCCATTCAGACTTGCTTCACTTTAACCGTGCACAATTGTTACACAACAGTTGGATGTCTAAACACATTGAAAAAAGGTTTCTGTACTTCCTGCAGTGATCAAATTTTTTGCTTGCCATTTCAACCAGGAACCTGCAGGTGGTTGCAGAAGTAGAAACCCAAAGCATGGAGCTTCTTTAGAGTCTGGACTATGACACGGCTGTCTATATATATTAGTCCCCTTTAACAGTCAGCTCATGGATCCCTCTCATGTTCAGAGAACTTTAAATGTCAAGTGGCACGCTTCTTTTCAGCCAACACACATGCACTGTAAGGTGTCTTCATTTTCCTTAGTACATCCACTGGGCTGATGCACTGCTTTAACGCAGACCAGAGGCACCCTCCAAGAATGTGAACTGGAATACCTGCAGCAGAGTTCTGTGTACTCCAAAAGGTATTAACCACAGTCAACTTTTACACACGTTTTTGGTCACAAGAACAAATAACAGATAAGGATAAAATAAAATCCTTTTATTATTTCACACTAGCCAGAAATAGGCAATGCAAAAAAAATCATGTGACATGAAGAAATCTTATCTGCATTTTTTTCCTTTTGGACCCAAGTCTACCCAAAAGTGATGCAATTCATGAACTGTGCACTTTAGACCTCAGCAATACAAAAGTCTCTTTTGGAAAAACAAAAAAACTTTCATTTGTAGATTAATTAAGCTGATGAAAATGCAGCATTGCTGAAAAAAGCTAAATGTGGTGAGACAGTCTAACAGGTTGTGATACTTCTAAAACTGCTACAACAGCCTAAATCTCTAAAAGCAGACTAATAGAGCTGAATAAAAGTCAAGATTAAAAAAAAAAAAGTTAGTTTAAACTAATTATTCAAATGATTAACTACCTAAGGAAAGCTTAATAATGCTTGAATAAGGCGAATAGTGATTAAGTTTGCTTTAAAGAGTCATAAATACCTGAAAAAAGATACATACAAAATAAATTGAAAAAGTCCCTAAATACATCAACTAGGATTTTTTTTTAAATCGTTGACGCTAATTTGGTATTGTGGACATTATTTTTTTTTTTGGGTCATTTTAAATGATTAAAATAAGCACAAAGTCATTTGGATCACAAAGCACAACAGGAACATTTGGACGCAGTATAGCCCTTCCTCAACCATAGAAGAAGTAGTCAGATACAAACGTGCGTTTCACGGCAGCACAACATCCATCCTCACGGTCCTAGACATTTTCGTTAAGGTAACTTTTACTCACATTTTATTATTAGAGAAAGAGTTAAATGTTTTCTGTCATCGTACAATTATAACATTGTACAGGGGTGTTTAGATTGACTGGTTTGTATTTCTTTTATGTTCGTTATACCACGGAATGAAAGTTCCAAACACCGCGGGGGGTCAAGTGCTGTTGCCTTGGAGTCATCGCATGGCTATTTTGCACAATGTTGTTGACAACATTTACTTAGCAGTGGAGGAATGTAGCTCCTAAAAGAATGTCCTGTTTGCGTGCATGTGCTGCCAAGCCAGGAGTGCATGTTATTGTGTGTGCGCGCACATGTGCCGTCGAAATCCATCGGACAGCTCTTAACAACTTATTATATGTTATGAGAACGCGAGTTTATTGAGTTTTTGGTGTTGATTCATTTAATGCTTTGCTTCTTTTTTTTTTTTTTAGCTTGACTGTTTTACTAATTGCAGCTTTTCTGTTTTTAAACACAGCAACAAGCAAAGATATTTAAACTACTTTGTTTAAGCCAATGATGACTTTTTTGTGCTAGCATATAGCTTACCTTGGACCTTAAACTTTTTATCTTTTATAAGGTGAAACTGAAATTCCTAAACTATACACGTCAATTTTCAATCTCTGTGAAAGCACCATACACTGAAAAGTAACAGTACCATACATGACATCCCTTTACGAAAACAATAATCGTTGACTATTTGACTACTAAAATAATTGCTAACAACAGCCCTAAAATCAACGTTTGTTGAAATATTTAGGTTTTTTTGCATGCTCGCTTTCCCAAGATAAAAACTGTGATAAGTAAAAACCTGAAGTGAACCTTTAACATAAACGGACTTCCACAGTGAACTGGGTCATTTTTACTCAAAACCTTGTCAATTAAAGGCTTTTCTCTTTTTGTGTGCAAAGTTGTTTTTGCTCTCAAAAAGCTTCCGTTCTTTGCCTAAGTGGGACATGGCAGTGTTACCTTGTTCAAGTCTGAAGAGCGTCCTCTCCAAGTTGTCCTTGTCGTTGAGCATCAGAACGCGGATCTCCTTCAAATGCTGAGGCAACATTATGAGAGGATGTCCTCAAGGTAAAATGCCCGGTCTCCTGGAAGGAAAGAAGTAAGTTTCAGCAAAGATGAACACAAAGAACTGCTAATAAACAAAAGGAGTCATGAAACACTGAGCTGTCAGTGAATTTCCACTCTTGAAAGAATGCTTTGGCAACACATTTGTATTCCCAGCAGCACATCTTCACCACTTTCCAACCGCCCTGGAGCATTTTTAAGCCCTAAAGTGTTTTACAGTTCAATGAGCTGCAGTATGAGTTTAGAGCTAAATAAATCTAACTTTAGATTGGAGCCAAACAGCCCTGAAAACGAGGCATTCTGCCCCATGTTCACAGCTGACCAAGCTTTGTGTTGTTTCAGCAAATGGTCCACGCCACGCTTTGGTCCAAAGGCAGTAGAGGGCAGACAACATGTAGAACTGAAGCTGCACACCCAGATCCCTATATGCAGAGCACTTTAGAAGCAGAAACTTAAAATAAACCTTTTTAGGGCAAAATGTCAACTATGTCACCTAAGGGGAAAAGCAATCCTTAAAATACTGCAAAAAATCCAACAGATGTAATAAATTCCTTTAAAGTAAAAAACAGCAGTTGGTATTGTAGGGAAACTGAAATAACCAATAATGCAAAAGTTTGACTGCTTAATAAATTAAGTAGTTAAACTTGCTAATCTGTACTTGGAAAGTAACAGCATTTCTGTGAAAACAAAAAAACCCTGCAAACAAGTTAATTTAGCGTTTTTGTTTATTTGGACACAAACCACTTCAGACGCACACAATGCATGTCTGTAAAGACTGAGACTTGAAGAACCACCGAAGACCCAGAGGCCTGTCTCTTTGAAAACTTGTTTTCTATTTGCAAGTAAAATAAAGGGATTAAAAAAAAGGAAAAACACATTAAATCCAGTTTGAGGACTGGTGGTGCATGCAGGTAGCCTAGGGTCTACATTTATGTTCTGAACTATACTTAAATAGTAAAAGAAAATGTTTGACATTTGTTTTAATCTTACAGAATGAGATTAAACATGTTAAAAGTTACAAAGATCATGAGTGATCTTGACAAAAGTATGTTATCTGATGATCACCTTATTTTGACATTTCAAAGTGTATTTGACCATAATGATTTAGCTCACAGCATTCAGCTTGATAAACAAAGATGTTGAACAAGTTAAAACACAGCTAAACCAAAAGAGAACACAAATAATGTCAGAATCAAACAAATGAGCCAAATGACATGAACAATCTCAAAGCTAGGAGACTAAAAAGAAAATCCTCTGAAAATATATATGTTTGTAAACCTGTTATGTATGCTGGTAATCATGAATACCATTGAGTTGCAGCACATTGGTACTTTTTCTTTGTTGAATTGTTCTGTCTATTAAAAGGTCTTAGGGGGATCGTATGAAAATGTTTTTTCATTTGCCAGGGTTCAAAATACATTTTAAATATGTCAAAAAAGTAAATAACTTTGATTGGTTTTTCAATTTACAAATGCACACATTTTTAGACAACATGGTTCTCAAGAAAGCACAATGTTCTGTCTTCTTCATTATCTTCTCAGCATTGACCACAATTCCTCTAATTTCACTTTAAACAAACCAAATGTGTCCAGTCTGAATACACCCTTATAGAACTGAAGCTTGTCTTTAAGATATTTAAAGAGATGTTTCTGCTGATTTGACAGATGAAATTAACTTAACTTTCACCAACATTTAGACTAATTTTGTAAATACATGATTTACCAATGAAGGTAGATCCCACAATAGGTAAATACTGTATCAGGCTGAAGTGAGAATCAGTATGGTTATATTTTTCTTTTACTGAACTACGATATTATATTTAAATGTCAAGTGTATATGGTTGGAGGAAAGCTGAATCAATCATTGTTTTGTCATACAGCATCTCACTGCACAGATTGTCAGCAACAAGCCTAGCTGTTTTCATTATGAAGTACCTAAAACATAACCGTTTATTGAATGTACTTAACTGTACTTGTTTAAACTTTCCTTTTCCAACTCAAAGGCACGGTGATTTGTTGAAACCTATTCCACTTCCATGATATACAGCCTTTAGGATCAGATAGCAGAAGGAAGGGAACAGCTCGCTGGCCCATCATGGCCCCGCCTCACATCCCAACACGAAATTAAAAATAGCAGTTATCAATTTGGACAGTAAAAGAAAATTAGAGTAATGAAAGAAACCCTAATATTGCAAAGACAAGCCTAAAAAATCCACATATTTGAAATATTTTGAATGCTTGGTCATGAGGTGGAAAATATATTCAAGTATAATTTAATTTGCAATAACTGGTAAAACTTGAAGTATTAGGCAAAAATAATCAATGTTTTCTCTACAAAAATAAAGGCTTGTACTTATAAAATGCATGAATGCATGTCCATGAGTGCATTCTGAGACAAAAACTACAATTCATTTATAAATGTAAAATCCACACACTGCTCGTCCAAAAATAATATACCCAACGCTGTCTTAATACAAAACTGAAAACTTTCCAAAGAAACAATTTTACATTTCTTAAAAGTCAATCAGACACGGGGGTTGGACTGAAATAGTCTAAAGAGATACTTTGCAATCATGACAAAAGTCAATTAAACAACACTATCTTCATTCTTTCAATTACACACTATTTCTATGCAACAATGTTTAAATGAAACTAGCAGAAGTTTTTCAAAGTGCTGTCTCAGTGAACTAACAAAAGAAAAAGTGTTTTCTCGGTTAAAGTCTATTCTAAAGCGTGGCTGCGGATTTAAGTGATGCTTTGGAATATATTGGCTTCCACTTTTATGTCATTTCGGATCTTAAATATGGTCATAGGAAAACAACGGAGAGGTAGATCATTGTTTCAAGCTTTGTAAATGTGATTAAGAGGACAGTGGTCCCGGCCGGCAGAGGATGGACCAGCGCCCAACGGTCAGAACCACAGACAGAACAGGTGAATGGATTCCCAGTCACTGAACCCATCTCTATCGCTGGAGTCTGCGCACTGCGCGGCCCGGACGCGCAAAGGTCAGGAATTCCGTGCTGCTATGTCGTATCTATTTATAAAATATGTCCGACACGTGCACAGCGGCCGCAGCTGACCCGCAGGTCGCCGCGCAGAGCTGCGTGGAGCCAGCCTCTCGGGACTCCGTTCAGAATCATGAAAGTTTAGGGTTTCAACCCCAAGAAGCAAACGCAGACTCACACCAAACGCACGGCGAGCTCCGTGCTTCACTTCTAATGAGCGCGCTCCATATATCGGCACACTGATGACGACAACATGAGTTATTCCAATCAATAGCGAACGAAGCTGAAGTGGAGCTAAAGAAGAAGTCACAGCACCTTTACTAGTGGGCGGTGCCCTTACTTCAGAAAAAAACATGGACAACTCGTCTAGGGGCTTTGCGTGTATTTCGGGGTTTGGAATACAAAACATTTGACCAAATAATGCTGGTTCTTTGTTGCTGAGAAGTGTGTTTAACCCCAAGCAGCTGAATGGGGTCATGTACCCAGAAAGGACAAGAGAGGCCAATGTCAACTAGCTAGCAACACCGTAGCCGTTCGCAACAGGAAAAAGACCCAAGGAGGAGAAGCGCGGCAGTCCCGTAAGATGCGGCAGTGCGTGTTACCTCTCCGTAGCGTCCGTGACCGTGACAGCAACAGGAGAACAGTCTGCGGGAATCCGGCCGTTCAGACTGCGGAGAACCGCAGTGTATGCAGCAGCCGAGGGGCGGGGCTTACCGACTGACAGGCTCGCACTGTTACCGTAACACAGAGAAGGAGGACGCAACCATTTTCTCTCGAGACATTACCGTGATGCAGACTTTTGGTTTTCAGTGTTGAACACAGACTGTAGAATAACTGTCATGACATACAGTGCTCAGCATAAATGAGTACACCTCACTATATTTTTCAGGAAACCTTTTGTGTCCTTTCAGAAAACATTTTCTATGAAATATTATTCTACAAAACACTCCCATAAATGTGGTCCATTGATTGCAAACAAGATTTATTAATTTGCAAACACAAAAAAGTGATTTTCCCAAGTAATTCATTTAAACCTATGTTGTAAAAATGAGTACAGCCCAAGTATAGTCTTAAGAGAAAAGCCACACTAAAGACTACAAAATTCTAATGAACAGGTATTCAACCACAGGTGAGTCTAAGGATTCACTTAAGATGTGTCCAGAACACAGAAGTCTCTAAAAGAGCATTATTTAACTAAAAAACCCTTCCCATTTCATGCTGTCAGAAATAACTCCTTGTGGAAGAGAAAGGTCACAAAATCTGAGAAAAGAAATAATTTCTTTACACAAAAAGGTGAGGACTACTAGAAGATCAGCAAAGCTTTACACATCAGACAAAATACTGTAGCAAAAATGATCTTAAAATGTAAGAAAGGTGGAAGTGCAACCATCTTACAGAGACCTCCAAGTTGTCCACGGAAGTTAACATCTCGACAGGAGCATCTTTTGATGAAAATGGTTGAAGAAAAATCACTGTACATGTTCACTGCAGTTAGCTAAAGCAGTAGAAAGCCAAACTAGAGTGAACGCTTCCCGTGAAACCACACAGCATAAGAATGGCGTGCATGGGTTTTGTCCATGAAGGAAGCCTCTCCTAAAGCCCATGCATTAAAGAAAGAAAAAAAAATCCCACCTAGAATTTGCTAGGGCCCATGCTGAAAAAGAGGAAGACTACAGGGACTCTATACTCTGGAGTGATGAGACAAAGATCCCTGTTTTTGGAACTGTTATGGCCCCGGTTTTGTGTCTTTATGTGGGGCTGCATGAGTGCTGCTGGTCTTGGGGAGCTGCATTTCATTGATGGTATCATGAACTCAGTTATATACTGCTCTATACTGAAGGAGAGGATGCTGCCATCACTCCGTGCACTTTCCTAACATGACAATGATCCAAAACACACATGGAAAGATACTGCTGCATTTCTGACGAAGAACAGGGTGAAGGTGATTGAATGACCAAGTATGTCTCCTGATCTGATTCCAATTCAACATCTGTGGGGAATTCTGGAGCAACAAGTTGAGCATCAGTCTCCATCCAGCATCCAGGCTCTAAAAGAGGTTATTCTTGAAGAAAGGAAAAAGATAAATGTTGCAATATGTCACCAACTTGTTCATTCCATGTCTAGAAGACTTGATGCAGTTCTTCAAAATCACAGCGCTAAAACAAAATACTAGATGTAGTAGTTTTTGATGCAGGGTGTATTCATTTTTGCTTCAACCAAGATGAGTAAAACTGAAGATTTTGTGATGTAAGATACATTATTCAACTAAATTTCATGTTTTGGAGTTAAATAAGTGTTTAATAAAACTCATTCTTGTGGAAAGTTTGGAAGCTGTCTTTTTGTTCATCACGCTACTGATTAAATTAGTACTTTTTAAAGAGGGTGTACAAATTTATGCTGAGCACTGTAAGTCTACCCACGTTTTAAAGTCATTGGTAAATGAAACGCTTTAAAACTGGTGTAGTTTCATAGGGAGACAGATCCTAGACTTTTGATTTTATTTTACCTAAAAAACATGTAAGGATTGATAATCTAGATGTAAAAAAAAAAATGCTGACACCCCCTCTAAGGTGATCTGAGTGAGACAGAGATACAGAGAGGAATTTGAGATTGAAGATTCTGAGCACATACATGATAGGATTGAATCTGATTTCTGAGTCATAGAAGATGTGGCCATTCTGGTCAATGAAAAACTCAGAACAGGGACAATAGCCAAAACCAGAGTACTTAACATAACAAAGCAGCAAAAGGCCAGGACCCCCACCCTCATGGTAACCACGTGTTCTTGGGTGGGACAAAAGGTACCTACAGCTTAACATTTTATAATCTGTGGACTCTCAGGAATCCTAACAATTAATGTTTATTTCACTCCCACATAGCCATCAGCCAATTTCAAAGCGAGTTCATTTGTGCAGGGACGAAAGTTTGGGAAACTGCCAAAAACAGAAAAACACGAAAACCAAGAACTGGCAGTCAAAATGTCTCCCAGGCAATACTCTAAACTGGGGCGCCAAAAGGTGACTGAATCTAGGAGTTCAGACTGAGGAGGGGCCCATAATTGTATGTAAAACAACATTAAAAACTTTTTGCCGGGGCTCTGTAAAAATTATTTTCATGGGGCCCAAAATCCGGAGCAGCATCCCTGCTGTTAAAACTTAAAATGATTTTAAGTGTTGTGGAAAATGCTGGTTGAGAAGGAAAAATGCATTTCCCACTCTTTACTCCTTCACATGGGAGATAAATCACAAAACACGTGAAGCTGAGGTTCTGAGGCAAACATGAAATCCTACATTTCTTTCTTTTTGTTTTAATTTTTAACATTTTTGACCTTCCTGCTGTGGGATGCGTTTTCATGACGATGAGTCTGCACAGATTGTTGTTGCCACTAACCCTCTAATACACTTAGTCTTGTAACCCAACACACTACAGAAGTAAGACTTAGATGCTAGGTTGCTCATTGCTAAGCCAAACTCAGAAAGAAACGTTGGAGGAAGAAGGTTCATCCCAGAGTCTGTGTAGAATAGAACATAAAGAAGGTATTTTGTGCCCTCTGGTGGTAGGAGTTGCTCAACAGTCCTGGATCTTTTATGACAGAAGTTTTAGGTGGTAAATGTTTGAAATTCACTCTTCACGATAAACACAGCACTAAAACACGGTCCCTGCAGTCTTTGAAAAAAGGCACATCACATGGGTTTAATATTGTCATGCTGAGAAAAGACAAAAGGTGTCCATAATGGAGTCGACATTACACTGGAATCTGCATGTCTTTTAAAATTGATTTTTCTTTCCAATGTATAAGCCACTTTTCTATAAGGGAACATTTTATTAGCTCATTGGAAATGCAAGCTTAGCCTGCAAAGGAACAGGAGGGATCATCTGATCTTTAGCTTAGTGAACAGGGTTTTATTTTTATAATACAACAGAAACTTGTATTTGTGTAAAAAAAAACCTGAAGATTTGATAAAGTAATCACTCAATCAAGAATTCAAAAGATCCATGTTCTATTTTTGTTGTAAAAACAAAATAGTTGGTAGACAAGTTAAAGACCCACTCCTACGAAGATGGTGTTTTTCTTATGAAAGAGAATTTTAATCAAAGAAAATTAAGATTAAAACTGAATTTATTAGTATTTCTTTATTCAAATTATTGTGAATCAGGGGCAGACAAAAACTGCAGTTTGAAAAAGCTTGTAGTTCTTATGTACAAGCTACAATCGGTAAGCAAGCTCCCGGCAACCCAAAAAGTGGCAAAGCAGATGACCACCTTGGACCCATAATGCCATCCAGTGCTTGAAATTGTCCAAGTTTTCCATAGGTTTTGTCATGTTTCAATTTATTTATTAAATGTTTTAAGTTTCTGTCACAAGCCTGGTCTCCTACATTTCGGGTCCTCCACCACCACACCCTTGACATCCTGCTGCTCTGCAGAAACGATGTCATAGAAAACAACAGATTTTTTTTTAAATTTTGGCTACAAACAGCATAATCATAATTAAAAGTCCACTGGGAACACTTGATTGTAGTAGGAATTTAAGGAGTCAAATATCTGCCGAATTGTTGAAGTGGACATTTTTAGCTGGAAGTATAGTGATATTCCCAGTTCTTATGGAGCCGAAAGTACACATTCAAAAGCACAAGCATCCATTACCTGAAGTAAATGACTATTTTTATACCAGAATGATTAAAATAGCTGAAAAATGCTAAATATTTTATGTGTAAAAATAAGAAAGTCTAATTTGAAACGTTTGATGGAATAGTTTCTCTCCATCATTCTGTGGAAGGATGTTCCTTATTTTAGCATTAGTGTGGACAGCGTGACTCCATGCAGGATATGTTGTGCTCTGTTGCTGCAGTCACTGAGAACAAAACATTTGTGTGACAGCACACGTTTACATCAGCCTGTTATATAATAGACTAAAGACAAGTCAAACGCTGCATGCAAATCAGTTTGACGTTTCCAAGAAGCTTTCAAGTTTTTAATAGAATAATGTGATGCTACGGAGAAGTGGAAGATATCCCAGACATCACAATGAACTCTTCTGCACACCACCACGAGAGATGGGATGTTTGAGGACAAAAATATAATCCTCTTCAAAGCTGGATCAGATTGTCACAGATGACAGATGTGCTTCACTTGTGTGTGTCTGTGTGGGAGTGTGTGTTTCTCTGTGCGTGGGCATTGTGCGTGCATGCATGTGTGTGTGAGAGAGAGCTGTATTCAGACTAATCATTTTCAGTGAAGGGTGTCAGGGTGAACATGTGTGTGTGGCAAATGTTGCTGAAGCTGCTGGTTTCTGATTGGTTGCTGCCCACACTTACTCAGCGTGTTGCCCTGCTGGCACTGAGATGTGTGCTTAGGGGAGGCAGGGATAGAAAGGGTAAAGAGCGACGATATAAAAGAGAAGAGAAGCACAAGCGAAGAAACTGCTCTCTTTAACACAGGGAACTGAGCCGCAGGAACCAACAGTTGAAGCAGCAGCTGGTAAAATGCAGCTTCGTTGTCTATTTTGTGCTTGACCTTAAAGTTCTTCTGAGTTAGTAAACATGCAGGAATTATGGATATTGTTTATTTATTTTTTAATTTTGCTTGAATAGAATTGATACATTGCCCCTGCAACAGACTGGCGACCAGTCCAGGGGTGTACCCTGCCTTCGCCCATGAGTAGCCGGGTTAGCCTCCGGCAACCCCGTGACCCCGAAAGGGATAAAGCGGATTGGAAAATGAATGAATGAATGAATTGATACATACCTTGACATGCAAAGCGAACTCCCTTTGGAATTTTGCTGACAGGTTTTATTTCTTTATGTGGAGAAAATGTAAACCAATGTGACTCATTAATGGATGTTTATCATCAGGAATGTTGCTTTGCCTCTCCCAGAATTGTCTTGCATTCCATGACCCAATCTGGTGTAGAATGAATGATGATGTTTAAGGAACAAAAGCTGGTTTTGGCTCTGAATTTGTGGCTTCCATGACTCTATAATTTTCTAACTTCGACTTTAGCCGATCACGTTTGTGATGGCGCTGATGGTCGATGCTGGATTATACTACAAGGCAGACAACATAGATTAGTTTGGGTCCTTCATGGTTGAGGTGTATAAGATTTTTAAACTCAGAATGTTAAAAAAACAAAAACAAAGAACGGCTCATAACAGTATTAGAATGCTACTCTTTTATGAGATGTCAGATTCAGCAAAATTCCCATAATGCCATCTAGTGCTTGAAATGGTTACTGCAGAAGTTTCAAACAACAGCACAGGTAGATGTCAAATTGGTGACGGTGATACTTCGAGGGCCTGGTATATACTTGACAGAACTGTGGACCAAGTTTTTTTTTTTAGTTCAGTTTAGTTTAGTTTCTTCAGATGTTGGTTACAGCCGAGGACACTTAGCCATTTTTTTGAAACGTCTTTCCCTTTGGCTGGATTGGTGGAGTTTCAGTAGAAGATATAGTGAATATGATAGTGTGAGATACATCTGAATCATGGAGAATAAAAAAAAAGCTAAACAAGCAGTAGAGAAGGTGTTTGTAAATATAGTTGAAGAAAAGAAAATTTAGACGTAAACTTCTTTAAATACACATAATCACAACAAACTTTTAAACATAATATTACCGTAAGTTAATGAAGAACAAAGTAAAGTGCCAGAGAGGTTAAATCATTAAAGATTAATATGATACAGATCATAACGATAATAGAAAAAGTTGTTTTTCTTAACCAGGCTTTGCTCCATGCAGTAATGACGTGTCAGAGTGGACACAGGATGAGCTGGTCACACAAAGTGGAGAGCGTGTTTGTGAGTGTGAACACAGCTTCATCTGTAGTTGACCTTGTCTGTGACCAAAGAAAGAAGCTTTTAATGATTCAGTCTGCTGGAAAAATTTCACTGTCAAAAGTGATTTAATGCTTTGACACTGAAGCAGCACGTAGTTGCTATTTTTATATTCAATGGATAAGTATTAATAAAAGCATTGACAGATCTGATCTAACTCATTCCAAATAGTTCTAAATCCAGATCTTGAGAGCCAGTATCCTATGTGTCCAATCTGCCATTGAAGCTCGTTAGGCTAAACACACTTGATCCGATCCAGGTAATCGGCAGCAGATAAGACAGTGTTTTTGGCAAACCAGCAGGATGCTGGTCCTTGAAGCCTGAATTTGGACACATCAAACTCAATTATTGGTGTGAAATTTGAATTTTAATTATTCTGCTCCAGTTCTCAGCCCATCAATCCTCCCTGTGATTATTTACTGGCTCATAATAATAGACTCCAGAAAGAGCCAATCTTTTGAACGGCTCTTTGAAATGAACTGATCCAAAAGGTTAGGCTCCCTTATAAGAGCCATAAATCCCATCTCTAATTATGAGTATTGTTTTTTTAAGTAAAGACAGGCGAATTTAAACTCACACAGTAGAGTTATTCTACAGGCACCAACCATCAACATGTCCGACTGAGACATCAGTTAGATTGCACAATGACTTTAGTCTGTTATCAACACAAGGTGGTCATCGTTCTCTACCTTCCTCTCATTCATGGAGCAGAAAGAAATAAACATAACAGGATAAAAAAATCTATGGGACAAATGGAGTAAAACAGCCAGACAACAAAACACATAGACAAAAACCCACACTTAAACCACAATCCGCCCAGACAAACAAAAGGAATGGTATCCCACAATTCCTTGCACTGCCGCACTGCCAGATCGGACAGCAGGCCCAGTTGTGTCTGTAACCATCGCTACAATCAGCAACCATCACTACAGGAAGGGTTGCTAGTCTGTAAAGCCATCCATCCATCCATCCATCCATCCATCCATCCATCTTCTCCCACTCAACAGTCTAAGCAAAGATGCCCAGACTTCTCTCTCCCCGGCCACTTCCTCCAACTCGTCTGGGGGGAGCCTGAGGCATTCCCAGGCCAGACTATGACTCTCCAGGCTTTCCTGGACCCCCCAATTTAGAACCAAAACCATCCAGTTGGAGAGGAAATTGCCCATTTTGACAACACTGGTCTCTGGCAAGACAGCTGACACGCTGCATGATGGGACCTGTAGTTAAATGTTTACCAGTGCTACATATCCTGGATAAGGCCATTTATAACACCAAAATGATCTTGCGAGCCAGACATAACGACATAGCGGCCGGATGTGGGCAGTGGGCCTTAACTTTGACGTGGTTTAGACTGACCTCTGCCCAGATGTGTTTTTTTTATGGAGGACTGGTGCAGCTCAAGGCTTAAAAGTAGATTCCTGTGAAAGGCATTGGTTCACGGTTCATAGTTTTAATTAAAGTACAATTACAAATGCTTATTTATACTGGGCACTGCTGCCCATGACACTAAATAAATGTCATCCTTTAAAAAGACCCCAGTGAGCTTTACCCTGCATGTTTGTGCACTGTCTGAAATCAGTGGGTGCTCGCTGCACAGAGATAGTGATGATCTATCGATACTGATCGATCTCTTCTGCTCTAATTCACCAGCTAGGCTGCAAATCCATATGTCGTCCTCTTTCTTCCCCTGAGTGTGTGCACGCGCGCTTGTTAGTGTACGGCAGCACGCCACACGCTGCCTCGCCTCCTCGTCGCGCGCAAACACGCACGGAAGCCGTCAGCTTTCATGCGTCGCTCCTCGCGCCAGCTAGTGGCCGCCTGGCTGCTCGCGCTGCCGCTGGGGAGAGGCGGAGAGGAGTGCGCGCGCCGCGGCCGCCTGGAAATGATCTCGTTCTGGCTGCTGTGCTGGAAGCTGCTGGTAGGTGACCGCGGGAATCAGCCACACATACCGCGACATCTTGGTAATAAACCCGAGCAGCGCTTGTCTGAGTCCTCGTCCAGCGTCAGCAAAGCGTTCCCAGCCTCACGGCTTTCTTTGCTGGTGACTCTTCTGTTGACGCGGGTGGAGTGTGCGGTTTTCTATGACGTTTTTGAGGAGGCTTTGCCTGATTCTAGGATGCTGTCTTACGTAATACTCCGTTCACGGATGATGAGGATGGAAATGGTGATGATAAAAAAACCCAGCTATTGTAATTTCTCAAATACAGTGAATGGAACAGATAAAAACAGGCTAAATAGAGGGAATGTGTCTTTTTTGAACAGACGCCCAGATATCGTTTTGTATATGAAGCTGCATTGTAATTATCCAACCACAGATTTCTCCTCTCTCTGAAGCGATGAGGAGACCATGATGAACCTGCCTCCAGCTGTTGATGAGAGACACCAGACAGGACAGTTTAATTTGACGTGGAAAGAAGATTAAATATTTGGTTAATCTGAGGTTTAAACTTCTGGGTTTGAAAGAGGTCAGGGAGATCCAACAAATCCAAAAGGTCAATTAGAAACGTGGATTATAGCTTTGAGATGCTAGATCACTGAGAACCCCCATGTCTTCTGAATCAGGAAAGATTTGATATTGAACGAGCACAGCTGCATCCTTCCATTGAGCTTTTCTCTTCAACACATGTTCATTTCAGCAGTGAAGTTAGATCATTTTACCAAGACAGACCAAGACCAATGAGTTATATATTGCTAAAGATGGCACGCAATCCTTTTACCAATGTCCAAGAGACATGAAGAGCGACACCCTATTGGAATGTGATGAAAACAATGAGACATAGATTAGCATATGCAGTAAAATGACCATAAAATGCTTAATTTTGGTCCAGTTTAAAAATAAAAAAATATGATAATCAGAAAAGTAAAACCCAGGCAGTGCTGTTAATGTTTTTGTACAAAGTGCAACAGATCAACGACATTCCAAATATTTCTTTAAATAAATGCAACATTATATAGGAAACACAATGCATACCTTATTCATGGTTGCAGGGCCTGCCCTGGACATCGGCGACCTAGGCGGCCGCCTGTGGTTCTATCTGCTGGAGGGGACCCCCAAATGCTAATGATTAGGCTGGGTTTTTTTTTTTGTTTTTTGTTTCATTAATGACATTTTTTACAAGTTTATAGCTGTTGGACACACCACTCATTTAGTTTAAAAATAAAAAAGTCATAAAAACAAATAAAATAACTCAAAAGTTTGATGTAATCAAACATGCATTTTGGTCAAAAATACTCTTTTTACTGTTTTTGGTAGAAAAAGACAAAAAAACTGGCGACTTAGTTTTCTTAAACCATTAACAACCAAGATCTTTATACCTTTAGCACAGGAGATGCCTCTTTTAAGTGGCTGCGGCAGAGACCCAGGGCCAGGCCTGCATGGTTGTGTTTATTCAAATCAACACACAGACTAAGATTTACACAAACTGTTAAACTCTTCGGTCCGTGTTTATAAATAGGTTGATGGGTAGCCAACATTGCAGCAGACCGCTTGCGGCTAAGTTGCCTATGCCCAGGGTCAGCCCTGTTCCCTACTTCCACAACCTGTATGGGTTAGTTCTTTTTACTTACAACATATGCAAGTAAAAAGGGATTCCTGCAATCTTCTGTTGTTATGAAGTCATAGAATATCTAGCAGATATCTGGAGAAATTTAGCTAGATTAAATGATGGTGCATTCTTAAGAGAATGTTACCTGATGTGGTTCGCAACCTGTTAATTACTATCTGGATTACATTCAAATCATTAGAAATTTTCCCTGGAGCAACCAATTTAAAAAAATTGAAAGTAAGTCTACTGATCTGTAGGAATCTGCTCTGTTTGAATGCATTTTAGTTACAACTAGTCTTTTTGACAGATTTGTAATTTGAGGAGTTTCTCTTTGTGTTAAGGGCTCGAAGTGACATATTTTTAGTTATGTCACTGGTATGACTGTGTTTAATAATGAGTTCTTCTGTGTATTGATATGTGCATGAGTTGTAAGATTTCTATCTCCAGAATCAGTTAATGTGATGATGTTATTGGTAATATCTAAACCAAAAACTGACTGTTTTGCCACAGTAATGAAATCGTAAAAACACCAATGAGAAGAGGTGGCAGAAATGTGTCATAATGAACATGTCTGTCCTGACAGGACATCCATTTTTCCATCTGTTTCATCAGGCGAGAGGGAGGGGCATTGATTCCTGTCATGAATTGATTCTGCATTGTTGACCTCACAGTGTTCATTGCAAGCAATGTTTATAAAATCAAGAGAGAGAAGGCTACTAAAATGTTTGTTTGCATAAATGTATCCTTCTTTGCAGCAGAGCAGCAGTGATGCTAAAAGGAAAGCCAAGTTTTAAAAAAATTTGGTCAGATTTCTTCAAATCTTGTTGTAAAAGGTTTGAATGTCAATTCTTTGCTTCCTGTTACAGAATGCATGAAACCAAAACACATCTGCAGAGTTTAGTAGTATGTCACTTATCAACTAGATCCATGATGTGTTTTATAAAAAAAAAAAGCAGCAGAGTAGCTTCAACAAAAACCACGTCTTCTACGCAGTGCTCTCTAACATCTTTGTTATTTATCAGCACTTCAACGTTCTCCTCCAATCTTTGTTTTCTGCTTATGGAACCAATCCGGTTGAGCTCCAAAAGGCAGGTTTAAAAAAAAAAAAGGGTTTTAAAGGTAGAAAGATGCACAAGAATTGGGGATACAGGGTCAGAGGCGAAGACAGGACATAAGGAGACATAGGAGGAGAGAAAGTGCTTCTGACTCCAACAAGAGCCATGTTTAGTCATTTAGCTTTGTTTCATCTTTTCCATGACTCTTTTCCTGATTTAATAAAACTTTTAAATGTGTTGGATTTAACAGAGAGTTACTAATATTTCACAGTCAGAAGTGAAAAGTTAAACTTGGTTAAATCTAACACATTCAAAAGTCAGTAAATGCTGTGTTAACTCTTTACTCACCTTTATTACAAATCTTAATGTGGCATGTGTAGTTGCAGGAAAGTAAATATTCTTTCAGTCACTCTGACCTCATAGCCTCATTTGCACCCAAGGAGATAGAGGAATCAATTTTTGTAAGACCTGATGTATTTGCTTTTTAGGATTCACTGTCTTGATAATGGCAGTAGAAATGTTGTAGGGCTCAGGCAATGAACGCTAAATCCCTCAAAGTCTGACTGATACATTTTTCTCCTTAGAGAGCTACAGCTGGGCTACGAAGGACAACACTTGAACTAACAGCTGGTAACCACAGTGACCATTCTGACACCAGCCTTGTCAGCGACTCTGCTGTACCTACAACATCAGAATACCCTGTATCCATGGAGACGACATCTTCACCAGATCTGGAGAGAGACAACTTATGTTGTTGCAACAGTCAGGAAATGGAGGAGCACAATTGCTCAGAAGTCTATGAAGTAGAAGAAGAAGAGTCTTCAGAGGAAAGAAATACAGAAGAAGATGAATGCGATTATCTTATCTTTGAAACCGGAGAGAAGAAGCAAAGAGAAGTTAAAGATAATAGTGACAGGAGTGATGAGACAGGAAATGAATGGAGAACAGGAACTGAGGAAAAAAAGAAGTTCAGATGGGATGAAGAGAATGAAGATGAGAGGAGAGAAAGAGAAGAAGTAGAAAAAGGAGGAGAAAAAGAAAATAAAGGAGAAGACTCAATGAAATTAAAGAGAGGGGATGAAGGAGATGTTGATGAAGACTTGTTTGAGACCGGTATGGATGAAGAAGATGAAAGAAGAAGGGGAACAAAGGAAGGGAATGGATGGCTAACAGAAACACAAGAAGATATGGCGCAAAGTGCTTTGTCAAATCTGCTCATTGATTCTGAAAATACATTATGCATGTTACCTGATCCCATTGTTGTCACCAAGGATCCTACAGAAACTACATGGCTTGAGCCCTGGGAACATGATCCCAGAAGCAGTGAGGATCTTGGCAAGTGTTTCCAGTCAGAACTGGCCATCACTTACTCAGACTGCGATTCTGTGGAGGACCACTATGATGTGACCAGCCACGTAGGAGATGGAGCGATTCCTGATGATACAGTTAATGCAGAGAAAACGAAAAAGGAACTTGCAGAAGAAGAGGTGGAAGTTGAGACTGGAGCAATGGAACAGAGGGTGAAAGAATTTGAAAAGAATAAAACACAGGAAATCACAGAAGAGCAGACGATATCAAGCAGAGTTGAGTTTCTGCGGTCTCCTTCAGTTAGCTCCATGGCCAGCTCAACTGACCCTGACAGAAAGGTATGTTTGACGCCTACTCTTTACCTCATAAAGATGTTCATCTTATGAAGATGTGTGTAATCAACCCACAGATAGAGTAGGAAAGCACATGTCAAAAATCAAGTAATGCATGAAAACCTGGAGTTTTAAGATGACGTGAAAAAGAACAACAATCCTGCACAAAGAACTTACCAGATCTGGCCAAGGCAGACAAACCTTTGTGTATTTTTTCATTTTTTAATGAAAACTCATGAGTTTTATTAAATTAGGTAATACTTTGTTAATAAACAAAGGTAAGATAACACTTAAAGTCTGTTACTATTACTCCAATAGTGTTCTGAAAAATATAACTTTCAGAACATTATAAGTAGTGGTCAGAATACTATATGCAGATATCTCTCAGAACGCTACCAATTGTTTTTTGAGAGATATCCACACATACAGTGAAGTCATCCAGTTTATTAGAGTATGTTTTAAAACATAGATATTAAAATAGATATAAAACAAACACTGCAATTTTACATCCATCCATTCATCGTCAGAACCTGCTAAATTCATTTTAGGGTCACGAGTTGCTGGGTCCAACCCAGTTACTGTTGGACAAAGGCGAGGCACACCCTGAACAATTTGCCAGTCTGTTGCTATCTGGAAAAGCCATTTGGGTTAGTTTCTAAACCCAGTGAGAGCCATGAAGTCCCAATTCAAAAAAACACAGTTTATTTATTTATTTATTTTTTATTTTATTTTATTTTTTTAATAACTTGTCCTGTCCAACAGCTGAGCAGACAGATATGAGCTGAAAGCCTCTTGCATTAGACAGAGTTTACTCTTACAATCGGGGGTTATAAATCATTGGGAACACAAATTGTATGTTGGTATAAGCCCCTTTTGTAACTTAAACGAAACTTTATTAATATTAATTTTGTTTGTGTTCTTTTTGTTGGACCGGACGGAAAAAGAAGGGGGGAAAGGGGGGGGGGGGGGGGGGAGGATAAATGATTTTTGAGGATGACTAATGGAAAGGGAAACACATTTTATTTAATTTTGTGGCCATCAATCCATTCATTTATAAAATGTAGCTTAAAACAATTACAATAATTGAAGCTCAAAGTTCTTTTACTTTAACAGAACCACATACAAATTCCTTTCAAAATAAAACAAACCCAAATATGTATGTCAAATAAGATCCTCCTGCTGGAAAAGCCAATTCAAGCATCTTTATATCATTGGGATTTTGGTGTGCCATCATCCTTTTTCTCCTTTTAATATCAAGTAGAAACATGACAACATAGGTGTAGAGTTCACTTTTTTCCTCATCTATACATGTATATGGAAGACTTCTATTTCTTTTGGCTTTTCCCTTCAGGGATCGCCACAGTGAATCAGCTTCCTCCATCTAACCCTGTCTTCTGCATCCTCTACTCTAACACCAGATACCTTCATGTCTTCATTCACTGCATCCATAAACCTCCTCTTTGGTCTTCATCTAGACTTCTTTCCTAACAGCTTTAGACTCAGCATCCTTCTACCAATATATTCACTGTCTCTCCCCCCGGGTAATGTCTGAACCATCGCCGTCTGGCTTCTCTGACTTTATCTCCAGATCTACAAAGACTCAGTGTATCTCTCTCTGACCTTCTCTGTACTTCTCTATTAACATCCTCAGAGCAAATATAACTTTTGTAGTGCTCCTTCTTGGCATGAAACCATACTGCTGCTCATAAATGTTCACTTCTGCTCTTAGTCTAGCTTCAACTACTCCTTCCATAGCTTCATTGTAAGGATCATCAGCTTTTTCCTCTGTAGTTGCCATAACTGCACATCTCCCTTATTCTTGAAAATGGGCATCATCACACTTCTCCTCCGTTCCTCAGGCATCTTCTCACCACCTAAGATCCTGTTGAACAACCCAGTCAAAAACTTCACTATCATCAGGACCAAGTGTTTTTCCACTCTTCATCCTCCTCAATGTCACCCTCACTTCACCCTAATTCTTCTTTGTTACTTCCTGCTACACAACAGTCTCCTCTTCTATTCTTTATTCTCTCTCATTTTGTCATTCATCAACTCATCAAAGTATTCTTTCCATTTTTCCATTACCTGTCAATAAATTACCATCCTATCCTTAAATCACCATAACCTGCTGTATTTCTTTCTCATCTCGATCTCTCTGCCTTGTTAATCTGTATAAGTCAGTCTCTCCCTCTTTACTATCTTTCTCACCAGGTTCCTCCAGATTTCTGTGTGCAGCAGGAGGCCCTCAGTGAAAATATCTCCACTGAGCATGTGGATTTTATGTTGGCTCGCCAGCAGTGGCAAAAGATGGAGGAGGAGGTCAAAGGTCAACCAATCCCTAAACCAGGACTGAGAGCTCAAGGGAGCTTCCCGGGGACGCACACTTCTTTATATCCTCCCACTCGCAGCCCTCGCCTTAAACACAAGTAAGATATTGTCCTTAGCAGTAGCACTCTGGTGCAGTTAGAACTGACAAAAGCCTAAAAATACTTCTTTATTAGTTTCATTACAAAACTTTAAGGAAGTGATGCATATCAAAGATAAAACTTTGGTAAGTAAAGAACGTTCTTAATCAATCATTTTATGGATTCTGGTAAAAGTATCTATAAAATATTATTATTAGAAGTAATTATGCCTATATATACACTGAGTAAAGCAGTAATTGTCAACCTCATTTAAAGTTTATTTTATGTGTAAATTTGAAAAAAAAAGTAAGAAATTGGTCCTTCTCAAAATTATGAACTGCTTTATTTTGTATTTTCAAGGTTTGCTCTGCATCTGGGAATTGAAGGCAGGGCTTTGTTGTAAGCAAGTGTGGTGATGGACATTTGAAAACAATGAAACTCCTCAATATATTTGTGGTCACGGGTGGAGGCGGGATATAGGCCGTAAGATGAACCAAGAAAAAGTGTCTAGATAATGATCTTCATTCCCACATCTGGGAACTACATTTTAAATGCATTTTGGTTTAGACTATACCCTTCTGGACTTCAGGTTAAAAGTAAGGCTGTCCGTTTTGTTGCGTTAAAAACGCGTTAACTCAAAATACGTTTGACGCTGTCAATTCTTTTTATGGCAGTCATATTACTATTGTTATGGATATTCAATTTTGGCACTCATGCCTTTCCATAGCACCGTGCCATTCAGGAGTCGTTCACACAGTGTTGGCACCTATGCACAAATCAATGCAAGACAGTTTTCCTGACATACAAGAACATTTGTCTGTTTCACATTTGCTTGCTTGCACCTGCAGTGAACCAATTGCAGCACACTTTGAGGAGCAGGACTGTTAGTCATCCAGGGCACTTTTAATTCTCCATCCTGAAATTGATATCCACGACCAATGAGTAAGGAACCACATAATTCCGCACTATTGCTGCTTGGTAATTTGCCCTTTTGCTGTGTTGGTGTAGAGAGTCATTTGTTGGAGGCACGGATAGTTCTGGCAGCGCAGAAGATGCCCGGAGAATGCTTTGTGTCTTGCATGGTTTACATTTTGTGCAGATGATTGGCCATACAGGTGCACAGTAAAAGTCCTTGTGTCCTCAGGAGTTTGACAAGCAGCTTTTCTTCTGTGTCTGCTTTCAGTGTCCCATTCTGCTTAGCTTACCTCTGTTACTGACTGTTGTTGTTATAAGGGAAATCCAGCCCCCTGTGGCTCGAGAGACTCCACTTTCCTCAACCTTGTCCCCAAGTTCAGAAGACTCAGGCTTGGATGACTCTTCGTACCGCGGCCCCCTGGAGGAGTCAGAGAGTGCAGTGGATAGGGAGATCCGGCTAACTTTGGAGAGAGAGGAAAGGCACCGCAAAGAGAGGGGCATGATTGCACAAGGCTTGACTTTACTCAGGTGACAGAACAAACAGTTCAAGCACTAAAACTATCAACACAAAAAAATAGCTTACTTTCAAATACTTGAAAAGACACCTGCATTCGACACACTGAATGAAACACAAAGATATAAAGATTTTAGGTTGACATGAATTGGTTTCTTAAAACAACAGTTTTTAGGAAAGCAACTCGTTTTTCAAGATAACTGAATACTAAAAACTGTTTCAAATAAGAGAAGAAATTAAAGTTCATGAACTCAAAGAAATGAGTAGTGATTGTGATCATGGAATACATTTTCCCTTATAGATCATTAAAAAAAAGTTTATTAGAGATATAGGCAAAAATGGCAAACACAAGAACATCACTAGTTGATCAACACTTTTCAACCTCTTAGAAGTCCCAAAGTGCTTTACAGTTGCAGTCCTATTCACCCATTCACATACACATTGACACACTGACTGGCTGCCAAACACTGACACTGATCTATACAGGAGCAATATGGGGTCCAGTGTCTTGCCCAAGGACACTTTGATACATAGGCGGGCACAGTGGGAACTGAACCTGCAATCTTCTGATCAGAGGTTGACCGCCCCATCTCTGCTCCACGACTGCTGAAGTTCCAGCGCATAAAACCCATGAAAAGGAGATCTCAGTAAACTAGTATGCTATGGAAAAATCTCCACTTACTTCTCAGTTTTTGCAAAAAGATAAAGACAGAAATTATGATCACATGAGATTGATCAGAGTAAAGTATTTCAAAATGACATGTCCATCTTCAATCCTTGAATATATGAACAGGGGCCAGGTCCTATCTGGAAGAGGAAATCTTCATCATCCAGATCCTCTGCAGAAGGAATCATGAAGTCCTCTAGAACATTCTGCTAGACTGTTGCAGTGGTTTTGGACTGAAGAAAGCAGAGTTTGGACATTGCAGCCCAAACCATGACTGACGGTGGAGATTTCACAGTGGACCTCCAGCAGTTTGGGTTCTGCTCCTCACCGGTCTTCCTCCAAACCCTTGGACATTGATTCCCAAATGAAAGACACACTTTAATTTAATCACAAAACAGGACCTTGGGCCACTGACCAACAGTCTAGTCCTTCTCTTTGGTCCAGTTGAGATGTTTCCTCCATTGGTCTGGGCTCAGATGTGGTTTAACCCAAGGAACCTGACAGTTTAACTCCATCTCCAGAGTGTGGTGGTTTTTGAAGCTGCGCCTCCACTTCATTCTACTGTTTCTGGATGTCTGCAGGTTCTTGAATCTTGTCCTTCAGGTAATGGGCTGAAGCCTACGGTCGTCTATTTTACTGCTGCTTCCATATTTTATCCTTCCATTAGACTTCCCATTGATCTGCTTGGACACAGCGCTCTGTGAACAGCCAGACTCCTAAGCCATGAACTTATGTTGCTTACCCAGACTCTGGAGGTGATCAGTGGTGGTCTTTTGGCTAGTTATCAAGTCTGAAGTCTTCCTAACACAGAACTGAACTGAGACAATTGAACCAAACTGAATCAGTTTAATGACATCAGAGGAACCTGTGCAGGTGCTTTGAGTTTAGTAGATGATTAGTTGGTGAAACTCAGTTCAAACGTTCATGCCCTGAAGAATTTGAGCAGATTTCTTCACAGTATTCACATTTTTTGAAATCGTGTTTCATAGGTTTTATGAGCTGGAACCCCCACTTATGTAAAAAGAAACAAATGGATACTTGAAATCAGTTAAACAGTGAGTTCTTAATCTATATCCCATCAAAGTTTTTCCTATGAAAATAATAAATTATGAAAATAATCAAACTTTTCCATGATGTTGTAATTTTTTTTGGAAAGGGATTGTATTTCATTACATTTCTGTCAGTCAAATGTTTTGCTATTTACCCCCTTGCACAAGTCGGTCAAGCTCTGAAAAAGACTTGGTTCATAATTTTGAGTACATCCAGTTGAAGGAGCCCCACCTGCTGTTTTAAGTAATAAAATGGATATTTGATGCTAAAAGTAGTAAAGATTACTGCTTCAAACGTTATGCTTCCTCTCTGTGTTTAGGCCTTCTACCTTGCAGACAGGGCGATCTCCTCCTCGACCTCCAGCCTGCCGCACCCCAACTCTGTCCATCTCGCCGACCCCCTCCTGCTCCTCCTCCCTGCCACACTCAGCGTACCATGAAATGACAGCCAACAATGTCATCATTCTGGAGCCTGATTCCTCTAATCAAGCTTCCAGGAACCGCCTCATTTGTGATTGGCCTGCCAGTCTAGATATGGGCTCATCTGCCAATGTCATCGTGGTGGAAACCTCCAACCTGATCATTCGAAGTGCTTCCGAGTTCAGCCTCAGCACTGCGCCGATATCCATGGAGACGCAAGAGAGCACTTTTATATCCAACCCATTCTTCAAGCTACGGTCCATCAGCAGTCAGTCACTTGTGGAGCAAGAGATTAAAATGGTGAAGCAGAGGGAGGATGAATGGAGGAGGCAGAGAGAAGAGATGTGGCGAAGGAAACGAGAGGAAGAGTGGAGAGGAAGAGAGCGGTATGACACAGTGCTGGTGTCTCCAGGCCTGAATGAAAGCATCAGGATCAGTGGTATGTACTGCTACAGCTATGCTGCTTAGAACGCAAGGCTAACTTAGTGAATGATAACAGAAAAAGCTTTTTGAATAAAATGTATATTATTCAAAACGATTTATTCAGAATGGGGAGCTAAGAAAAGATCGTCTTTTTGTAATTAAAACTTAAGATTAGACCAAAATATGTGATCTTTTGGGTCAATGCATCTGCAAGCAAACCAGTGATATTTAAAAAAAAAGTCTTGATTTTTTTATCTTTCTTTTAGTTCCAGATGTTGCAAATCGATCCGTGTCCTCCCCTTCATCCCCCTCCAGGGCTCGCAAAATGGAGAGGTCTAGTTTGTCATGTGACCACAAGGTTGGCTGGCATACACGCATACACAAACAAACACCATTTGTGCTTCTAAAACATCAATTATAATTAGATTTCAAAATCTTTTTTGGAAGCACCATTATTGGACACTACTGCATTTTGATTATAAAAATCCCCTGATCAGGTTAGGTTCTTTTATAATAAGAACCAGTTCTCCTCTGACCTCTGGCATCATGAAGACAATTATGCCCACAGAACTGCTGCTCTCTGGATAGTTTCTCTTTTTTGGACCATTCTCTGTTAACTCTAGAGATGGTTGTGGGTGAAAATCCCAGTATCAGCAGTTTCTGAAATACTCCAATAACACCCATGTTCAAAGTCACTTCAATCACCTTCCCCATTCTGATGTTGCACCATGTCTACATGCTTAAATACACTGAGTTGCTGCCATGTGATTGGCTAATTAGACATTTGTGTTAATGAGCAGTCGGACAGGTGTACCTAATAAAATGGCCAGTGAGTGTATAAATACTTATCTGTTGCAACGTGAAGGTAATTCTCTTACACAAAAACACAAAAGCTCTATACCCGCTGAGTACGGACACATTATTAGACATCTAAATCACGGCTCTTAAAAGCTCACAGCCATAGCTTTGCATTATACATCTGACATATTTTTGGCACAAATGGAACCCCATACCATCATGCCTTGCGTGTTGTAAACATGCTATTTGATTAGTTTCTTCCCACTGGACACATGATGTCTATTAGATAACTAATCGACTGTAGATCTCCACTAAACATCTCAAACAACTTTATTTTGTTACTCTATTACACGGCTGGCCAACCCGGGTCCTCAACAGCCAAAACCCTGTGTGTTTTCCAGCTCTCCCTGAACTGCTTCATGCTGACTACCTAAATCAGGTGTGTTCAGTCAATCAGGATGTGGAATCACTTGACTCAGCTAATCAGCAGCAAGCTGGTCAAAGAAAACTGGAAAACAGGCAGGATTGTGGCTCTTGAGGACCAGGGTCAGCCAGCCCTGCTTTATTAAATATCTACCAATAATGTTCTGCATATATAGAGGTCTCCTGCAATCTACCTGTAAACATCTAATCTTTGGATAATTTTAGAGTACCTATTAGAGTACTTTTTTAAACACCTACTAGATATAATGGAGAAAAGCCAAGTCAAACATGTTTTTATCATTATGATTTTTTTCTTTTTATCTTTTACTATATAATATTTTTTCTTAATCTATAAATATAAATGCAATTCTATTCTTTTTGGAACTTTACCTCTGAACATCAAATACACACTGTTGTGTAGCAGAAGATTAGAACAAGTGCTGTAAGCTCATTCTAAAAATAATCCACTCTGACCATAGATGAAACCTTTTACCATCGTTTTGTTCAGTTGTATGACAAGTTAAAAATCTAAACAACAATACTTATGTTGGATTCTTGTTTTGATTCAAGTTTTTGAGACCTTTAACCCTGGGTACATTTCAGTAGTTTGTATGTTCTCCCTCTACAGCAGAGGACTTTTTCCTGCTTCCTTCCACAGTTCAATAACATGTTTCAGTGGTTAACTGCTGTCTGCAAATTACTCCTGTTTTTTTTGTGTGACCCTGTGCTAAACGGGTGACCTGATTGTGGTGTACCTTCAACAATAGTTGGATTGGAACCAGCAAACCTGTGACCCTAAAGGGATTCAGTGGGTTCTGAAGATGGATGTAAAATTACAATATGTATATTTTTAACTAGTAAATATTTAAAAAGTACTTTAATAGACAACTACAAAAACCTCAAGATTAGATAACTACAAGTAGATGTACAGTAGACTTCTATATGTAGAAATCTTTCAGAACACTGTTAGTAGACATCTAATAAAATTGTCTGAGATGTCCTGTAGACACCTGAAGCTGAATGAACCAGAATCTTCCTCTGTAATATTTTTTAGAGTAGTTTTTGACTGGGGATCAAAACGATGGAAGATGTTTATGGTCAAAATATTGCCTTACTTTAAAGAGTTAATCATTAAGGTTTTTTTTTATATAGTTTTTTTATTTCAATTCCTAAAAAACAGAAAAGGTAGCACCTCATTTTTAAAGGCTTTTGGAAAGAAGGGTCAAAAACCGTTACTGCATTAATTGTTTTGCAATATTTACATTAGCTGATTGTATCTTCATCATTCCATTTTATTGTTATTCAGTAACAATCATCCTTGTAATTTCTTGAAATGTGTAGTAATTAAATCACTTAGTTCATAGGTTAGCAAATGAACTTCTGTGCATAATGACTCATATAAATGTGCCCATCATTCCTGCACCTGTTTTTCCAATTTTACCTCCAAATTTTCCACCTCCTGTTTATGTCACTCGTGTTCCGTTTCATTGACCCTTTGTTCATGAAACTCATCATCCGTCTGTGTATGGACTTTGCTCTAGTGGTTTAGCTGATTCTCCCGTTCCCTCCAGTTTCCTCCCTCTTTTATTTCAGTAAGTCAGCGGCAGAATGCCATGGCGCAGAGATGGGAAGCTTCGCTTTTGGCCAATGAGAAGAAGAAATAAGCAAGAACTGCAGTCAATTCTCTCCTATTTAACGGGCTGAGATGAAACCTGATGTCAATTCCCCCTGATCTGTCCCCTCAGTCAGTTTAGAATGTTGTTTAAGTTACATACCTAAAGTGAGTAGAATGTTTGATTTGTTGTACAATAGTATTTGGGTGTAAAATTCTGTTTTTTTGTTTTGTTTTTGGTTGGGTTGGTCTTTTGGGGAAAGCAACATAATGCATCACATGAAGACGTGCCCTTAACTTTTTCCAATTCAACAGTATCTAATAGTAATTCTATTAAAAGTTGTAAAAATACTTGACCCACAATTTTAACAAGACTATCTGTGTAAATTGTGAAGACTCATGTGAAACTGGTTGCTTTTTTGCTGTAATATTTAAATGAGTTTATTTATTAGTACTTATGTTGTGCAGCATTATTTTACATAGTTACAGATAATTATTTACTGTACTAATTATAACGATCTTTTTCTAAACATTTCTTGGCTATTGACAGTTTATTTTATTACCTTATTCTTTATGTGATAGCCATTTAGATCCTTTTAAAGCCAATGCTTTAAAGGGATGCATTGTTTTTTTTGCGTTCTTTATTTTTCAGTTACGATTTGACTTTGAACGAAATTGACTCAGACATTTCAAATCATGATCATGGCCTTGACAAAAGCTGGACTGGTCCAATCATTGGTATTTTGATTTAGTGCTCCATGTAATGAGAGATGCTTAAAGAGTTTATGTTTGGACCTTTGCTGGCACATTTGTACACAATTGTGTGCACCATTTGGATGCAATACTGATTAATAAAGATGTTGATTAGGTTATTTTTAAAGTGTCTGCAGCGGCGTGAGAGAGAGGGAGACATCAGTAAATGTTTGAAATATAGTATGAATTGTATGATATTTAGAAAGCCTTATAGAACAAGCTTTTACTGCAACTGTGATTGATATACTTTAAGTAGACCAATAACAGTTTCTGGAGTCTGAATCCAGCTTCATTATTAAAAAAAAAAGTTTAGTGGAGCTGGAGCTCCAATAAAGAGCAGAACCATCAACTTTTAAGTTGAATAGGAACCATTACAGCTGCAGCTTTGACTTTTGCATCTCGACCCAGAGTGTTTCTTCGCTAATCTTTTGTAATAACCCTGCAAAGAATGCACCTGTGAGAAAATCCACATTTAAGCAGAAGATTTTAAAAATATTTATTTTTAAAATTATTTATTGTTTTTATCCTTAAAAATACATTTGATTGTGTTTTTGATTAATATGTTTAAAAAATCAACAGTTCTTGAAAATACTCCAATCCTTTAATGCAATGCAATGAAAATGTGAGTTCTAGTATTTTATTTATATTGATGGTTCTACATTCCCATGTGCATAAAATGTTCATGTCCATCCTCCACCTATAGAAGAAAAAAAAACTAAAACAAACAAACAAAAAAAACCACATACTTGATATACGTTATATATTTATATATGTGTGTGTGTGTGTGGGGTGGGGGTGGGGGGGTTATGGGTGTGTGTTTGCGTGTGTGTGTTTAAAAAATTTTTCATGTGAAAACAATCACGTCTTCAATCTAAAAAGGTTGTTGTTTGAATCCAGAAGACATTACTGCAAAACTGTCTATCGATTAAAAAATTGATCAAGATTAATCACAATGTTTTACATTTTCCGCCCTTTGTGAAAAAGTGATCTAAACTCCAAAAATAACAAGAATAAAGTGCTAAAAATTCATTGAAAAGTTATATCTTTTGTACGTGACAACGGTATAAGTAGGATAATGCCCGACGAAGTGTGCATTGTCAGAAATTAATATGGAAGCCTGAACCATCCGACGCTAAGGGAAGAGGGTTGCTTCAGTCTAATTAATTTGCGTTATTAAATAATAACGTGTAATTTTTTTTTTATTAATGGTGTGCTTTAACACGTTAATGTTGACAGCCCTATGAAAAACATTCTTCTGATTTCCAGTTATGAGCTGTTATTTGACTATGTTGTCACTTGATGGTATGGAAGGCAAGCCCCTAGTATTTGCAGCTGTCAAAGACTTTCCTGGACTGACTGTAACCATACCATGTAGCATTTTCACAGCAATACTGCACAATTTGAGAAATAGATGCATTATGTTGAGATTGGAAAACTGTAATGTTTCTGTGAACCTTTAATACCTCATAAAAAAGGATGTTTGTTTTCTGTTTCAGTTTGCTCATTGATGTTTTCATAATCTGCCTTTGAGGCAGGGGAATCAATCTCCAGGCCTCCAGAGCGAGCCTGCTGGTTTTTCAGAAATTCTTCTTTATCTTCAGCTGATTACCTAGATCAGGTGTGTTTAGCCAATAAGGAGCTTCAATGGCAGGTTGGTTGGAAAACATGTAGGACATTGGCCTTCGAAGCCAGGAATTGGGCACCACTGCTTTAAGGCAGAACATTCCAATTGAGTTCCAGTTCAGTTGACATAATTTCTCTCAGAAAATATTAAACTGTCCACATGTTGAATCATAAGAGAATAATTATATTTCTAAACACAGTCAGCTTAATGTGATTGCTCCATAACAATAATTGAAAACTAGCAAAAGACCTAAAATTGTCAATAATTTAGCTCTAAGAAGAAGCTTTGAAACATTTTAGCCAACAAAGCCTGTAATGATGAGGACAACTGTTTTGATATTTCTAAATCTATTGTAAGACTTATGGACATGTTTTCACTTATCAAAGCACACATCTATACCTCATGGTTCCCAACAGATGCACTGAACAAGAGTGTTTATTCAAAAAGAGCATGGATGAAGATACTCATTGACTGCTTCTATGCTTGTGTTACTATTGTTTAACTCTATCCATATTCATATATTTGTGAGAGTACTGTATATCTTCCAGTATTGGCCCGTTGCTAGTTGATGCCGGCCTCCAATAAACGCCAGGTCTAACAGGCGTTACTTAATGTTAGACGCCTGTCTCTTGTAGTGGCCAAGCTTATTTAAGACCCACCCAAACATGAACATGGATTATTGAGCAAAGAGTGTTTTTATTTGCATTTCTTGACCAAACTTCACCACAAAGTGAACCCATTAACCATCACCATTCTGTCTGTGATGGAATAAAAGCCGGTCTCCAACTGGCGCCGCTCTCTGCCAAATTTTTTGGAATAAACACAAAGGCTACTATTGGAAGATGTACTGTAATTATAATTACCTTTGTTATTTATTTTCTTTTCTTTAGATAAAGCTATGTTCAGGGTTTGTTCCAAAGTTAACAAAAGTAGAGCTTCTTTCAGTAAGTCTTTTCCTGAATTTTGTCATGAACTGATTTTGTTTGCCTTGAACTTAAGCTTTTGTTGCCAAAATGAAGTATCTGATGATGACAAGTTCAATAAAAAATGTTACTCCTGTGAGCTGAAGTGTAGTGTGTTTTCTGACTTAATAAAAACAAACAAACAAACAAAAAACCAAAACAACCTGGACTCAGCTATTTCTTCAATTAATTTATTGGGGTCAATCTGCAGTTCAACATCTCACTTCAAGACGATTGGACGTGATCGGGGACAAACAGTTCAATCCACGTGTCCTCCTCTTGATGCCTTCCTTAATACAAGAAGAAAACTAGAAAAGCTGAACGCTTTTTTCATACAAGCATTTTTTAACAACACTTTTCTCAGATAAAAGCAAAACGTGCAAAACAATGAAGATGACATAGAAACACAATAAAACATAGAATAAAAATATTGCTGATATTTAAAATCTTAGAATTTTGCTAAATTAAGAACCCACTGCCAAAATAAGGCCTTTTGGGGTGTTTTCAAAACCTCCACTGATTTCATGACGCATTGGGGCAGAGGTAGAACCTTCCATCATTTGAGAGCCAAAACCTTTGGGTTTTCATGTGTGAGTGGGGGGTCAACCATTCAAAGCTGATCTGAAGTTCTGAGGGAACTTGCACACCCCAAGACCCTGTTTCTCAACAAGCATTTAGGACTGCTTTCCTGCTTCTGTTCCAACAAACAATTTCTTAAACAAGACCTGTTTCCAGCAAGAATAATTTCCTTGAGATGATCTTTAGCTGGAAAAGGTTGTTACTGATTAACAATGTAACAAAGTGACCAAGCAACATTACAGAATCAAATTGGACACCAAGATTTCAAAGGTTAGACTGGACGGATGGACCAAGGGAACCAATGTGCTGCCTGATCAAAGGGGGTTATCCTTTCAGGAGCAATGATTAATGTCTCCATCTAGTAATATTGAATTGGAACTTTCTGTGCTTTTCCTGATGCTCACAGTGCTTACAATATGTATCCATTATTCATTGTGCGGTTGGGGTTTCATTATATGAGGTATGGGGAGGGTGTTTTGGTTTTTCTTGTGCTGTTTGTTCTGATTTGTACAGCACTTTGAGGTTTTTTTTTTATATGAAAAGTGCTTTATAAATACATTTGAATTTGAATTCACTCCTCATTAATACTTGGTAATGGTGAGCTACTGATGTAGCCACAGCTGCTCTGGAGCAGACTGACAGAGATGTGGCTGCCAGTATATGCCTACAGCCCCTCTGACCATCACCGGGACATTCATATGCATTCACACACCAGTGGAGCCACACACTGGAGGCAGTCAGGGTGGCAAATTTCTCCCAAGGACACAACACTGTGGGCGGGCAGCAGGAGTTCTTTAGCTAAAAAGCCATAAACCGTTACCCATTCACTCTCTACGGGAGTCCTAAACCACTATGGATGTAGTATACTTTTGGCCGCTGGCTGGCGCTGGCGGTTCTCAACGCTAGTTGCTCCGCCGGCTGCTCCCTCTCTGGAGCAGATCCCACGCAGCGGAGGATTCCTGTCGGAGATAAATTTCATCTTGGGACAAAGAGTATCTTTATTGATCAACAGTAAGTTCTTTTTTAGACAATAAAAACATGGTCAGGGTTTAAAAAAAAAAACACAATAAGAAGCAGATTCTAGATCGCTTCTGACCAAAAGTTCCACAACATTTGATCGTCTTGTTGATCTCCATTTAGCAGTGCACATTTGCGTTATCAAACTGCTTGTTTTAGCCTCTAACCTCTGTACTTTAGAGAAAGGTTTTGACACTGCCGCCCTTGTTTAAATTAACTATAGAAAATGATCACAAAATTACAAAATGAAGATGGTCAAACAGCTGGTTAATTGAGAATTTAAAATTATTAGTACAGCTGGATGTTATCAGCATAGGATAAAGTCTCAGTCCTGTAGGTAGGATATACAGTAAACACAGGATAGGTCCTGAAGCTGAACCATAACTGTGCTTTAAACACAATGATTCTGCCATTGAGAAAACCAAGTCTCACAAAAACTATGATCAGGAGCAAGAAAGGTCCAATAAGACCAGAATAATGCATTTCAGGTTCAGATGCTTTCCTTTTCTCACTCCTAACTCTTAGAGTTGTTTCAGTTTAATGTTTTTTTTTTTTTACTATACCAGATTGTAATTAATTAGAAAAATATTTAAGAGATTAATTGGTTTGCCACCATTCATTCATCCATTTTCTAATCCTTCTTCATTCTTACTGGAGGTAATAGGGTTGCTGGAGCCAATCCAGTTCTGATTGATGAAGGTGGGGTTCACCCTGGACAGTCTCCACACCCCTGCAGGGCATGGTTTTCCACTTCTTTTTCTAACATTTTGAAACGAGTCAGTTATAAGTCACTCTATATTTTTTTTGTTTGATTTTAGGAATCGGAGCTTTTCACAACATAATCTGCATACTTTATTCACAAGCCAGAAATCTACTACTGTCATTGTATTACACACTGGACCTTAACCTATTTTTAATGGTATTTTACAAGAAAACAGTACTAAAAAGATTTAGGGAAGAAACAAACTAGATAGGAATGTTAGGAAATTAATAATAAATCAGGAAACAAAATTACTGCAATGTCTCAAAGGGTTAATGTTTTAGGAGTCTAGAGAAGTACAGTTATGCAGAAAAGGGAAAGTAGCGAACCTTCCCAGCAGTGACTGAAAAACAAAGACTTATGCACATGTGACGGCAAACACCAAGGACACAAAACAGGAAACTTTCCACAAGAAACCAACAGGGCTCCCCAAATACCTGTAACATCATGAACCAAATGAAAACAGCTGCACCAAACCAGGAGTAAAGTTGCCTGCAAAAACCAACACAAAAGCACCCAAGACTGTGATATAACCCCCTCCTTTATAACTCCTAGATGGGAGAAAAGGCAGATCCGGAGGCTGGCGTCCAGTGTAGACCTGGTCTCCATCCACAAGACTAGGAGGAGGTGAGCCTTTGGGAGGATTGGGGGCCTGTAGATTAAAAAAAATAATCTACCGGCCAAACACATCTATCTATCTATTTACTTGCTTTATTATCATTTTGTCACAGACAGGCAGACAGCTGGTTTCACTTGCAGCAGGTTTATTGGTACAGACAGGAGCAAAGCTCAGCGAAAAGTCCACAAAGCCAATCAGAGTCAGAATCCAGGCAAGAGGACATGCTGCAAAGAGGCAGGGTCAGATCGAAAGCAGGGTCAGGTAAACTGGTGATCTGATCAGCATGAAACACTCGGTATGCTAGCTGAATGGCACAAGTCATACTTCGCACTGAGCAAGGCTCTGTGTGCTGCTTAAGAGACAGGTGGGTGATAGTCAGATTGCAGTCAGGTATGCTGCATCCGCACTAGGGCTGCTGGGAGGTGTAGTGAGTTTGAGTGCGGTCAGTACTCTGGAGACGTCTCCTGCCGGTGACCAGAGGAGGAGACAGAGCGCTGACTCCTGACACATTCAGACACATTCTCTGAGGCACCGCCTTTCTCTCCTCGTGGGTGACGCCCAAATCATGACGTCAGCCTAGATCCTGTCTCAACAGGGTGTCTGCTCATGAAAACAAACAACACTGAACTTTTTTACAGATGGATGTTTGTGTTGTGGAGCCTTACAGTCTTGACCCACAGTCCGATCCTGAATTTTTATACACAAGGCGCAACGTGTGTGGAAATGTAGATTCTGGATTTTACAGCAGTATGGCAAAACAGATGGGTTTCAAGTTATTGTTGAACACTCAGCCGTTCACCACAAGTTCCGTTAGCAGACACTGCAGCATGACTTTTGTTTTTTATGGAGTTTTCTGATACTTGTGTGCTTCCCTTGTCTCTCTAACCATTTGTCTCCAGCTTCTCCCTGCACTCTGATTTCATTAGCTGAGTTTGTAGCAGGAATCTGTTCATTTGTGTCTTCATCCCTAATCATGACCAGCTCTGCCCTCAGACAGCCGTCAAACTCTTGAGCATGCTCACTGTCATCCTGTGTTGTCTGGAGTCCCATGAAGATAGCTGTGACTGGCTCAGTGCTTTCCACAGTGTGGAGAATGGTGTAAGGACAGTCTTCTACATAGAGAGGGGATGGCATTCTAGGCTCTCTGTACAGAGAGGCGCAGTGTTCGTGGTTGTTCTCTGTTTGGAATGGTGAATGGCAGCAGTGAAGATCTTCCCTCAAAGTGGGTCTACTGTAACTGACCGCTGTGACAGCACCCTGCTCATGTGTTCCTGGAGGTAGAACGCTACTGGACTTGTACTGGTTTTTTCCACTGTGGCCTTTGATCACGCTGTTGGCTCGGAAAAGATATGTCTCGTCCTTGAGAATACTGTGGCCTCTGCACTTGCAATACAAATGTAGATCCTGATCCTCTGCCCCATGGTTTTCAATGTTGAAACTGTAATAGTTCTCATCCTGAGCCTTTCCTTGCACTTTATCCCAGCAGTCATGAACCTTTGTTTCTCCAATGCTTTTAACAACGCATACTTCATAGCGTTCTCTGTGGTTTTCCCCGTCATCCTGGTTGTTGTTTAATCCATCCTCATCGTTTCTGAAGGGATTTTGATGGAGTTTTATTTGATGCTTCACTGCAGCACATCTCAGCAGCTGTTCCAGTTCAGTAGTTGACAAATCAGAAGCACATCTATAGTCCCGTGACCACTAAAAAATATAAAGAATTCAGAGTTTGTAATCGCAACACATGATGATCAAAAATAAATTACATGAAAGTCACAAAATATAAATGCTCTGTATTTTTCTTCTGTTCAATACATAGTGCTACAGTTCAAGAAAGTCTGTTCTGTTTAGGTTTGGTAGAAAAGAACAGTTTCTGTAAGCATTCTTTGCCTTAGTTTAGATTTTCAGTTGTGTTCTTGGTTCTGTTCATGTTGAGTTGTTCCTCTATCAGTCACTCCATGTTCATGTTGATCATCCACAGCAGTTTTTAATTTGGTCAATAACCACCAGTGTATTTAAGTGTCTGGTTTTCTTAGCTTCACCTTGTCAGGACATCGGTTCTTGTTTGGTTTCTCCATGGGTTTTTGTCATGTTCTGATTGATTTAATAAATGTTTAAGTTTCTGCCACCAGGCCTGGTCTCCTGCATTGTGGGTCCTTCACCACAAGTCCCTGACAGTTTTTGAGAAATTTCATAATCAGATGACACAATTTGTAACGGCTAGTAAGACAGTTTTATAGAAGTTTTGGAATGTGATTGTCTTATCATTGTCTGTAACAAGGACCTATAATGTAATAAAAACCACTGTTTATAAAACAGAGTACTGATAGTGTATTTGTGTATTTATATGTAAAAACAAAAACAAACTACTCGCTGAAGATAATCAAATTCCCCTTGTTTTTAAAATTTAGAAATATTGTATGTACATACCACTTTACTTTCAGTGTTTTATCATCTTTAATTAGATAATCTGTAGGGTTTTTTTTATCTTCACAAACAGATCTTGTCTGAAAGCAGTAAGAATCAGTCAGTTTAATGTATATCTGTTCATCAGGGAGTTTCAGAATCTAACACATCAGGGATGTTCACAAAAAAAGTTGTTTGTGGTTTTACAGCGCATTCCAAATTATTATGCAGATTTCATTTAAGTGTCAAAAATATCAAAACCTTGAATATTTCATTAAAGCTTTAATGTAATCGTGGTACTATTAAGAGATTTGTGGCTGATTTAGAACACACTCAGGTTGGTGCAGATAAAGGCAGAATGAGGAAGGTTTCTGCCAGACAAATACATCAGATTAAGACAGCAGCTTCTAAAATAGCATTACAAAGCAGCAAGATGCTGAAAGTTTATGATCATCACTGTCAGGTGTAAATGTGGGTCTAAAAAGGGTGGGGTCTGTCCACACACACACATGTTACAAACATACCTGTTGACTGCAAAAATCTTCTCATAAAAACACATACACAATACACCTACAGCTCACACACTTATGCATACAAACCAAACAATGTAAAGCATTTCATTCTGGCACGCACACTATTTGTGCAAAGGTGACACCTGTGCTCAGGTGAGTGTTTATGTTTTACTGAGATGGATGATGGAATGTAAAAAAAGAGGGAGAGTGAAGGCCTGGAAAGAGGGATGGGCTAGACGACAGAACATCAGAGGTCCCAGCTTCCTTGTGTAGTGTGTGTGTGTGTGGTTGGGGGGTAAAGTATGCGTGTTGATTTTAAATGTAGATCATCATACTTGTAATACTTGCATATAGAAGCACCTGTTGAGTGTGGAGAGCATGAAGGTTCCTTCCTCCTCCATCAGAGGCCTCAAGCCCGGTGAGAGGGTTTAACTCTTCAGGTGGAGCAGAATAAATCATCATGTCAAACAGAGCTGAAGGTGGGAGAGAGGACAAGCTTGGTGTTGACACAAAAATGGTTCTATTAAATGCACATTTATTATACGCAATCCAATTTTACTGACTTGGAAGATTATAAACAGGGAACTCCTTATTCAGAGGAAGCTTCAGCGCACAAATTTTTTATACGAATTTTCTTAATTCTAATTCCAATTTCTTAATTTTCTTAATCCCTGCAAAAACAGGCAGAAGAAGTTAATGTGATGAGTGACACCTGTGGGGTGTGGCTCTGGCATTAATGCTTTTTAAATAGGAAGGGGCGGAGCTACCCAGCAGTGCCAGATTCTTGTGGGTGGCCAGGACGACTGCTGGGCCCACGCTGTTTGTGTGGCAGCTGTGCACCATATTGGGCTGTAGTATCGAGAGGAAGGCCCACCGGGTGAATGACCGGGTGTGGATGGTGAATACCACAGTTACCATGTACCAGTACCTGCTGTTTTTTTTTTTTTTTTTACCTGTTGTTATGTACTGTTTTTAAACCTTTTTACATTGTTTTATGGCTCCAGTTAGTCTGCTTCAGGAGTGTACAGCAGACTAACTGTTTTTACACTTTTTGTCATTTCTTTTTGGTCACTTCCGGGTCTGTATAATTCCTACCGCCCACGTTTATGGGCTTACATCTGGTTGGGGCCAGCATGAGCATGTGAGGGGATCTTTGAAGTGTTTTATAGTTTTATATTCTGTTTTTATTCAGGTGCAGTGTTCACAGTGTCTGTCACCGCCCTTCTGGTGTGGGGAGGTTTACTCGGCTCTGTAACGGCAAAGTAGGAAAGACCAGAATATACAAGACCTGTTGCGTTCAATCAATATTACCAATTTACTTGAATGCGCCTGTCTGTAATATCCAGGATCACTGGTTGCACCTATAACATTAAGTTGACATCAATCATACCATTGATAACAGTGAATGCATACGGTAACAGTATAATCCTTTAAAGAATAGGTAAAGGTCCCGGGTTCAAATCCTGACTATGTGGAGTTTGCATGTTCTCCTCGTGCATGCATTGGTTTTCTCCAGTTATCTCCCACAGTCTAAAAACATTGTTTGTAGGTTAATTGATGATTCAGCTGTTGTCCCTTGGTCTGAATATGTGTATGGTCGTGTGAATGTGTGGCCCTGTGAAAGACAAGCAACTTGTCCGTGGTATACCACAGTTTGTCCAACCGTAGCTGAAGGGCTCCAGCAGTCCAGTGACTCTGAAAGGTACTTTTTCTCCATCTTTATGAGCCACATTGTGGAAAATTAATCCAGATTTGACAAAGTAGTACTTCGATGACTTTGACTTCATAGGGTTTCTTATGCACAAGGTCTGGCAAAGTTTTGACACTTCGTCTTATTTTACAGCTTATTGGAACTGCTAATAAATGGAAGATCTGTCAGTTTAACCTCTTCACATAGTGACTGTTCTCCATCCATCCATTAGTGGGCTGGTGGGTTATTATTGTATTATTTTTGAATGTACCGTAATCTATGAGCAAGAAAATAGTTTGGAAACTCTAAGCCACCAAGAGACTTAGCATTTTACAAAGTTTTTAAACATGGTGTGTACAGGAGATTAGGCTTATAAGGAGGATACGCTAAAACTGGACCAGAGCCGGTATACCTATTTTTTTTTTAGAAATCTCACACAGAGGCCTTTCTGTGTTTCCTTTTTCAATTATGATTCCACAACTGAGAAATAGTTGATTCATATTCATGTGGCCTCTTAGCATTTGTGGATGAGGAGGAATGGTAAAGAAGGTCTGCACCAATATACAGAATAGGTGCTAAATGTATCCAGAAGTTCTTTTCTGTGTTCAAATTTGGTCTCAAGCAAAGGTGCAGATGTCCCAGGAAGTGTTTAGAAATTATGCAGACAGTCTAATCGACCACTGAGGAATGTGCAGAGAGGTTGCTGATCGGACACTAATGTACTCAATTCTCATTCCATATCGTGTCCGCTCTAGTGGATGTTAGCCTTAAAGAACAGAACTAAAAAGTCATCTAACTATATAGACTCCCAACTAATAAAATACTATGGAAAAGAATGAAATAGATCTGCTCACTCTTGCTCGGTGCGTCTGGTTCAGAGTATTTGTTTCCTGGTAAACCTGTGACATCTGGGACATCAGTGGTGACATTATGGACCTGCAGTAACTCTGAAAAAGAAAACAGAGCTGCTGCTATGAATTCATGAATGAATCAAGTTTGCAATATCTAAAAGTGCAAAATGTATTTTAAAAAAGTACCAGGACTTAGCCTGCTGAGCACCTCCTGAAAGAGAAACATAGATTAGTGGAAGATTACAAGACATGAGCGCCAACACAGCTGTAAATGTGAATCCATTCTTGAATGTGAAACTGCCTATTGTAATTCATAGCACATGCACCTCTATTTTGCTGGTAAGATTTTAAATTAGTTTTAACTTGGGTCCATGTTTATGATTATTTAATGTTTCTACTAATAAATCCTAACATATAACTATTGGTGTGCATGTGCTTTTCTGGGCCTTTGCACATTTTTATGACCACAAGGGAAAGCACCTTGCTGCTATATCAGACCCATCATTGCATCCAACCTTAACAAAAACATTAAAAACAAGGAAATCAGTCGACATTAAAGGGTCAAAAAAAGCAGACAAAACTTAAGAGCAAATAAGAGGGGAGCTATAGGGATAATCATAAAAAACAATAAAAGAATATGAAAAACAACCATAACTGTACAACAACAGCAAGAACAAAATGTATTTCGGTAACAAGGAGAGACCTTCCAAAGATGAGAAAACAGTTGTTTATTTTTGGTGCTGTTGTTTTCTGCCTAAGGCGTCTTTTCTGCAGTGATGTAATGTTTCCTGTCTTTGATGGCTTCAGTCTCAGGAGTAGAGTGGGGTAAACAGAGGTAGAACAAGAAGGGTCAGATGGAAAGGTGTTCTGCCATTAAGTGACCTTCTGCCAGAAAGTGATCAGACAGTAAACTGCACAGAAAGTTAAGCTTTTGTCACAGCTGCCCTTACAGCGGAACATAGCTGTCTGTGGGTAAAAACACTGCAAAGGTGTACGGGGACACATGTGGGTCGCACAAAATCACAAGGTCATAGATCGCACAGCCTGTAGAGTGAAAACAGTCATGTACATTATTTCTTAAACAACATGTAAGTGTATGGAAGGGAGAAGAAGAAGAGATGCAGGCATGTCGTGCAGATTTTTATTTTTTCAATCCCCAAAATCAGAACACTGCACAAGGGGCTCTTGAGTAGGGATGGACATCATTAAGATTTGATTGATACTACTTCTCTTACCGATACTGCTTTTCAATTCAGTATTTTATCTATACTCTTATCGATACTTTTCTGTGTGAAAACCAGGAGGCTGAAGACAAATAACAAACTATGTATGTGAAAAAGTTTTTATTTTAGAGCAAGTCAAAACACAAAATATTAATTTAACATCCTTTGCAACACAAAAAAAAATGATCAAGAAATACTAACGTTTCTTTGCATTAATAACATATCTTTTAAGGTAACAACTTACACAAACAAAGCTCCAGTGAGGAACCAAAATGCAGTCAGATAGCCTCCTCACTTCAAAGAACAATAAGAGTGGAAATTAAAATTCACAATAATCATCTCACTGAGTTCTGTTGGCACGCTCACGCGCCAGAAATACCACAGACACCCGGCATCTGCACAACTGTGCACGACCCGGGGAAAGATGGACGGATCTTAAAGGAGCCCCGCCATTATCAGAGACTGGTGTCTCCCAGTCACCAGCATCTGTTAGACCGATAGCTGCCCGGCATTAGTGGAGGCCGGCGTCAATTAGAGCTGGGCCAAAATTGGAAGATATACAGTAATAAAGTGGCCACTGAGTGTACGCTCTATTTTCAACTATGTCTCTTGAGGTGGCCGAACGACCCACAAGTGAACAGCAAAACACATCTGCGCTCCACTTAAGATGTGGCTGCTCTTCTCGACGACCTTCCACGGCCCTGGACAACCCGACCTTGAAGTCAAGGTTAGGGTTCAACATTAAATGAGAAAGCCTTCATAAATTCTTTCTTAGACAGCACAATGATTAGGACAAATGTGGGAACATGTTTTTACCTTAATGATGTCTTCTGAACTTTTCTCCACTGCCTTCAGTCTGTTCAGGATAAAGCTCTCATCGGTTAAAATCATGGACTCCTCTCTCTCCAAAGACGCCACCACCAGCTCAGTTCTAACCCCAAAGGTATATCAGTGCAGATGAGTGAGCAGGTATGGATCTTACGGCTCTGTGACTGCATGTGTACACTTTTTAATGAAGATTTTCTCTTTGGTTTCACCTGTAGATGCTTAGCTGCAGAGCTTTTGTCTCCTGGTGGTCCTGCAGCGGTCTCTGTTGCTGTGTGCTGTGAAGAGCAACGTCCTGCTGCAGCCACTGATCTCTCAGGGTTTTCTTCTGAAAGTTATGAACAGCAAAACAAAAACAGGCTCAACAATTTTGCAATTAAACAGACAGGAAAAATAGGACCGCTGGTGATCACATGATGTTTTCTAAAAGCTTCTTTGAGAATTAATCTTCCATGCTGGATCAGTCTGGACTGTTTTTTGTCCACTTAGACTGTTTTTCTCCTTACTTTTCCTTTCACAATGTTTGAATTCTTTACAATAATTCATCCTGTGTCACACTCCTGTGCTAAAAGATAAACTGGAAGTCTGCAATCTTTACCTGTAGCTTGATGTTAACACTGGGATTTTTACCTTCAACAATAAAAAGCTCTTTTCACTTGGTTGCATGGGAGCTGGTTGAACCAACCTTTATTGAAGGTGTATTGAAGGACATGTTGTAAACATGTTTTCTGCATTTTGTTTCCTTAAAAATACTCACTTTTGAGCTACAGCTTTACAATGCACTAAGTACCCTACTATTGACCGCAAAAGTTAACTGACACCTCACTTTCTGGATTGAAATTATATTCTGCATGCCACTCATTAAGAAAAGTTCCAGCATGGATCTGCCTGGAGTGGAGTTTCATATAAAAAGGAGATAGAGAATTAAGGAACTGAAACTAATGGCACCAAAATTCATAGTTCAGGAACAGGTTTTCTAGTCGCTTAGATCAGGGTCACCAAGACTAACATTTACTATCAAAATGAAAAAAGAGGCACATTTGCATGTAGCCTAAAAGAGAGAAATGATGTTTACTTCCTGAAGGGAGTTTGTCTAATCAGAAGAGAGCCTCACAGCTGAAAGCTCGACCTCCCGTTCAGGTTTTGGAATATCTAAGAACAAACAGGAATTAAAGGAAAAGCCTTGTTCTATAGTTTGGAACTAAAAACCTTTTTGGTTTTGATAGAGCTTTTCTCTTTGAAGTTTTATTGGTAAAACAGTATTATTTTCTTCTCGACGGAAATTAGTGAATGATTAGGATGACAGTAACTATTCATCAACAATAATATCTTCTAAGTGCAAGGAAAGGAAGTAGGGATGCAGAGCCTCTATAAAAAGAAATAACCTTCATGTGCTGAAGTTTGAGTTTCATTTCATCAAGTTCTATTTTCTTGTGTCGAATGTCCTCTTGAATTCGATGCTTCTCCTGTTTTGAAGACAAGTGAACCTTTTTATCAACCTGCTTTAGAACATTCTGAAGAATTTCTTTTTTTTCTCAATTTATAGTGAATATTTACGGTGATAGCCTGGAGCCGTTTCTTCAGCAGGTTACTCTCCTCCATAACAGCTGATGAACTGATGAAAGCGAAAAAAAGAGAAGTTCTTAGACATTTTTAGTTCCACACTTCTAGTAAAAAATCAAATTTCAGCATATCCAGCATAGTGAGCTTTCCATTCATTTGTACTTGATTTACTGTATCACACATTCAGAGGCATTTTCTGGCATCGGAGCCATCCTGAACAGTCGCTCTTTTGCTCCCTTCACCATGAAGGATTATTGTAACAAAGCTTGTTTTGGAGCATGATAGGTGTGCTGTGCAGAATCAGAGAAACTTTGTTTTACTGTTTCCTCTGGAAGAAGCTACATGCCACCTTTTTATTGTTGTGTGTATTCAAACAGAGATTTCAGCAGGGAGCCAAGATCAGAGCTGCACAGGCTTACAACAGCCAGTCAGTTGTAAAAAAAAAAACAGCCGGTCCTAAACTGAGCTAATCTGCTCTTAGCATGTTAATCTGTGCGCTCCATCTGTCTCCCAGCACAGATGGGAAGATGCAGAGCGGGTGGACCAGGCTAAACTTTTGGACCCAAATAACAACAGCGATTCTGCTGTTTTCAGCAGAATCAACAAGAAACTTGTAAAATAAATCAGCCTCTAAAATCTACTTTACGTTCCGAATGCAGCTGTTTGCTTGAAATGAAGACTCACAAGTTAGGAAAAAGTGAGTATAGTCAGTGCTCCAGGGCAAAATAGCCTAATATATATCTATGATTTTCAATTTCTCATTGTATTTTAGTAGAGCCTGTCCCTCAGTAAATGGGTTGAAATACATTTTTACTTTGATCTATTCAAATGAACTGTAGTGGTCATGTGAAAACTTATGAAAAGTCTAACAAAAAAACTATAAAATGATACCAAAGAACTTTTCAGAGCTGAAATACTAACGTTTATATTTATATTGCATCACGGTTTACAGCTGCTTTAGAAGCAAAACAAAGAACTACAATGCAGCATTACAATTATCCAAATTCAGTTGAAGCTCCACCTTTGGTACTTTTAGAAGCAGGTAATTAAAAAACTAAACTAGAGGAAATGACTGTGAGACACAAATGCAGACACAGAGAAAAGTAAACCTACCTTCTTTGTTCCTTCTGATTAGCCTAATGATCAGAAGACGAAAGCACGTGTTCAAGTACAGGGGATGGGCTCTGTGACTGCTTCCTTTGAATCTCTCTTCTCTTTTGAGTCCTAGCAGTGTCAAAAGGAGGAGGAGATGAAGGGATTTTTGGAGAATACAGATTTACCACTCAGAACAGAAGAATTTTGGAAAGTTGAGAAAACATTTTTTGATGTCTTTGATCAGAAAGCACAGTGGACACATGCATGTGGACATGGATGGGTGTCATTCTGAAACTTTCTTTTGTGCTTGTAGAATTGTGCAATAACCATTTTTTTTATTTGACTGATTTTCTGCTTTTGTGCTTGACAGGCGTGCGGTGCCAATGTAAAGAGGTACGCAAAGAACATTTATTTTACAGTCTTAAAATAGCCATCAGTTCACTTACGGGTTTTACAACACAGTAACTACACTGATACAGTTTCCATATGCAACTGCAAAAACCATCTAGGCCACACAATACTATAATCTGTTTTATTTTTGTTAGATAATGGCGTAAAGCACCTTGCATGCTGTGCATTTTAAAGACTCCAGGTGGCGTTTGCTGGATTTTGAAAAAATAAAGAAACAGACCAGAAGAGGAGAGTGAGAGAGAGAGATTAGCATGTTAGCTGAGGCAGCGGCTTGTGACGCTGAAAAGGGAAATGGAGATGCTGTTTCATGTCGGTGGACAATAAGAAACAACTGAAATCTACCAAGTAGGCTCTTCTTCTCTTTCACAAGGGCAACATAAAGTTAAACAGTTCTCGAGTGATCTGTTCCTTCTGTCCCTTTATCATGGTAAAAAATAGAGAATATTTGACTTCCCTTTCATCTTTCCATAAAATGAGGTTGTTGGTGTAACCGAGCGAAGGGGAGGTTCACTTGTCTGCGTAAAAATAAATGACACCAGACAACGAGCCCGCCATTCGGTGACCGCCCACCGATCTTCTTTTTTATTTTTTACATTCAACAGAACTCCTTCCTGTGACTGAACTTGCCACCCTCCCTGGATTCTACGGTAACCCGGGAGGGACACCCCTCTCCCCAAAATTAAAGAAACCAAAGTTAGTTACATTGGTATGGCAGCCAACTTGGTAGAGGACAAAAGTAAAGCTCCTGGCCATTCAATTCAATTCAGTTCAATTCAATTATTATTCAATTATCAATTTAGGCCAAATTCATAACCATAACCCTCTGAATGAGCTTCACACCAGTATTTATGCAAATAACATAAAGTCAGTCATAAAAATATAAAAAAAAGAGCTGGTTGCTAAACTAAACTAAACAGACATAGCAAGCATATCAACATAGGGTTGCTTTTGCATTAAAAGTCCCACAACCCAGAGGTGAATTTCTAATGAGCTCCTGCTGTGCTGCAGCAAAATGTGTTTTAAAAATCGACACCAGCTTTTTAATTTTTGTTAAAGACTATATAATCATAATTAAAAGACCTCCAGGAACAATTTTACAATACAAAAAAACACAGTTGGAGTGGCACTTAAAAAAAAAGAGAAATTTAACGAGAGTTAACTGATGCAGCACATTAACTTTATTACCATTCAAATTAAATGCATACATTGGTCTTTTTGTGTCATGTCTTCACATGTTGTAAAAGATATCATACATACATGGCAACGTTTGACCCATAGCACATTCATGGGGGACTTGAAAGTGAAAGAATTGTAGTTAATCATTTGCAGCAGAAGAATACCACATCGTTGAGGGACGTGTCATCTCCATCACCCTGAGGAAACTCCACACGGGTTTGCAGACCACAAATGGCACCTTTAGGACACTTGTGGCTCCATCTGCCCCACTCTCCCCATTCCATTCCATCCCCATCCAGTTGAGCACCATAGCCACTACAGATGAACCTGCCAAATTGAACACACAGGCAGCTCACATTCTGAGAACCCCAGCTGTTTTCACCTTTTGAGAAGGGGAAATGAGTTTATACTCAGAGTATTGCAATATTTGACTTTGGATTTCAATAATTATAGTAGGAGAACACTAGTTTTTTTTTTTGCACAACTCTTGTTGCAGTTTCAAATATTTGGAGACACCATTCAAATAGTGTCAAAATCTGACTTTAACTGTTTTTACACCGTTCCTTGCACAAGGTTATTGCTTTAAAAATGAAGTTAATTTTATTTAATTTTATTTTATTTACCTTTATTTAACCACAGAAGTCGTATTGAGATTAAAAATCTCTTTTTCAAAGGAACCCTGTTAAATGAAAGACAAGAGGATCTAGTTTGTGTGAAGCTGTTTTTCCCTTGAGTGGAAAATGAGTGGAAAAAAAGTAAAGTAACAAGTAGTGAATTACTTTTTCAAATAGGTAATGAGTAAAGTAATTTAAGAAATTACTTGATTGATTAAAATACATTTTTGATCCAGTAACTAAGTGAAGTAATGAATTACTTTTTAGAAGTAACTTACCCAACACTGGGCGTGTGCTAGTTTAAAACGCTAAATCGAATTCTTGGCCATTGCTCCACAACACAAATACCACAGACACTCGACGTCTGCACAACTGTGCAGGAGGGGTAAGGCTGGGGGCTCTTCAAGGAGCCCGGCCACTAATAGAGACCAGTAATTAAAGCAACAAGCACCTGTTAGACCCGATGTTTACTGCAGACTGACGTTTATTAGAGACCGGCCACTATTGTAAGATATATGCTTTATTTGACTCTGAGATTGATTTTATTCGAAAATTAAGAGAATAAAAATGCAGGATCATCTTGAAAACATTGCCAAATCTTTTGCCAGCACAGAGGTCCTGATGCATGCTTTTATTTCTAGTAAATTCGATTATTAAAATGCCCTGCTCTCTGGTCTACTTTTTAACAGAACAAATACGTTTATTTTACATTTGACGGGCCAGAGGTCTCAACATATTTGAAAAATGAGTTAGTTATAAAATCTAACAGTTAATTCAGCTCTATGTGTGCAGTGTGCATTACTTGATGTTGTTGACAGACGTATCATCTCCCGATCCTTGTGGGGGCTCAACACGTAGCATGAAAGAGGTCAAATAACCAGTTTCACACATCTTCACAGGGGTCCACTCTCCCCAACTGAAGGGACAGAGAATTAAAGCAGAAATCTTGATAAAATATATAGATTTTAATTTGCTGTATGTATGATGTTGCACATTACGTGTCAGACGTGATAAACACAAATAAAAACCCTCAAAAACAGAAAAAGTGCCAAAATTCATGGAATTAAACAAAGTAAGAGGAAAAACAGATGCTGTTTCTTTTTTGATATCATAGTATTACACCAACATGCATCCCAAGTGACCTCTTAGTGTGATTTTTTTTTTCTTTTTTGCTACTTTTATTTCTATTTTGCTACTTTTATTTCTATTTTATTTATTACTTTTGAAAATGCAAAACGCATGTCATCGCTCTGCTCAGTCTAAGGAATCACAACCCTTGTCTGTTCAGGAGTTCAGGAGACAAAAAAAAAAAAAAAGAGAGAGACCATCTCACCTCCCCATTCCAGAATTTATAATGACTTGATTCTGATTATTTTGGGAACTGACACAATACAAGTTGATTGCATTTAGTGCAGTGTCATCTCCAGAGCCCTGGGAACGCTCCACCTTTAAGATAACCAGTCAGAAAACAACAATTAACATTAGGTATATTTTTTGTTTACACCCCAGTTTTACATTAAATTAAACAGTATTTCTACCAACAAAGAGTAAAGCCCATCCAAAATCTTCATTCTGCTGAGAGCAGTTAAGATGTGCCCCACATGCATGGTGCTTACAGGAGTTAACCCTCCACAGCTGCGTCAAAATAAAAGCATCACACTTACCTTGATGCTAAACCCTGAAGCATAATAGCCTTCAGGACACATTTTCACTTCTGCCCAGTCACCCCATTGACCGCCATATGCCACTGTCAGATTGTAGGAAGAAATTCTCTGTCCTGTCACTAAGTGGATCCATGATAGCTGAAACAGATGTAAGATAGTCAGACTCAGCAGTTGCATTTTTCAGTATTTCAAACTCAACAGAGTAAAACCTGTAGTAGAGAAAAAAAATCTGAGATGAAAAAAAGCTTCTTCTTGAAAGAGCTCCCTAATATGCACACACACCTCCAGTCAGACAATATTTATATAACGTAGTCTATGGCATTGGTAATGTTTAACTAGAGTCAAACAAGTCAAAGGAAACACAGGGCTACTGCTGTGATTTCTCTGTTTAGTTTACACAAATATCACTTTATTGGCTAAAACTTTTTTTTTGCACAAAAGAAGATAAAGTTTAGCTAGATTTTTTTTTCATGTGGTTTGTCTGATTCAAAACATGCTAAAAAGAAATATCCTCATCCTTTTTTCTGCTAATTAGCTTCCTTGTTTTAATTATTATCCATCCTGTCATGAATATCAATATTTTAATAATCCAGATATACTTTTTTTTATCTTAAACACTGATATTTATGATTCTGGTAAATGTTAATTGCAACTTTAGGATGTTATGGCTTGCTGCTGTGCTTCACCTTTTCCCGGCCCTTTCTGTCACTTTGCTCACATGGCAGGTGTGGAGCAATAATCCTGATCAGCACCTGACAGGTATTTAGGTCAGAGGAGGACTCAACCAGAGGAAGAAAGAGCTGAGCAGGCGGCTGAGCAGAAGTGATGGAGAAACCAAAGCTTACTGAACCAATATCAACCAATTTGTTTTGAAATGGTTCAAGTTTGTGAACCATTTAAAAGGCTAAAACCAGTGACATCTATTGGCCAAATGACAAAATTTCATTATCATGGAAAGAAAAAAAGACCAGGGTGTCATGAAAGTTATGTGTGTCTTGTGTAGCAATAAAACTTTTATTATTTCTAAAATCTGTTTTTTTTTATAAGTATTCTGAATTTAGGTGTGTCACATAGTGGCATTTCATGTTTAAAATATCGTAAAACAAACACTGTTAGCTTTGCAAGATTAGTTAAAAACATTAGATATTTAAAATACCAGATTTAATTGAAAAAAAATAGAACAGTAAAATCCTTGTGCCACTGCTAAATTATTATGTTGGCCTTTCTGTTCTGCATGTGTGTATACATGTATTTAAATGAAAAAATGTTAGGTTTGTAAATCAATGTCTGTAAATGTCAGTAAATAAAACGTTAAAACAAACTGAATTAAAATTGTTTCCCTGTTAAAAAAAGAAATGTGACTACAGCAACAATGAAAGCACTGGACGCCCTTCCGTGGAAGCGCCGCAAAGTGGCGCCGAACGAAGTGTGCTTCCTTTCGGCGCCCCTGTTAACCTATAGTGTAGTACACATCAAATGCGGAAGCGCCGCAGACCTCTGCACTGCACCGTGCAGCAGAACGTTTTAGCGTCTAGTCTATTTTTTGCACGAGCCGCAAGTGATGGCCGCAAGTCTATACTGGCGGGAAGTTACACCAGGACCCATGAGAAAATTTGGTAAATGTTCAAAATATAACCAAATTTTCACAATAAAACTTCGATTGACAAACGCAATCATTTTTTGTATCTAAACAGACAGTAGAGTTGAAAATAAACACAAACACAACACACACAAAACAAACAGACACACACTCACACACACACACAGCGTTCATCCTAGTGGGCCGACTACAGAGGGGCGGGGTTGGACATACAATAAATGAAAAACAATAAACACCCATCTGATTATTCCTGCAGGTTACCTGATGACTGGCAGTGTGTAACTGTTTAATGCCCGGGTCTTGTTCTTGCCATAAAGCTGGTTTCTCTGAACTTGTCTTACTCGTTGGAGGTATTTGGTTGTTGCAGCTTTCCTTGTTGCCTGCTCCAGGTTGCCATTTGCCTGTGGAATTCCCAGGTACTTGTAACTGTCCTCAATGTCTGCTATTGTACCTTCTGGGAGTGCGATCCCTTCAGTGTGGACTACCTTGTCACCAACTGCATTTCTCCCTAAAGCCCTAATGACATCCCAATGTCAGTATTGTAGATCCTTGATGGTGTGTATCAGGAAGTCAATGCTGCGCTCGCTCTTGGCGTATAGCTTGATGCCTTCCACGTAGAGGAGATAACTGATGGTTGCCCCGATCCTGAGTCGGTATTCATAACCAGTCTTTCCTGATTATTTGGTTGAAGGAGTTCAGACCTATGCAGAACAGTAGTGGGACAGAGCGTCTCCTTGGTATATGCCACATTTGATGAACACTCGTGCAAGTGGCTTGCCATTGGTTTCAAGGGTGGTTTTCTACAGCTTCATTGAGTTTCCTTTGAAGGCTCTTAGAGTCCTGTTGATGTTGTACAGCTCAAGCATTCAGTGATCAACGTGGGTGGCATTGAGTCATAGGCTTTCTTGTAATCAATCCAGGCTGTGCACAGGTTGGTGCTTCGTGACCTGCAGTCTTGAGCGACTGTTCTGTCAACCAGAAGTTGGTGTTTGGCTCTTTTGGAATCTCTACCAATGTCATTCTGTGAGTTGCTCATGAACTGATGCATGTAAACCAGTTCATTGGCTTCTGTGATTGCTGTTGTAGGAATTGCCCTCAATGCTTCATTCACAGTTTCCAGGAGACTTTCAGGTGGTACTTCCCTCAACCGTTGTAGTTGGTGTCCGGGTTGCCTGGTGTTCATTCTGGACATGATCTTGTCTTTCAGGTCAGTTGCTGCCTCGCTCAGTTTAACAGTGGTTATTGGGGCTGTGTTCCCAAGTTCAGTTGGGATTTCCAGTTCAGTTCATTCTGCAGACATGTTCCTGGATACTACTCCAGCCACTTGGTTGTGGTGCTCCATGTATGCCTTCCTGACCAGTAGCTTACACCCTGCAGTTATGTGCTGGATTGTTTCAGGCGCCTTTTTGCACAGACTACACCTTGGGTCGTGTCTGGTGTGGTAGATCTGAGCCTCTATCACTCTGGTACTCTCAGGGCTTGTTCCTGAGCTGCCAGGATGAGAACTTCTTTGCTGTCATGTGAAAAAAAATAACCGAACCATGTGTTCAGACTAAAGCCGGCAGAATCCTCACAATTGCTTCTTAATTGATTTGATCATGTTTTCACTTCTTTAAATTTTATTTGTTTAGTGCTCTTGCAACATGTTTGTTGTCTTATTTTATTATTGTTGTCATTTATTAATTTATGTTTCCATATTTGTTCTTGCAGCTGAGCATGCACATTTTTTGTGATTACCTAAGCATTACATTTTTAATTTAACTCTGGAAGTGAGATGACTTTTTTAATATCTGTGCAATGGCGCAACAAATGCAGAGTTGCAAAACTCTCACAGAAGGCTAGAGAAGACCTTGAACTAAGAGGCACAGAAGGCCACTTAGTAGTGAGGAAATAGTTTTCTGGGACACAACCTTGGATTATATCCAAATATATGGTTTACAGAAACACGATGGCCAAACTCCAAAGTACGCAGGGATCTTGTTTATTTTCTAGCAGGTTTACAAATGTAGACCTTTTTTTTTTGCCCACATACAAATATGTTTGGCGGCAGGTTCAAAAACAAGGTGGGCTTGAAAACCAGACTTTAATTTCTGAGAGAACACTGGTGAAAGAGAAAGGGGAGTGTGAAGACTTAGGTTTGGTTGATAGGGTTTATGTTAAATTTAAGATAAATATTTTTGAGGAGAAGTAGATAAGCAAATAAAAGAGGGGCCCCAAGAGGGGCACATGAAAAGGTATGAACATGCCAGATTTTCTTTACGAATGTGTAGGTACGTGCTAAGTAATATTTGTGCCACTGAAGAGAATAAAAAGCAGTTTTAAAATTAAAAAAACATCCTATATTGCAATCAAAATGTTTAGTTATGAAATTAAAAGCTGCAAAATTAAATATTTAGGTTTGATTTGCTAATCATTTTGTCTGTGTTGCACACACTCTCCTGCTAGCTCATAGCACCTCACAAGCCCAAGATAACATTAGCGCAGCAAAACTTTATTACAGACGAATAACAAGAAGTCAGATATTCAACAAAGTACTTCAGCATAAGCAAAAATGTAGACTAGTTGTTAAAATAGAATAAAATGATCAACCATAGTATGCAGAGTATAAACATAAAAAAATAGATAAAATAACAGGGAAATAAAAGGGTCATCCAATAGCCTAAATAGAGGGCATTTTACATCCCACCTCTCTCTCCTGGACCTCCCACAGGGTGGCGGATGGTTGCCTGGAGCATGGGACAGGTCTCTCTCGGGGAGGTCCCTGGATTGCATTGCACCTGGGGTTGGGGTTGGGGTTGGGGTTGGGGGGGGGGGGGGGGGGGCTCTCTGGGAGTGGGAACCCCATGCCGGATTCCCTGGTGTGGCGGGGCGCTGCTCTTCTGACGGGCTGGAGCTTGCACTCTCCGTGGTCCTGTGCCTCCCTGCTCTCTGGTGTTGGAGGCCCTGTGGTGGTCCTGCTGGCCCTGGTTTGGGTGGCTGACATGATAGCGGACATCCACTGTTATTTCCCGCCTGTGTTGGGGGATCCTGGCTACCGCTGCTGCTACAGCGAGGGTCTTGGTGTGGGGTGGCCGGGCACTCTCCCTCTTTTTTTTCAAAATTACATCATCTACCACAGTAGAACGCGAACACTCACCTGAGCACAGGTGTCAGCTCACCTTTGCACAAATAGTATGCGTGACAAAATGAAATGCTTTATATATGTTGGTTTCTATGCATAAATATGTGCACTTGTTGTATTGTGTATGTGTTAACAACGTGAACATAACAGGTATGTTTGTAAAATATGAGTGGTGTGGACAGCTCCCACCTTTTAGACAACAGTTAACCTGACAGTAATGAGGATAAACTTCCAGCATCTTGTTGCTTTATGATTCTAACCCCCCTCACACACAGACACACACTGCTATATATCCTCCAACTTCCTTAACCCTCTTTGTCCCCCTTTCTTTTGTGCCCCAACACCCCCCCATCTCTAATATACCACTCTCTTCTTCTTTACCTTCTGGTCCAACAAAAAAGGATACAAACAAAATCAATATAAAGAAATTTCAGCCTCACATACAAAAGGGGTTTATACAAAAATACACCTCGTGTGTCAGAAGATTCAAACCCCCTAATTGTAACAGTAAAATCTGTCCAACACAAGAGACTCTCAGCTCATATCTAATTGCTCAGTTGTTGGACAGGACAAGTTTAAAAATAAAAGAGAGAACCAAATATGTCAGGTCTGAATACACCATTAGTTTATTCTAAAAGTGAGACAGTATTTTCATGTATCTGTTAGCAACTCCCACCTCCAACCACCAGAGGGAGCCCTCGCCTGAGCATTGAGAGCCCAGCTCCTTACTTCATCTCCCATCAGTCTTTGCCTCAGCTTCCTTCCTGTTCAGCTGTTTCCTATCGTTGTCATTAGCTTCTGGCATATATACCAGCTTCAGCCTTTACTTCATTGCGAAGTCTTGCTTTAGCCTCAGCATTCAGTCTGAGCAGTTATCCATTGTCTGTTTCCCTGTGCTTGACCCTTGCCTGACACTCATCATTATGCCTCCCTCCTGGGTTTTGATCCTGGCCTGGACTCTGACCTCGTTTCATGTCTTGCCCTTGCAATTTGTCATGAAACCGATAGCACATGGATCCAAACGTCTCAGCCTCCTAGTCGCAAGTATACCGTACTTGAAGTTTACTTTGTATACACTATAAATATATTGCAAATTTCAAATGTTCCAGTTTAGTCTGAAGAAGTATTCAGTCAGTATACTTCCTACCCACACGCACATAGTATAACTTGCTACACTTAGACTCAAGTATACTTAAACCTTAAAAGTAACTTCAAGGGTACTACTTTTTGCTAAGGCATGATTTAACTTTGCATCAATAAAATTGTATTTAAACAACAAGTTACAGCTTATAATGGGTAAATAGGTGTTAAACAGTTTTTTACACAGTGTGGCCAACCATTGACTGCTGCAGAAAAAAATGCAACAGAAGGTATTAAAAGTTACTCCAAGCCCAGTTTAGTGTCTTGGGTATTTATTTGAAAGTGAAAAAGAGAGGCTGGTCTTTAACATTTAAAATGCAGCACCTTGGTGATTCCAGGGATTCATTCATTCATGAAGACAGTGTGGTTCAGAGTAAGCCTAAGGATGCCCGGTGTTTATTTGTTCATGGAGAACATTTCACAACTTTTACAAAGTAACATCACAAGTAAAACACCTGAACAACACCTGAAGCTGAGTAAGGGCACCTCATATAGACATTTTCTAATGTTTATTTGAATAACTTCCCACATTTAAAGTTAAAGTCTGAAACCTCTTAAAATATAGCTGTTTTTTTTCTAAAAATGATGTGTCATAAAGAGGTTACATGTAGAAGTACATGTATAGGTGACAAAGCTTTAAATGCTTCAAATTTTATGAACATGACTGAAAAAACTTTGATTTCTGCTATAAAAACAGTTGAAGTGTTCCCAATAAATTAAAAAAGATAAAGTTTTGTATTATTAGATGCTAACCATTAGAGACCAACCATTTTGTGCTCACAAGCTGTTTAAAAACTACAGGCTAAGCTTTTGAAGGAAAGTAAGTCAGACTTCCCTGTCATTTCTTTTGCTGTGGGAGATCCTTCTAGAGTTGCATCTGCAAACAAACTGGAACAGGATCATTGACCACTGGTGTGTCCTTCCAGGGCACAACAATCAAAGAACCAGTGAACTGGTTTACACTTCAGCAGCAGTGTTCCTTGAGATGCATGGCCATAAGAACAACCATGGGAGAAAACATCCACCAAGGTTGGAAGCTAAGATCAAGACAGCTCGGAGGGAATTGAGTCAGATGACAGAAGCCTAAAGCGGACCAATGAAAAGGCAAGTACCTAAGAAATGCAGCCAGTTGCCCATACCTGAAGCACTGGAAACTGTCAAAGAAAGGCTCCTGGCTTGAACAGCTGTCTAAAGAGGAACACAAGAGACAATGAAGCCATACGAATAAACAGGCTGTACGCCTTGGTATTCCTCCAGTTTCTCTCTCTCTTATATATACGTATGTGTGTATGTATATCTGAAGCTGGTGGAGGGAGTTTGCTACTTTTTTACTACTACTTTACAACTATGATTTTTAGCATTCGCTCTCTTTCTCTGAATAATAAATATTATACAAATAATATATTAAATAAAAACTCCAAAAGTAGTAATCTCCCCTCAGAAATTATTAGATTTTTGACATGACCTAAAACAGTATCAATGTAAATTCTAGACTAACTGATCACTGAAAGCATATTTACACATCAGGCTCCATTTACCCTCCCCTGCATATCTCCTAGTCTAAGCAGTGTGTTTGCATAACTGTGTTGGTCTCCTCAACTAAACTTTATTATTTTCTACTAATATCTATTTTGTCTCTTAAATAGGCTAATCTAAAATATATATATTTATTCACTTTTGCTTTTTACTACTTTCATATATATATATATATATTGCAAAAATAACATAACAAGGCATCTTGTCCATGCTGCTATATTGCTTTTGTGTTTGTAAATGGCCTAACACTGAAATCCAAAAGCAACAATTTAAATATGTAACTGTTTAAGCACTTAGGTTTATTGTACTGAATTTTAATCCTAAAAACATCATAAAGCAACATGGGTAAACAGCTAAAGTATGACTTGCATAATGATTTTGAGCTGTTTTCGACTTCTTTAGTGTACAGGTTTCAGGATAATTGGTCTCCCCCCCCCAAGGGTTTTTTCATTTGTTCTCCATTTTTATTTTACTAGAAGTTTAACAAGGCTCTGGCGTAAATCATTAAGGTCAAAAATCTTAATGTCCAGAATTTCTATTGCCCTCTGGATCTCTGTGTCCATGCGGTCCCGTTCTTCTAGGGAGTTACTCAGGTTCTGCTCTGTGTTCTGGATTCGACGCTCCAACTCTGAGTTTCGCATTTCCATTTCCTGGTGTAAACAAACACATATAGAAAACAGAAAAGCTGTTAGATTTTGGAACATTTCAGATTAACCATTGCTGGTTAATTACTGTCCATAAACAGTTCTGGTTAGATTTTAAAACAAACATCAGTTAGTCATGTTTTGGAAGTGAGTGCAACATAATGAGAACATTTCATTTGTAGTAAAAGTAAAAATTGTACAGTTGATAGTATTAGACTTTGTTAACTGCCTACATACAACTACATTTCACTTAAAACACATAAGAATGATAAAGTGGTGAAGTAACAGTACTGTATTTCATTTTGTTAACTTTACAACTGAGGACATACCTCAAAAAGCAACTCCTGCAATGAAACCACTGGTAGTTATATTAGTACAACTTCAATAATATTTCAAGTATGTCTGCCATAACTTTAAAATGATCAGTCCCTTACTGAGTCTCTAAAATAAAATTCCTTACTGCCTTCCACAGGGAGACATTCTGATTGCAGCAACGATTATTGTTCAGCAGCATCTGTTAGCATGTATCTCTGTCTAAGGTGCCCTAATGCTGCGTTCACACCAAACGCGATTGGTGCATCAAATTTGCGCTGGCCGATTCTAATCGCGCCACAAGGCTCAAATTGCGCTGCAGGACCTCTAATCGCGTCTGTATATAAACTTAACAATAAAACTGGACGCCTCTGCAAATTATGTTTGGTGTAAATGCAGCTTAATGACGCTTCAGAGTTCTACCAAACTGCTCAACACTTGCAACACTTTGCCTGCAGTTACAGGATCATGTCGCAACTCATGCCTTAAAATTGACCCTCTGAAAACTCAACAACAGCAGAGTCCTGTTTTTTTATGTTGTAAAATCTGTGAGATGGGACATTACAATATACCACATTACATTTCTGTCATCTTTCAAATCTGTCTTTGTACTGTCATTTGGATTTTTTGCAGACATTTTTTTTGACCCATGACCTTTTTCTTTTATATTTATTTTATGGGGAAGACATGCTCAGCACAAGAGTGTCCCCTTGTGTTAAAACTAAGTGCAATACAGTCTTCAATCATTTCTTTTAAGTTTGCTTTGAACAGTAAAAAAGGATATTAAGGCATTCATTTGGCCAATCATGGAATAAAAAGTAAATTTAAGTAAAGTAAAATTATTTGTGCAATTTTCCCCTGGGTGACCTTTGTGTTGTGTGTGTGCTTGTAGGTGTGTATGGGGGTGGTTGTGGTGTCATGTTTGGAGTTTGTTGTGATGCACTTGGAAACATTCATTTAAGAAAAATGTTATGTAATTTGGTAAAAGTACAATGGAGCTGTAAAAAGGAGTTACATGATTTAAGCAGGTAGAACTTTTTTTTTCCCCTTAATACCAGCAAAGTCAATGAGAACCAGCTCTTATTTTTGCTGAAGATCTGTTCCATTTTCCTGCTTTCTTTTGCAAGTTAACACATCTTTTCTTTTCTACAATAGTCATTCCTACCCTCATTTTGTGAATGGCCTTATCCCGCTCATGCTCCATTTCATGGTACTCTGCTTTCTTGCTCTGTAAAATGTGAATTTCCTGAAAAAGAATAACAATAACTTGTCATATGAATAACATATTGTCTTTGTTGTGCTGAAATGCAAACATGTTTTATTTAATTTTTATCTAATTTCTTACAGGTAAATTAAAAGCAGTTCACGGAAAGCACAAATTACTGGAATAGAGACAGTAATAACAATCTTTAAAGATTGAAATCAACCGCATACATTTTCACCATTTGGAAAATAAGTTAGAATTTTGACAAAAGACCATATCTATTACAATTTTAAATTCTTTTCTTTTTTTTTTAGGCATTCATAATGTCTGAAGTAATCTTTTACTATGGTTGCTTGTTTGGAGTATGAAATAAAGGTAAGTGAGGCTTAAGGATTTTAGCAAAACAAAAGTGGGAAATATTTTAAATCTAAATGTGTGTGATTTTAAGCTACTGGCTAATTTAAGATAGTTGCCAGAAGGTCAGATAAATACAAAAAAAAAAAAAAACAAATGGATTAAAATTGCTGCAAAAGAGGAGGATACTCAGAGGAAAATAAAGTGATTCTGGTGTCACCATAACATGAAAATGAAGACAAGGATTACATTTGATTAGATTTGAAATGTAGGTAATGTTACCAAATGTTGTGTCAAAACCTTTCTGGTTATCAGCTAGTTAGTTTTGTTTTACATCTATGAAAATCCAGCAAACATTAGATTGTAAAAACCTTAAGTTGTTCATCAGTAATAAAAGAGCTGTGTTAAAACTGCAAAATAGCTTTGAGAAAAAAAACATCAAATCAAAAACAGCATGAAGAGTCTAAAGATAATCAGAAACAAATACAGACTATATTTATTAGGTATGTAGTCCATTATAGTGTATGCATTACTAGCATGGTATGTACAGTATAATTATGATACACTTTGTGGGCAAAGATACCACACCTGCATTGTCTGTTATTTTAAAATGGGAATAGACTTAGAATTCCTTAAAATGCATGTTTCCTATGTGAAGAAAGCCTCTGAAATACAACAGTAATTGTGATAAAATATATCAGTAATGTTTCTATAGTAAGACAATGATTCATAAAGGATCTTTTAATTCCTGCACAGATCTGGCACTTGAACCCTGTATAGAACATGTTTTTATGTCTCACACAATGATAACTACTTTTTTCTTGTTTTATCCTCTTGCCCAAAACACAGTATAGAAGGGGCAGGTTCACTGGAATCAATAGAAATGTGGGTATTTATGATGCTGGGGCTGCCCCACTCTCAAGGACAGACAGGGCAGCACACTTGAACAGGGCTAGGGAAACCGGTGCTTCACTTTGTGGAGAAGACAAGCACTATGATGTCACTCATAGTACATCATGTTAGAAGAAGGTCATGTGTCATCCGTGATGAGTGGCGAGTGTACCAAAAAGCTCTGTCTAAACTGGGAGATTGACATTTCACTGAAAATCACAGTGTGTGCTATGTCAGAGCTGAAACAGACTACACCCAACATGGTCCTTTTGCCAGGATTCTTCATGGAATGGGACTGAACGACAGGTAAACTAACAGGGAGTGGAAAGGCGGACACTTGGGAGATTAAAAAATAACAAGGGTGACCAGCTGACACAAAGAGACTATCAGACTAGTTGGATTAACAGACAGCTAGACTGACAATGAAAATGAAATAGAAATCTCCAAAGTTGTAATTATTCTTTCGGTTATTGAAGCTGTTAAGTATGTTAAATTGTTCAAGTAATAAGATGCAAGGTGACCTATGAATATTATATTTGTTTGGAATAGAATAAAATGTGTGAAATGGTTGGTTTGTGATTGATTATAGTGATAGTGAATTAGTAAGGCTTATAAATCACCTTTAAATAATTCTGAAGGGATACATATGTGCAAAACCTCAAACATTATATTACGATTAACAGAGGTGTCGGACATTGAATTGTTTCCTGTGGGATAATTGTTCACACTTTACAATCAGGTTCCAATAATCATTTCAAATTTGTTAAGTATGGTAAAGTAATGATGACGTTACAGCATTTATTAAGGGTTAAGTCAGGCTAAAACCATTAAGTAAAACCACACTTACCTTTTTGCTTCCTAATGAACAAACAACCACTGTGAATGATTACCCAAACATTATTAATTTTATAATTATATGTACACTAACATGTTGCTGACGGCAAGCAATTGCATAGGGAAGGTTTTATTAATGCTTTGTATGTAACTGCTAACTAACATTAAAAAATACACTTAGTAATACTAAGTAATGCATAAATGTGTCAGTTGACACATTATTTAATAGTTAGATAATGTTTTATAATGTATTAACTAACGTTAATAAAGGGACCCCTATTATAAAGTGTCATGATTTTTGTTGAAATAATGGTTAATAATATCAAGCTATATATTGTCTGGTTTATAGTGGCCTTTGTGTAATAGGCAGCATATCTAATGTGGGTTGCACTAATGAAAACTTTGCTAGCTCTTTTTCGACAGCAAGTCACTTGTGACAAAGCCTGGAGTGAGCAAAGTATGATTTCCAAATTGACGGTGAATGACATATAACAGCCAGCTGGCGTCCCAAGAGTTTGACATCCGAAGAAAACCACTGAGTTGTGTATTACTGGTTGCATTCAGAGTTGGCTCTTTATCTATCCTGATATCTAAGCACGTACAGCAAACTCAGCACAGAAAGACGCCTAAAAAACAGCAAATAAGTGTCATTTTATTATGTCCGCAGTCTAGGACTGAACTCCATCCTTCAAGATAACAAAGCTGGCCCTCACAGAGCAGTGTTTGCCAAACTACCTCATTGGCTGTCTAGAGATAAATGTCAGTTGAAAAATAGAAAACTGCCCCACACAAGTGTGTGACTAGGCCAGTGCCCAGCATGAGTACAACCTGCTAAACTGTTGTGCCTGTGTATACTTGATGAAGTCGTTTTAAACCTAGAAGTTTGGTTCACAGCATCTTAGAGCATGGGGCAAGAGTCAAGTGAGAGCTGCTGCCTTTTGAGATGCAACTTGAATTTTATGGGGAATTAAGAATTTTCTATAAACTCATTAGGAAAGAGAGGACAGCAAAACACAGCATGCAATAAAAACTATAGCAAAAGACTAGGTTACCATTTTTACTTTTTTGGACCTTTTTCCATTCCAGTGTTTTTAAACAAATCTATCCTCCATCTGTCGCTCACTACTGCTGTTATCGTGGTGGTCTGACCTATGCCATGCATTTGATTTAAAACAAAAATCCTTTTTTTTAGTTATTTTTGAATCTTCTTCAACTTTGGCTGCCAATAATGAAGGCTGAAGACAATTTTGAACCTCGTCTTTGGCCTTGAGGAGGGCCTCCAGCTCCTCCAGGGACTGAGTTAGTTCATTTTTCAGCAGCTCACTGGGTCCCTGCCCTCCATGCGCCTCCAGCTCAGCCACCTAAAGAAAACATGAAAATCCATAGCACTTTTATAAATACGGACTGTCTTTAACAGCCCTCACTTTCAGAACTTACTTTCTGTAACACTGAGTCATTTACTAACTACACACACACACACATGGACTTACTCACTCTAAAAGTATTTCGTTAGTTGATTCTGCATTTTTCATTCATCTCCAGTCACACTGCAGTAGATGCTTTGGAGGTGTTTTTTTGTTAAAGTGCCACACCAACGAAACAGCAATATGCTTATGAAATACAGTCATCTCAAACAGGAAAAAGAGCAACAGTATAAGGAAATGAGCCCACACTGAGCTTTGTGTGTTTTCCAAAGTAGATGCAGACGGTGCACACTGTCTCAGATGTAACCAAAACATGTCTTGGAAGGGTGGTAACACCAGTGACCTGTCCAAACACCACGCTACAAAAACAAGATTCTAGTGGAAAGGTGCGCATTATTTGATTGTCCAAGTGAGACGTCTAGTACCAATATTGATGTGTATGTTAGCGGTACACAAGTGGCGCATGCGACTAAAGTGTTGTTTATCAAAGGTAAGTTCATGAAATTTTAATATAAAGAGGGAAAAATTAATATGGCCATCAGTAAAAAACAATAATTTAAAATGAACAGTCTGAAAGTTCATATTATGGCTCGACAATCATAATTATCCAACAAATGTCAAATTAATCAAAATACTACATTGTGCATTTTTATTTCCACTGTTATTGCTTTTTGAAGTGATGAGGAGGCTATTTGATATACTCATTTGGTTTTTAATTGTCAATGAGCATCGAGTGAGAAGCATCCAAGGACTGAGAGCTGGGGCAGCTGGGAGATGAAGTGTGTTGATACCAGACCAGCTCCTGACAGAAAAAACATACCCAGAGCTAAAGTGAAAAAACAAAAAAACACAAAGACATTCCAGGTATTTTGAGACAAGTCCACTTTGAAAAAAAAAAGATTAACAACACCTCTTTTATAAAGAATTTTTCTTGTCTTAGTTTTTTTCTTTACTCTGTTTTCTTGTCTTGGACTTTGTGGAACTTGTAGAAGATTTTGTAAAGTAAATAAATTTTTTTAAATATGTGTTATATAAATCAGATAGATGCATCTAAAAATTAAGGAATGTATTTGCTATGCAAAGAAACTGTTTAAAATATCTGAAAGTAAGATGGAACTAAGGGAAAGAGGGAAATGAGAGGATGTCAGTTTCCTCTAGTGACTTTTCATTTTTACCTAACTGGGACATTAAACTAGGATACTGCTGCCCTATAAACCCCTCTTCTTCTCGCATTACCCCAGAGACATAAACTATTTTCAGACACTTGGTCCCCGTCCTCAGACTATGAAACCAGCTCACTTGAGAGGAGACTGGCTTTCTCATGGATTCTAAAATTTTGACTAAAAAATAAAAATGGCTTGCAAAAAAAAAATACAAGAAAAAATACTTTACCACAGAAGATAAACATGAAAGTACATAAAACTGACAAAAGTAATATACTAATAATAATAAAACACTAACACGTAATTAATAAATACCATTTTGAGTAATGAATACCAAATTGCTAAAGCATTATTCACATTCACCCGGACGGGGAGATGACCTGTACGGGTGATGTGTCTTTTTCGGTTGTCCGGGCCCGTAGAAGGTTGCATTTTAAAGGGAGCAGAGGTTTGTCTTGCAGTTCCATTGTGGCTCATGTGGCCACCTTAAGGGACGTCATGAAAATAGAAAGTACAAATGTTGGTGAGTGTATCACAAAGTATTTGTCAGAAGGATGCAAGTTGCACACGCATCTAACCTACAAGTGATGCTATTGTGTGGTGGCTTACACTGCAATCTAGTTATTAGTAAGGTATTAGTTCTGGCCCCTTACAAACCAGGTGCAAAGTGCTGCATGCACAGGGTGTGTACGTGACACGTAAGCGTCCATTGGATGCCCGTAGTATGTCCACACAAGCTACACTCTGATAGTCAAATTTCCTCATTTTTAACTGTCAGGCTGCATTCGAGAGGTCCTCAGAGAGTCCGCACTCATCGTGTTCACGTGGGTTGAAAAAAATGAAAAATCTGTACAACATGCCTGCATCTTACCTACTATACCATTACCCTTATGTTTATGTATTTACTACGACATGTCAGCTGCAGCATGCCCGTAGAAATAAAAAATGCGCATGAACGTTTTGTGCTCCATGGGCTAACCAAGCAGTCTACAAACTTGACATTTCATGCCACCAGCATGCCCCGTACATATTTGCCTGTAAGGGCAGTTGGGACTTAGGCTTTAACAGAATTGGTACTTGTGCACTGCACAAGGCTGAACTCTTACCCTGAACTCAAAGCTGACCTTCCTAACCGTAACATGGTGTGTACCATAATGAACAAGGACCACAGAAAGAAAAAGAGGCTCTTGAGTTTAGAAAGAAATCACAAATAAGCATGTTAAAAGTTAAGGCTCTAAGACCATCTCCAAGAAGCTCAATGTTCTTGTGACTACTGCTGTACCAATTGTTCTGAAAACGAAAATGAATAAAAAACTGAAGAGGTGTACTATGAAAGGTAACAAAGCCCAGAACAAGCTCCAAAGGCAGTGAAGGGTCAAAGTTAAGTTAATAGAAACAACCAAGCAGAACTCCACTGTTATGATAAATCATAAAAAACAGGTCAACTGTGAGAATGTTCTTTAAACAAATGAGATTTTTGACAAAGGACTATGATAGACACAAAAATTAAACATACCTAGAAAGACTGTCCTCATTGTGAAACATGGAGAAGTATTGGTTATGGTCTGACGCTGCTTTGCTGCATGTGGACCAGGTTGTTATGAGTCTGTTCAGGTACAGTGACATTTCATGACTTTCATACATTCTGCTGCAAAACGTGCTGCTTAGAGTCAGAAAGTTTGGTCTCAGCTGCAGTTCATGGGTCTCCATCAGTATAATGACCCAAAACACGAAAACTACTCAAACTGAGATTATTCTGAAAAGGATTTAGTCTGGATCTCAATCATTTGAAATTTCTATGTGAGGAAAACTCTAGCCCTGGAGAAGGCACTAGTAGACTATACTCAATTGGAATTGTCCAAAATACTTGTAAATGAGCAGGGGTCTCATTGACAGTTACAGAAATGGTTTCCTTTTCTTTAAAAGATAATGAATAATAATATGAAGTTTAGAGAAACATTTTTGTTCAAGCCTGTTTAATTTGTTTTGAACAAAATTTTAATTTGTGATTTTTGTCAAATGCGTTATGTCCCCTTTTGTCAGTTTTAAGGAATTTTAGTAACAACTGTACTTGTCTGTATGAGGGTTGATGTAGTGGTCATGATGCTGGTTTGAATGCATCTACGATATCTATACCAACAAATGTAAAACCATCATTTACATATGGGGTCTGCTATGGCTTGAGATTTAACGGTAACTTCTAAGGTTACCATTTCTTAAACAAAGAATTGAGATCCTGCACTGTCAAAAGAGAATGACAGATTTCAGGGGAATCCCATGAGTTTCACCTTGCACTTTTCACTGTACATGTGCATGAGTACAATATTCTGATAGAAGCCATGTTCTGCTTTGAAGATAGGAAAATGTAAGTAAACTAACACCTGGTGCCACGTACTCATACTTGCAATGACATATGATGGCAGATAACAGAAAGAAAGTCATTATTTGTGTTAAATGCCTGTTGTAAAGGAAGAGAAGCTCACCTGGTCTCTGAGTCTTTCTGTTTCCTCCTGGTAAGCTACCAGCTGCTTCTTCCACTGCTCCACATTGGCATTGGCCTCGTGCAAAGCTGCCACCAACTTGGAGTTGCTGTCTTGTAAAGTGAATAGCTCAGCATCCAGATTCATTTCACAAATAGACCTGAAAGACACAAACAGGGAGGGCACAAAAAGCAACATGGTCGTTTTTATTTTAAGCATAAAAAAAAAACTATAAGCAAACGTCACATTTTGTTGAAAAACACTGTCAAACTTGATATTTGTCATGATCACGATTAAAATTGAGTTTTCTTTGGAAAAGTGCATATGTCTCATGCAGTCTGGGGAGGCTGGTTTTTATTATAATTTTTATTCTACTGATAAAAATAAAATAAGATATTATTTTTAGCCATGTCTATTCAATGATTACTTTTTCCTATGTGGGTTTTCAACGTTTCTTTGGTAAAAAGCAGACAATTTACGAAGTTCAAAGACACAACACAATGGCAGGTGAGGCACCAGCCGCCTGGGCCTACATGCACCCAGTTCGCACGCCTTACAGCAGCATGCGTGCTTCACGGCCAGTGTTGGGTAGGTTACTTGTAAAAAGTAATTGATTGAAGTAATTGGAATTGTTTAGTTGGCATGAATGATTCAGAAAATTAAGTGTAAAGTTATTGAATTCCAGCCGAATTGGAACCAAAAGGAGATGAGCGTCTCAACTGATTGCTAAAGGCAGATTTGTCTATTGCCACATTTTTTAGAGAAACCTGATTTTAGATAGATATAGATTTAAACATTTAGAGTGTGGTGGGGGTTGGGGGCTTACAGTAGAGTGTTCACTGTTGGTAGTAGGACCATTACTACTGAAATGAAAGACGCTAGGAGACATCAGTACCCATACTCCTTTGTGGTCAGGCAAATAATTTTTTGGGTTTAGGTTTGTGTTCAGTTACCCTTCAGACAGCATCTTCTTAATGCGCTCCTTCTCTGCAGACAGAGTTATGTCTGCACTCTGGCTGCGAAACAGCTTATCATCTGGTCCATTCACACACATCATGGGCGGAGACTGGAGTTCATCCGAGAGATCCTGACAAAGACATGAGTAAATGGACTCTCTTCTCTACACACTACGTATGTTTTAAGATTTGCTACTCCTATAACCTTAAGGTATTTTTCTTTGCCATTTTGACTTCTGAATTTACAACAGTCCTGTAATAAATTAAAATAAAAAAAGTTAACTTACCTGTGAAAACTGCAGAGAAAATGCATGAAAAGGGAATTAGATAGACATATGTTATCATCAAAACACAATAGAACCCAAATTTTTGCAAAAAAATGAACAACTTTGTAAAAGGATAAATTATTAACTGACCCCATTTTCTGGTTTGTTTGTTGCATGTTTGTTTTGATTTGATTCTGTTAGAATCTTTAAAAAGTGGATTTTTTGAGGATTTTCTCACAAATACATAAAAATTGTTCCAAGCTTTGTTTGATGACTGTGCAGCGGTGGACAGAAAATCTGCTGCTGCTGCTGATGATAGGCACAGCACCATTTTATCATTGTCCTAGTCTCCTTTACTTTGACTCACAACACAAATGACCTAGCTCCTGTTACTTCAGTATCCCTTCCTTTCCTCTCATCCCTCCTCTGTCAAAGTAACAAGGACATCATGCAACCACTAAGAGCCTGTAAACAACGTCATATTAAGCTGATGTACACACATGGACAAAATTGTTGGTACCCTTCGGTTAGTGAAAGAAAAACTTACAATGGTCACAGAAATAACCCGAATCTGACAAAAGTACTAATAAATTAAAATTCTATGAAATTTAACCAACAAAGGTTAGACATTGCTTTTTAACCATGATTCAACAGAACTATTTGCAAAAACAAAATCATGAAACAGGCCTGGACAAAAATGATGATACCACTGGAAAAGTCTGAAAATAATGTAACCAAATGATATGTTAATCCAAGATGTGTCCACTAACAGTGTCTACAATCTTGTAATCAGTCAGTGGGCCTATGTAAAGGGCTACATGCAGCCACTGTTCTGTTTGGTGACATGGTGTGTATCACACTCAACATGGACCAGGGGAAGCAAAGAAAATAGTTGTTTTAGGACATTAAGAAGAAAATTATTGACGAGCATGTTAAAGGAAAAGGCTTTAAGATCATCTCCAAGCAGCTTGGTGTTCCTGTGACAACAGTTGCACATATTATTCAGAAATTTAAGATCCATGGAACTGTAGCCAACCTCCCTGGTCAAGACTGCAAGAGGAAAACTGATAACAAATCAAAGAGAAGAATAATACGATGGGTAACAAAAGAGCCTAAAAAAACCTCTACAGAGATTAAAGGTGAACTTCAAACTAAAGGAAGATCAGTGTCAGATCACACCATCCGTCGTCGTTTGACAAAAAGTGGACTTAATGGGAGGTGACCAAGGAGGACACCATTGTTAAAAACAAATCATAAAAGCCAGACTGGAATTTGCCAAACTACATGTTGACAAGCCACAAAGATACTGGGAGAATGTCCTATTGATAGATGAGACAAAAATAGAATTTTTTGGAAAGGCCCATCAGCTCTATGTTCACAGATGGAAAAATGAAACAAATCAAGAAAGGAACATGGTTACTACTGTGAAACATGGAGGAGCCTTTGTTATGTTCTGAGGCTGCTTTGCTGCATCTGCCACAGGGTGTCTTGAATCTGTGCAGGGTACAATCCCAAGACTATCAAGGGATTCTAGAGAGAAATGTGCGGACTTGTGCTAAAAAGCTTGGTCTCAGTCACATGTCATGGGTCTTGCAACAGGATAATAACCCAAAACACACAGCTAAAAACACCCATGACATTATTCATTCATTTTCCAATCCGCTTTATCCCTTTCGGGGTCACGGGGTTGCCGGAGCCTAACCCGGCTACTCATGGGCGAAGGCAGGGGGTCACCCCTGGACTGGTCGCCAGTCTGTCGCAGGGGCCACAATCACACACCCATGCACACTCACATTCACACCTAGGGACAATTTACAGTGACCAATTAACCTATGAAGCATGTTTTTGGACGTTGGGAGGAAGCCGGAGTACCCGGAGAAAACCCACGCATGCACGGGGAGAACATGCAAACTCCACACAGAAAGGTCCCCCAGCCAGGACTTGAACCGGGAACCTTCTTGCTGGAGCAGGAGCGCTAACCACTGCGCCACCGTGCAGCCCAGAGGACATTAAACCATTGTAAAGTGGCCTTCTATGAGCCCTGACATAAATCCTGTTGAGCATCTTTGGAAGGAGCTAAAACATGCCGTCTGGAAAAAGCCTTCAAACCTGAGACAACTGAAGCAGTTTGCTTGTGAGGATTGGGCCAGAATACCTGTCAACAGGTGCATAAGTCTCATTGACAGTTACAGGAACTATTTGATTGCACATTGTGACAGTCCTTTGTGTTCAGTCACTTTGGTGTATTCATTCTTTAGTAACTTGACTAGTTATCTTAGTGTATTGTTACAACCTGGTGCAAACTGACATTTCTTTTTTCAAAATGTAACCCTCTTCAATGTTTTCAGCAGTTTTCTGAAGTGTGGGGCCCACCTGAGGGGCAGCAATGGTGAGGGCGGTGTTGGCTAAGTCTTTGTCCTGAGACTTCTCTCGAGCCAGCCTCGCAGCGTCTTTCACCTCTTTAAACTTTTCTGAAAACTTTAAAAGCAAACAAAAAAAAAACTTAAGATGAAAGATATTCGGGGTTCATTATATAAGACTGAGTGACAGAACAAATAGTAGAAGTGTCCCAGAGTATTTGTGTTGAGACTTATTAAAAATGATCATGCAGAAATCCTTCATCCATCCATTTTCTTATGCTGATCTGGGACTGGGTTGTAGGGGCAGCAGTCAAATAAAAGATGTCCAGACTTTTTTTTCCCCGACTACTTCCTCCAGTTTCTCATGAAATGTTCCCAAGCTAGTGGAGAGATGTAATCTTCCTCTTTGGTCTGTGCATTTTTATTACCTTGTAATAGTCAGTCATCACTGACATTAATATTTATGCTTGAGATGCATTTCATTAAGCTGTAAGACCTCACACTATATACTTTGCACACATGTCTCAGACAGACAAACATTTTCACACTTTTTTCTCTTTTTTAATTAAACTCTCAAAATTCAAACCTTTGAAAAATGTATGTTCAATAGATCAAAGATTTATGTAACTCTGGCATGCTTACACTGCACGTGCAGGGTCTATACAGGCGACGCAGAACGAAAGAGATTGATTGACTAGATCAACAGCCAATCAGAACACAGTGTGCCTTGGAGAGAGAGAACAAAAAGCCATGCAAAACAGCACTGAAAACATCAAGTGGACCTGAGGTATTGTTTATCATTTAGTTTGTTCAAAAACCCACTCCAATCATACTTTTTTTCTATTATAAAATCGTTCCCAGTGGTCTTTTCATTATGTTTTTGCCGTTTTTAGCCAAAATCAAAAAGCCTGTGTGGTTCTTTAAGTAATGTTTTGTGCAGAAAGACACAAGCTCATTAGTAATTTGATTCTGGTCTGTGGGCGGGACTGTTGGCAAGGAAGTGAGCTGCGCTAATTTCCCAGCATTCCTTTGTTTGCACTCTCTCCTTCTAGCATATAGCTCCTCAACTTCAAGCTAACATTAGGGTAGCAAAAAAAAAAAAACTGAGAAATATCAGAGCTATCTAGCCGTAATGTTTATACACAGATACGAGCTCAGACAAAAGAAAATGAAGACGATAATGGACATATTTGTTTGCAAGTGGATGCTTCAGAATTGTACCGAAGATGGTAGACTTTGGCCACCTAATGGCAGTGGCTGCGTCACAAACCTGAGCTTTTTCAAACTGTGAATTTTCATCTGCCCCTGAGCCATCACGATTTAAATAAAGAAATCTCAGTAGTGCAGTTTTAATCCTAAATGATTTTATACGTGTCCTCCATTGTGAGAAAAATGCCACAAGAACTTGTTAAAAACACCAAAAACAGGATTTTCCTTGTAGTAGGCCTTTAAAGAAAAGGAATGACTCAAAGTAAGAGGTTTGTTTAAATCATCTGGTAGTACATGTTCCTTTTTTAGACTTTTAAAAAAGGTTTCACATCACTGATAAGATAGTTATTGGTAGATTGATGGTTGGTTAGTATATTGCAACAATGTTACAAAAAAAGATCAAATATTAAGAAAATCATGCATCACCCAGCCCTTGCTTAATGATTTTGGGTAAAAGATTTTTAACTCATTGATGCCTTTATACAGAGCTATGAAAAAAATTATTTGTGATTTTGCTTTCATGAAATTTAGACAAAACTTACTTGATGCAGCTGCTGCTCGGTAGCAAAACCCAGACCATAGACAGTGTTGGCCCTACTGTCTGCCCACTGACCAAACTTCTGCGATGTCTTTGTGAATGTCATACTGGGGGTAAGAGTGCAGTTGATGATGGCCTGTAATGCAGAGGAAAATATTAAATCATAAAAAAAATTTATTGAACTGATCTTGAGGAACTGGTCCTCCAAATTGAAGTACAAGGTCAGAAACAAAAGACTGTTTTCAAAGTTTCTTTTTTTTTTTTACCTTTTCCTGTCCACCAGCTCAGCTAACAAAGATAAACTTTTGGGTTGAACAGATGCTACTGTTGCAACAGGGGGAACTGTTACAATGGGAGGTTATGTTGTTTTGGACACACAATGTGTATATTAGCATAAACTCCTTTTGTATTTGAGGTTTCTTATATATTTGTGTGAATTTTTTGGACCGGAAGAGAGACAAGAGAGTGGGATAACAGAGATGGGGTACATGGGTACAAGAAAGAAAAACGGGGGTATCTCCTTGGATGGCGTAAATATAGCCTCCAATTCCACATTTAGAAATGTAGGGATTTTATTTGACCATTTATTTGGCACTTTATTTTCTTAAGTCATTTCTATCTGTTCTTCTTTCCCTGCACTAATCCCTTTTCCATTTACAAAGAAACATTCCAAAGACAGCCGTTCTCGTGTTCCATGCCACCAGACTTTTTTTTAGCGCTCAAGTGACTGAAATGTAACCAAGAAGATCCTGTCGTCTTCAAAACCAAAAGATTTTTCAGAATAAAGATTGTTCAGACGTTGTCATTTTGAATCTGAATTGAAATGAACCTTAAAAAAATATTTAAACCGTGTTTCTGCCCAACTGGCCAATTGCTCTCTTCTTCTCTCATTGATTTTGTTTTTACACCCAAAGCCACACTAAGTCGGCCCACTACGTTAATCTGTGTGTGTCTTGTTTGTTTTGTGTGTCTTGTGTTTGTGTGCTTATTTTCATATCTACAGTCTTTTTAGATACAAAAATATGATCGCATTTGTCAATTGTGGTATTTTATTGTGAGAAATTGGTTATATTTTGAAAACTGACTGGATTTTCTCATGTGTCTTGGTATAACTTCTTCCCAGAATTGACACGGATCACTCACGACTCGCGCAAAGAATAGACCAGATGCCGAAACCATCACTGCACGGCGCAAGATGGCTGCGGAGAATTGCTGCGCTTCTCGTCTGGTGTGAACTACACCATAGGTTAACAAGGGTGCTGAATGAAAGCGGCCTCCATTCCGCGTCGCTTCGCAGTGTCCAGTGTGAAACAACATTTTACCCTTTGGTATTTGAAAATTGCTTAGTTAATTTTAACCTTTGTACACTCACTTTTGTTCCACCCACGCTGATGATGCGGTAAACGTTGCGATTAGCATCATAGAAGAAAGACACTGTGACAGCATGCTTGCTAGCAGGTATCCAGTTCCTTTTGGTGGTGGGATCAATCTGGAACACATGGGCGCGGGTACTGAAGATCGGTTGCTCTCTGCAGAGCAAGACATGAGGACAAAACGTTTCTGTAATAAAAACATTTGTGAGAACAGGACCTTCTGCAAAGGAAGTGTTGACGGTTGCTCTTGGTTAGTTAGATCTTATTAAAAAAAAAAAAAAAAAAAATTTGACTTTCAAGAAAGCTTTTCACCTGACATGAAAAGAAGTAAGCGACAAAGACATTTTGCCCCCTGCTATAGAAGAACAAAGCCTCACGTAAATCATCCAGGATCTAAATAACCCCAAACACAACCCACTTAGGTCTTCCGGGATTCCTCTATCTTTAGATTTTTTTTTTAATTCACCCCAACAAAATGGAAGTGTTGAATAAACCGTAGTTGAAACTGCTTTACTCACAACCCCACCACTGCTTCTAGCTTTTTAAAATTGACAAATGATGTCACAAAAATCAACTGATAATGTTTTGGAATATTTTGGTGCCCTAAATTTTGCTTTTATTGTCCAGTAATTCGCAAGTATCACTAGATCACCTGCTGAGCCACTTTAAAAACCCACTCAAACGAAAATTGTGTTTTGGTAAGTTTTACAGGATCTTGTATTTTTCTCATGATGGAGGACATTTATAAAAGAACTTAAGATCAAAACTGTATTTTTTTAATTTAAATTTGGATGGATCAGCAGCAGATAAAGAAACGCTGTGAGAAAAAAAATCTCACTTGTGACGCAGCAAGTCTCTTTGCTCTGTTCCAATTCTGAAGCATCCACTTGCAGACAAATAGGTCTATTAAAGTCTTCATTTTCCTCATCTGAGCTGCCATTTGGCTCAAAACTGCACAGCCGGATAGCTTCGACATTGCTCACCATTTTTTTTGCACCGCTTGGAGTTGTGAGGAGCTATATGTTAGTGGGAGAGAATGTAAACAAAAGAATGATGCAGCGTGAGGCGTCATATTTGTGTCTGCTGCCTCTCTTTTGACGCCCATCAAATTTACTGCCTGTCGCATTGACGCCCTGGCCACAGAGCAACCGCTGACGAACTTCATTTGTTGACCACATCATGGAAAACATGGATGATGCTGAGCAAGTAGATTGGGGCCATATGTTTGGAGAACTCTCTTGAGGCGCGTCGCCATGTTTGTGTTTACCAGATCCTTCAGAGATGCTTGCAATAGGGTGAATTTCACCCTACTGACAGGCTCTGGCCACAGAGCTGTCAGAGATGTATCCTGCCTTTGCCCAACAGTAACCAGAACAGTCTCCGGCAACCCCAGCAGGTTAAGAAAATGGGTGAAAGTTGAGGATGAAAATTCTCTCATTGAGCTGTCTTTTTCTACCCTTTGATCTAGTCACTGAAAACATCAAGTGCCCAAAGCTGAGTCCCTGACTGGTTCCGGCGCCGAGTCAACCTTGTTACGCCTGACGCCGAAATCACGCCACAAGACCTCAGATTGCATCTGCACATAGACTTAACATTGAAACTTGATGCCTCTGCCATGCGTTTCGTGTCTGGTGTCAACTTCCACACCAACGGTCTCACCCACAACTCTCAGGCAAATTTCTAATGAACTCCTGCCGCTCTGCAGAAACTTTGTCCTAGAAAACAACACAGGCTTTTAGATTTTGCAAAAAAAAAACAACATTATAATCATAATTAATAGTTCACTGGGAATGCTTTTACAATGGATCAAAATAGGATTGTAGTGGGGACTTTAACCACTGCCAAAAAATTCTTCTGGTTTAACCAGGGGAGGATCTTGGGATAAAACGAAATATGTATTGTTAGAGAAGAAGTAAGTATGGTACGGTAGAGTTAAAACGGGAAATACAAACATGGATTGGCCCAACAAAACCAAGTTCAGAGTGGCAGACCAAACATAGACTGTGATTAAAAAAGCTGGTCTAATCATAGGAATTTATGCAAATAAACCAGGCAAACTTAAGTGCATACACTTGCATATATGCATGTGTGTACTCATGCATACTGTATGTTTGTACTCATGCATATTTATGCATTAAAAATTACATTAAAAATCTAAACTTTGGAATGCTCCAATTAAAAAAAAATTCAAATTGTTTTGCTAAAATGAAAAAAGTTAGTTGGCTGACAACTGCCAGATATGCACTTAGATTTGTCTTCATTTAATCTGCAAGCTCTTATCTAGAACATGCTGAAAAAAAGCCTACATAAGGCTGAATCCCAACCCTACGGCTTCTCCCTATCCCTACATGTATCCCCCCAAGTTGAGAGATCTGAAAAAAAAAATAGTTTCTTTAAATTTGTGCATTATTTCTACTTGATGACGTCATCAGTAGTTGCCGGTCATCTATGTTAATGAGTAGCTTAAGTTTTAAGTTTTTTGTTTTAAGCAAGTTATTAAAGCAAACATGTTTGACTAACAAACATTGAGGTTGTGGAATGGAACAGTCAATAATCCAAGTATTTAATAATTTCACACCTTTTAGGCTTACGTGAAGTGTTTAAAACTAGAAAAGATGGCTCCATCATCAGTTGTGAGGTCAGTGCTATCCACAACTGAAGGCGTGCATGAAAACAACTTCTGGATCTCAGCTAAAAGGTAAAAAGTCAGGCAGAGAGGAACTTTGTCTGTGTGTGGAAACTTCTTTGGAAAAAAAACTGTTGTGGAGCAACATTGTCTAAAATAATTACTTGTCTTACTTCAGAGCAAGATGACCTCTTTTACCAGCAGGTGGATGTGGCCTACTTTAGAGGACCATTGGGAAGCCTTTAAAGATGTATTTCACGTTGAACACCACTAGGTTTTACAGTCTCATTTTGAATACTTCTGCAACCTCATCATTTAGTTGTTTCTCTAATTCTGAATCGTGCAGTCTTGTTCAAACTGACAGAAAAAATCCTTCACTTGTGCTCCTGATTCCCATCAAAGAGAACATTTCAGGGTGTGCTCCTTCAAATATCTTGATTTAACTTTCCCATAAGCTGTAAATGATTAGATATCAAACAAAGCTAAAAAAAGACGGCGAGTTCTATTTATCGTAACTTCTCCCCTTTGTTTTTTGAAACCTTGATGCATTTGCATTTGCAACTTGAACTAAAAAGATAAGTTCAAGCATCAGAGTGAACCTCACAGAGCTTTGAAGGGATCTTACCTTTCTCTATGATGAGGAAACATCTTACAAGAAGGTGAGGATGTCTTTTCTACAAGACATAAGGACGAACATTCACATAAACTGTTAAGATTCTGTTTTCTGGCTCTTGCTATATTATAAATTAACAGTATGAATTCAGCAAAAGCACTTACCCCATGTCCAACTAAACAAGGCTGAGCTGTGTTTCATAATACTCCCATGCTTCAGCTGCTGTCCGTCTGCGTTTGTCTCTGTGTGAGCCAGCAGATACTTTAATCCAGTATTACTCCCTGAGAGAGAGACTTGAATGCTTGCAAACCTGCCAGTCCAGATGTTGGCTAGAAATTCTGTGAAGACTTACAAGAACAGATATTGGGAGACCTTGGAAAACTGGTGGACTGCAGACCATCCCAGGTTCATCTCATGGCAACTCCGCCTAAGATTTCTAAGCCTTCCCTTATTTCGGCGCTTCAACCACCCAGGTGGCAGAGGCCAACACGACAGCCCCATCTGCTGGATGTGCAGGTGCAGAACAGATGCTCTGACTGCATGGATGAGGGGAAATGTATTAGTCTGCAGCAGCCCATGTTTGTATGAATATTGCAAACTGCTAGCAGACGCCAAGGTCGTAGATCACTCGCCACATCCAGGAGCCTGAGTGCTGCTCCCGCAGGGTTTTGTACACCTGGTTGACACTGCAGCCCAACGTGTGACACCTGAGCTGTGTAATCAGTCTTTGGTCACTGGACAGCCTTTAACACACAAACTAACCTGTCACTCAATGTTGCCTCTTACTTGTACGTGAGTACAGTAGGAAACTGGCAGCTGTAGGTGGGGGCCAGCTGCCTTATGATGCCCTGTGACCACCCCCCAACCTCATCTTACACCGACAGCACTTCAGGTACTCAGTGGTTATAAGGTACCAGCTGTCAATGTCCAGACGCTACGGATGGTCCTGTCCAGCCCAGCCTTTGTCAGAGACCCGGCACACAGCTGCAGACCCCAGATTATGTGAGGCATCCACAGGAACAGCCATGAAGAACAGCTAAGGGGATGAGGGAGGTTGATCATACAGTGGGCAGGTTTAGGGATGGCTCCACCTCAGATTCAGCTTAGTGAGCTGACAAGACCATCAGTGGTCAGTTAGTGGAAGGTGTTGTCCTGGTATTTGCCAAACTGGATCTTCCACCGGCTCAGCACCAGGGTGGGGGTTGTTCATATACTCACCTTTGCTATTGACGTGGGTTTGTGCCTCCTTCACCACCTCCTCCGGTGTCTTGGCCTGGCGGCTCTCCTTTGGTAGATCCAGGGCTCAAGTCTTATTTGAGGCTTTGGGCATCCTGTTAGACGCCCTTCTAAAAACTGGATGTTCACTCTAAATAAAGCTAAAAAGAGGGAAAAACTCCAGAAATATTGATGAAAAAAATTGAAAAGTCATTGAGTCAACATTTTAGAGGAATTTTTAACTTAAAACCATGTTCTGCACTTTTAACAAATTCCCTCCTGTGCCAAAACAGAAAACACCTTTGCAGGTTAAGCGTTTTTACTTTATAAACTGTAAGAACAACATGAAATGGGAACAGGGTCATGGATTACTTTGCAATAAAACTGTTTGTCTTTTGATCATCTTATAATCAGTGTGCATTAGAATATGGTAAAATAACTTATCCAGAATGTGAACAAGAAACATTTTCAAACTAGCATAAAAAACACATCAATCTTAGTAAATGAATCTTAATTAAGGCTAAAATAACATTAATTGTGAAAAAAATGGGAGAAATAGCATTCACTGAGTCAGTACTGAGTCAGTGCCACTGATCACAACAACACAGTAGAATAAAAGGGTCTGGATACTTTTTGGATTTTATTCATTGCTGGTATCTGACACAAGATAACTAGCAAGCAGGACAACAAAGTTATTGGTGGTGTGTGTGTGTGTGGGGGGTGATGTCCCACCTCCACCTCAACAACCACATCATCAACAAATAACGTACCTTTGTCCTTTGTTTTTACTGATCATTTTTCTTTTTTTGTGTGTTCAGTTGCACTGCTGGGACAACTTTTTTTATACCATATCATGACAGTGTTTGTTTTTTAATCCACTCAATAATGGGAAAGAGTGGTAGCTGTCAATCATTCCAACCATACTTGTGGGCATCGCCGCCCGCTACATCACTAACTGTGTGACAGTACGGTTCACAGACCTTGTGCCAAAAATACTTCACCCACAGTTTATTATTGTTGTTTACTTTGTTCATAGCCAGAGTTTATTTTTAATCACATAAGGGGTGTAATAAACACAGGAAATTGCTACACATAAAAACAAACATTCTAATTCTTCTCAGGAGAGGCTGAACATGCAGCAGTGTCCTTTATTTTGTCAACCCACTTACCTTGCTGTCTTTTCTCTGGTTCACACATGACAGTGTTGCCAGATAATGCACTTCTCCATTATGATGCTGAAAGTTAACTCTCTGCTGACATATGACATTAAGGTGTACATTTGTTGTCCAGTTTTCAACCTGGAGCCAGACCTATGCAGTTATTATTACAGAACTCTGAGTCTGCTGGGGACCATGGGGTGGGAGTTTGAAAATTGCTGCACTGGCTCTCTGTGCCTTTCAGGTTTGATTTTGAGATTCTTTTACAAATGTTTTGATGGTCTTGGGTTTTTTTATTTAAGTGATTTGCGTCAGAGCCACAGAGACCACAGAGGTTTTCAGGAAGAGGCTCAAGACCCACCTTCTTAATCTGTCTTTCACATGACTTTTGTAATCATTTAATTTTTTTCTGTTCTTTTGATTTTTCCACATTTAAAACAGGTTATAGTTAATGCTATTAAATTATATACATAATCATTCTTTTAAAATACTGATTGTGTTATTGCTATTCATATTCCCATTCATTAAGTTTATGTCTTAATGGTTTTGAATGCTTTTTTAATTCCAGTGCTTCCTTACAGGGATCCATTATTCTGGAGTGCTACCGGCTCCGCCTGTGTGTGTGTGGGGTGGGGGGGCTGTTGCTGTGGCGCTCATTCTCCCCTCTAACCCATACAGAGAACTGGACTGAGCAAGAGTGACGTCACCCATAGAAAATGCCTTGCCTCCGACTCCAGTGAAATGAAGCCAATTCAGTCACAATTTTTCTGCATTACGGGCGCCGCCATTTGGAGCCAGACGACAGTGATTGGTCCAAGTTGGTCTGAGTCATGTTTCTAGGGCAACTACAGTCGCCAATCATGAGTGAGCTTGTTCAAAGTCCACACCCCCAAATGTTGATCAAATATTAGAGGCGGGGCCAGAGGACACCACATGTTTTTACTGAGGCATCTGATTGGTCAGTTTATAACTTGAATAACTTGTGGCAAAGAAAACATTTTTTTAAAGGATGATGAAGAACATGTTTCTAAAAATGCATCATGTTTATTCTGACAAACAGAATGACTGAGTAATAGCTGTTTACTTCTCCATAGAAGTCTTTGGGATTTGTGCTTTTTGGAGCCAGCAGGTACTTCCTGTTTGGAACACGAGGGGGGAGGGGTCACTCAGTCCAGTTCTTTATACAGTCAATGCCCTAACCCCTCCCTAAGAACATGGGAATAGTCGGTTCCTTTGAGAAGTTTAAGAAGCTAAATGTAATCATACTTTTTCCACTTTCTATTTTTTTATGTTCTGGTTCAAATGTTCAGAAGTCCAAATAAAACCTGAAGCCTTCGCCACATCTTATCTGGTATTTTTAACATCGAACTTCAACTTGAGGTTCAATGGAAGCTACAAAAACTGAAGTCACTTCTTCTTTTTCAGTTGAAGCTGCGTTTTCTGTCTCCTTCCATCGGACGCTCTTCTTCTTCCTCTTCTTCCCACCCAGGTCTTGGCGACCCTAATTCTATGACATCAAACCACAATGCATTGCAGTGTTTGGTTTACTTATGGTCTCCTTGGCAACGGGGACCAGTTCAGCCCCTTCTTCAAGCTGAACCGGAAACTAACGTCATTTCGGTCCAATCCCTGCGCTCTGAAGTGACATAATGGAATTTTTAAGGCAGAAAAGCAAGAGGAGTTTGGCTCTGTGCGCGCCGCCGACATTAGGGAACATATGCGCGCAGGAGACACTCGGACAAGCCCCGCAGCGGTCGGTGTGTTCTCTGGGAGAAGCGGGGATCAGCTGATTCCCTCATGCTCGGTCCTCCCTTGTCTGGGGGTGTACAATTGAAACAGCCCAACATCCATCCACGACGAACGCTCCACGAACGCGCGACGATGAAGGAGGAAGTCCGCTTGAACAGTCAGATGTCCGAGCTGAAAAGCAGCCAACTTGGAGAACCAGAAGGGATCCTTAACACGCCAGACCTGGGACTCCTCAAACTGACCCCTTCTGACCTGGAGCGCCTCTTCATCCAGTCCGGCGCTCATCAGCCTCCTCACTTCCTTTACTACCCAAAGGCGGCCAGTGACGAGCAGGAGTTCGCGGAGGGGTTTGTAAAGGCCCTGGAGGACCTCCACCAACAGAACCAGCTGAGCGAAGCGGGACGCGTCTCCGCGGAGCGGCTGCTCGCATCTCCCGGTGCTGGAGGCCCCGCGGGTCTGCATCCGGCAGACTCGCCGGTGTATACAACATTGAACGGCTATGCGAGCAGCCCGCTGGGAGCCGCGGACAGCGCGCTCCCCTCGGCCCATCTGAGCGGCGCGCATCCGCGCGCAGCCGCAGTGGCACGGCTCCAGTCTGCGAGGCCGGTGAAGGACGAGCCACAGATAGTACCGGACATGCAGAGCCCTGGTGAAAGCCCCCCCTTGTCTCCCATCGATATGGACAACCAAGAGCGCATAAAGGCGGAAAGGAAAAAGCTGCGCAACCGGATAGCCGCCTCCAAATGTCGCAAAAGGAAACTGGAAAGAATTTCCCGGCTGGAGGACAAAGTCAAAGCGCTGAAGACTCAGAACATCGAGTTGGCCTCCACAGCCAGCGTCCTGAGGGAACAGGTGGCCCAGCTCAAGCAGAAGGTGATGAACCACGTCAGTAGCGGATGCCAGCTTTTGCCAAATGAGGTCCAAGCGTATTAAATGCAGCCGATGATATAACAGCTGGAAGGATTCAGGGAAACCAAACAAAAACACTGCATCTGAAAATGATGACAGACAGACAGACGGCACGTGGGCTTCACGTGCATTAGACAAAAACAGATGCACGTGAGGCTGTCAGGGAGCGTGGGAACGGTGCACCTTCCTGTAGCTTCATAGGGACATCTAATTCTGCAGAATCTATGTAGCATCGCAGCTGGACGGCCGTAGCACAGAGCATCGAGGCTGCAGGTGACGTCATCCACCATATAACGCAACACCTAACTTGTTTACAAGCTTTTATAATGAGAAACATTTCCCCAAGCAACCATTTAGAATGAAATCTTTTGTATTTTTTCCAGTCGTCTGAGGTCATGTATGGAGAAACCCTGTATTGTATAAGGATGTGTGTCTGACATTTATTAAATACACGACTTTAATTTAAATGTATGCATTTAAAGGTCTTGCTTGAAAAGACTGTTCAGTTACAGCTTAATGCACTATGCTGCATTAAAAGAACATACGGGATCCACCGACACCCAAATAGAGAGAAATGAAGGAGAGTCAACACATCCATGGTCAAAAATGAAGAAAACCAAATGTTTGCCCTCTACCGTCTACAACCTTACATTTAAAAAGAGGAACCAACAAATTCCATTTTCAAAATTAATGATTTATTTCTCACTTTAGTAAACTTGCACAGCACATTTCAAAACAGCTAACAGCTAATTGTCGGGTAGAAACGCTTAGTTCTTATATACATGTGATTTCTGAGAAGTCATTAGCAAGTTCTCACTTGTAGCAAAAGGATAAAAATAGTTAAACAGGAATAAAACATTGTAGTAAAATTCACGTTTCATTATTCAACATTTCACAATCTCCCCAACACTTTTCCTATCATAAAATACAAAGACAAAGGACAAGCCTTCTCTACTGTTCAACAGGCATCCTTTTGAAGCCTACATTTGTTTTTGTTTTTTAAAATACAAATTGAGTCATAAACGTGAATCCAAAAACTGAGCATTTCAGTCAAACATGTGGGAGAGAAGGAGGGCCGAGTAGTGGGTAAAAAAATAGAGGTTATACATACTGTGCTTCCTACTAAATGGAATGTTTTGCCAATAGCATCATAGGCTCTGTAAACTGTGAAATATTCACCTAAACAACAATATTTAGGCAAATAAATACATCTTTGAAAAATTGGGGAAAAAACATAATTTAGAAAATCAGCGTAGCAATAAATTAAGTTACATATAAAGCAAAATAAATAAAATTTCTTCACTGTTCTTTCATGCATCAGGCTTTTCCAGATCTGTCCTGAATTGGGGAATTGCCGCAAAAACAGCAGAAAAATATGGTAATCTTGTTTGATGACTACAGAAAAAGAAAAAAAAACTGGAAGGAGCTAAACAATGTAAAGAACAAGAAGTGAGATTTTTTTTAATAACAGAGAGGACATGTCAGGCCACAAAGCTGGATTCTAAAATTCAAGTTGTTACAACATGAAGAAAAAAAGTCAAAGATTTAAAAAAAATTAAATCTCCCCAATGAATTCAAACACTTCCAGGGGGAATATGACCTGCAGTTACAGAAAAAACCTGAACAGTGTAGGGAGTAACTCATCAGAAAAGTAATGTATTACAGTGAGACGGAATCCGAATTCCTTCCCCCACCCCTCTAGCTTCTCCCTATCGCTACATCACCCTTCCGAACAGAGAGATATGGAAAAATGACATCTTCAAATTCAAATTTAACTAAAACTTGATGACATCATCAATATTCACTGGACATCTACATTAGCGCATAGCTGCAACCACTCAGAGAATATATAACATTAGGGTATTATATCAAAAATCAGAAAAATGATAGAGAAGTCGACAAAGATAACCACAACGTAAGCATCCAGCAGGTCATCTACAGACTTTGCTGCTTGGAATTGACTCAAAAATAATAATAAATAAAACTGTTCATACTAATCCACATTTATTCACTCTGCAACGTTTTAATTTGTCATGTTTGTGGATAAAATAGGAAGAACAAAACAGACTGGTGCTATTTTGACGAGCTTTGAAAACGAATAATATCTTTGACATGGACACATTGTGACTTTTCAATTTCTAATTGTAGCACGTCTTAGGATATTGCCCAGCCTGTTTGTAGTTCTTTGCTTTTGCAGTTCTTAAAAATATTAGAACAAAACTCACAAAAAGGATTTTAAGAAAGATCACCCATGAGTGTTTTTTTTTTTATACATAAAACAATTAGAATGAACATCAGCTTTTTTTTTTTAGCTAATTTAATTTGCACGTATTAAAATATTAACTTGTCATGACGTTTTCAAAACTTTACAGAAGATTTCATTTTCACAAAATTTTCAAAAACCCAGAAATTGCATTTTCAATTTTTCCAAAACTTTTCCAGGTTTTTCATGACCATACAAACTCAGCAACATTGGTTTTTTAACTTTAAAAAATCCTGCAAAAACAAAAAGTCATTATTACATTGAAATGCAAACTTCTGTGCCTCAGAGCACACTCACATAAAGAAATGCATTTCTTCTCTGCACTAAAGCACGACGCAGATCTCCCTACCAGGTGGAGGGAGAGTCAGCCTTAAATCACCACCTCTTCTAAAAAAACACTTTCGGACGCCGCTACAGCTTCAAATGCCCCTACAATTACAGCAATAGGGAGAAGCCAGAGGGGTAGGGGAGGAATTCAGATTTGGCCTAACATATTTATTGAAATAAATTAGTGCAAGGCATTTTTTTGCATTATTTTAATCATTACATTCTAAATCAAACTTGCTACCCAAAACATACTTGTTCAAAACAGTAAGACTATGAGGCAATAACAGATTAAAAATGTGTCACAAAAGTAATCTACTGCATGCTCGTAGTCACTTTGAGGTTTTTTTCAAATGATTTTCATTTATTTGCTCATTTAGTGAGCCACTTTTATTCGTACCCAAACACTTCAGCTTCATTTTTGTGGTCCTAATTCTGTTTTTTCCCAAAGCCACTCTGTCTTGTTGCTGTAGGCTATATTTGTAGGCTTATATTTTTATGTATCTGGACTTAACAGACTAAAGCTGAGGGCTAATCCTCTAATGGTGCTTCCAGTCCTTTCACTTTTGCAAAAATAACGTTGATCAGTGATTATTTTTAAATCTCAAACCCCTCATCAAAATGTAAAATGTCACGTGGTACTTTTCTTTTAACTTATTTCTTAAAGTCCTATAAAGGAAGCAACGTAAAATACTACATGCGTCATCTAAACATTGCAGTTCCTCTAAAGTAAAACTGTAAGGTAAAAGAGTACTTTTAAATGACAATATATGTATGTACTATGTAATTTGTTACAGTTTGATAACCTGAACAAAATTGTACCTGAAGCATTTATACTAAAATTTAACCTGGGTACACTGTGTAAGGAATGATTTTGTATCAGCTTTGATTGTATTAAACCCACTTTAGTGCTGTGTTTTTGGATGCAAGCCTGAAAATGTGCAAACAAAAATCAGTAAAAAACAATTCATCTTACTTATAAGCAGCCAATTCATAATAGAAATCATCTTTAAAAGCTTTCTAGAATTAGCAAACAAACTGGCAGAAATGTCAGCTTTAAATGATAGCAGAGCAAATGTTACGGTGGTCATCTCCACTTTCATGATTCAAACATGTTTTATTAAAAACAAGGTGTGTGAAGAATTCAGCTTAAACAAAGAGAAGTGAAAACAGAGAAGATGAGGGAGGACCTGTCGCTCCAGTCAAGACAGAAATGTGATGCTGGGGAGGGTCTCCTCGTTTCCTTCATTTTACTTCTTTTATGCTGACAGGCATCAGTGACCAAGCTGCTTGTTGAAGCAGCAAGGTCATATGGGTGCCAAAATCAGACAACTTGTTTGCAATGGAAATGCCTCCCACCCCCCACCCCCGAAAAAAAAAGGGAGAAAAAAATGATAAATAAGTGTTCATTCCAGAACAGCAGTGGTGGGCGGGTTTAGCAAGCACAGTCTTGAGATCTCTGGGGCTGCTCGGTGAGCTGAGGCCCCTGCTTGGCTCCGGTAACTGTTGGGTCGTTGTTGTCAAGACTCTCTGCCATCCTTTCACAGATGATGTCAACGAGCCGCTCAAAAGCCTGCTTCACGTTAATGTTGTCTTTAGCACTCGTTTCAAAGAACTCAAAACCTGTCAGCAGGAAAGATGGAAAACTTAACTATCATGTCAGGACATTTCGCAGCAGCGATTAGCCCATACATCCTGAACTTTAATGTCAAATTAATTAAAATACCTTTAAATGTTTTGTTTTTAGAGAACCAATGATCCACCCTGAAAAGCACTGACCATGAGACCTGTTAACAGTAACGTTCTTTGTATGTCCACATCACTGTTTTTGGTTTGAAAATCTAAAAATGCTGAGCTTGGCGTCTTTGTTTTATCAGTTCTGAGCCTTGAAAACAGAATTTAGGAAATGATACAGACACAGTTTATGCACCAGAAGTAGAATTAGGAAAGATGTGCAACTTACAAATCACTGTAGCTGAAACATTTATGCAGCAATTTCACCTGGGTACACATTGTGAGTAATGCACACATTGCATATCAAAAGACATGTCTGCTGCTTCAACACTAAACGTGCTTAAGATATATTTTTTTAATTCTTTTAACAAAGAAGAACAGTCTTTCTATGGATTTATACATTCCCATGACCCTTACTTGACACTAGATTGTTTGAATAAATGTACAGACCACCAAAAACAAAAAACCACAGGGAACACTTTCGCAATAGATCAAAAGATAATCTGAGAGGGACTTTAAAATATAATAAAATGGAAAAAGATCTGTCTTTAGTCACAGTATTATACAATATGCCTGACTCACCAAGCTGCTCAGACAGCTGCCGGCCCCTTTCAGAAGCCACAACTCGCTCATCCTCCACGTCGCACTTGTTTCCCACCAGGAGGACCTGAGCATTGTCCCATGAATATGTTTTGATTTGGGTTGACCTGCAAACACATTCAGCTTTTTTAAGTTCAACAAAACAGTCTACAACCAAGGTCATAGTGGACAATGGAGCGAGGCTGGGTTCATTTTTGGTATGGCCAACCATATTCCATATTCCAAGAAATACAAGGAATCTGGAAAACTTCACCTGCACTGTTCAGTACCCAGGTACTTATCTCCGAGTCACACTGGTTGAAGTTTTAGATAAAGATGTCCTGGATTCAGTTTAGATCGGTGAATCGGATCAAAAGGAATCAATATTGACCATGAATCATATCGTCAACCACAAATTATGATATGAATCGAGATGTTAAAATCAATCATTACACCCCTAGTGCATGGGTACATACCACTACTCATCACATACACCTCACTTATTGGCAGCAGGTTTCTATGGCGGCCACAAAGAAATATAAAACCTCAACAGGTGTTGGGGAGAATGCTCACCTGTTAACAAGTATCCTGCATGAGTGTTTTTACAGACTTTCCTCACCAAACAAACTGTTTTTATTTATTTTTTTCTAATTTCCTTGATTTTATGAAGTGATGTGAAACAGATCACAGTGTATCATAATGGTCTTTGAGATTTGCGTTTTGTACAACACACAAACAACATTTGTTCAAGTGGTGTGTTAGTTATGCCATGTTCTACTGCATTTTTAACCTGCTGCTCTGCTTGTTTTTTTTTTGTGTGTATTAATTAATAGTAATCATTGTAATTTACTAATGTTTAACCAAATTTCAAGATCTAAGAACCAGGTAATATTTCATATTTTGATCCATCTTTAGATTGGTTTAATCTGACTGTTGATGGTGAATAAATTGTGCTGGTAAACAGAAGAATAACTACCAAAAAGTTAAGTCAAGGAAATCCATACAAAAGTAATTTGACATCTTTTTTGCCTTACCAGTCCTGCACAGCATTGAAGGACTCCTCATTGGTGATGTCATACATGAGGATAAAGCCCATGGCTCCCCTGTAATAGGCTGTGGTGATTGTTCTGTACCGCTCCTGACCAGCAGTGTCCTAAACAAAACAAAAAAAACAAAGCAGTTTTTACAGAAGCAGAATAAATGTAACAATCAAGTGGAAAAACAAACAAAAAAAAATTTCAGAAAATACTGTAATTCCCTTGAAAAAAAACAAATTATTTTGGAGTCCTGTATAGTTAAATACCGTTTCAAGGTTAGATTTAACTGTCCATGGTAGCCCAACATTGGGGTGGTTAGACGGTTCATGACTGCAATTACTTATGTGGCCAGCAGATTATAGTGTTGCACTGCTTAATGTCTTGCAAATAGTCCTAATCAGATGTGTAAGGGAAAGGAAGCTTTCTGTTGCAACAGTTCTTTTCACTGGGACTACGGCACCAAGCCCAAGTCCTGAAAAACTACCCCACACCATCATTCTTCCTCCACCAAATTTCAGACTCAACACAATGAAGTCTGGAATGTACCGTTCTCCTGGAAACCTCCAAACTCAGACTCGTCCATCAGATTACCAGGTGGAGAAGCGTGATTCATCACTGTAGAGAACGCGTCTCCACTGCTCTAGAGTCCAGTGGTGGCGTGCTTTACACCATTTTGCGTTGCACTTGGTGATGTGTGGCTTGGATGCAGCTGCTCGGCCATAGAAACCCATTCCATGAAGCTCTCTATACTGTACTTGGACTAATCTGAAGGTCACATGAAGTTTGGAGCTCTGTTGAATTGACTGTGCAGAAAGTCGGAGACCTCTTTGCACTATGCTCTTCAACATCCACTGACCCCTCTCCATCAGTTTACGTGGCCTACCACTATGTGGCTGAGTTTCTGTTGTTTCCAAACTCTTCCATGTTGTTATAATAGAGCTGACAGTTGACTGTGGAATATTTAGGAGCGCGGATATTTGTCTGAGGCGCTGTCGGGGGCGGGGCTGCAGAGATGAACTGTTTAATTCTGGAAAATGTTTTTATTTTTAAAGGACAAGTGTTATAAAAACCCATATTCAGACTTTTTTTATATTAATTAGCCGGCACATCTGTTTTAGAAAGCTGGAAAAGGTCAAGTTTCACCAGATATTATTCACCGCCTAAGTTCAGAGCGGCTGATAAGAAAACTCTGATGACCCAGAATTCCAGTAGCATTTAAACGCATCACTTACGCACGAATCTGGGAGACGTGAAAAGAGTCTCAAATCAGATTCGTGTGTAAATGCAGTTTTGTGTGTGCGTAACAAGTGATTCATGCATATTTTTTAAAGATTTGTGCGTGTAGTTAGTTTCAAGCTGTCGTAATTTTAAGTTGTGCATGTGTAAATTGTACTTTGTATTTTTTAATATTTTGTAATTTTCGAACTCATGCACAAAATGTTTTTTATGAGTTACAAAGCAAGAATTACGCACTCACAAATTCAAAGTTACGCACAAATCAAGGATTACGCACAAATCAAGGATTACGCTTGAACAACTCTAAAGTTATGCACAAATCAAAATTACGTACGCACAAATCGGACTGATACTAATTTCTCTCCATAAGTTCCAGGCTGGAATTCACTGAGCTCCTGAGAGCGACCCATTCTTTCACAAATGTTTTTGACAACAGTCTGTATGTCTGAGTGCTTGATTTTCTACACCTGTGGCCAGGCCAGGTGATAAGAACACCTGATTCTGATCATTTGGATGGGTGAGTCAATACTATTGGTAATATAGTGTACGTCTGGGTCCACTGCAGCTGTTTCTGCTTGTGAGTGTTGTTTAGAGTGGCCCCAATAGAAGGTTTACTAGAACTGAAAGCCTCTGGAGGATCCTACACGTTGATGTTGGTAGGACTCCACAGACATCAGCAGCTTCAAATATGTGTTTGCTGCTTTGTAATGGTATTTTAGCAGCTGCTCTCTTAATCTGATGTATTTGTCTGACAGAAACCTTCCTCATTCTGCTTTTATCTGCACCAGCCCGTGTGTGCTCTGAATCAGTCACAAATCTCTTAATAGTATCATGATCATGCTTAAGCTTTCATGAAATATTCAATGTTTTCATTCCTTATCCAAGGCATTGAACTATTTTTCACTTTTCAGCAGCAGAGATTCTTTTTCTTTTCCATATTACTTAAAAATGTTAGTCTGCTTAATAATGTGGAACGACCTTCTTTAGTACTTTTTCCTTTAATTGAGCTCACCTGGTAAACTAATTATCACAGATGTCTGAGATAGATTGATGTCAGTGATCCAAAGAGCCCCAAGACACAATTTCATTCATGAGTTTCATTGAAAAACAAAGAATTTGATCTTTTTGACACTTGAATACAATTTGCATAATTATTTGGAATGCACTGTGTGCATGAAATGACATAGTTTCTTGGACTAAAGAGTAATGTTTAACAGCTGCACAAAAAATATAGAAACACAATTTCTTCCCAAGGGGCTGCACGGTGGCGCAGTGGTTAGCGCTCCTGCCTCACAGCAAGAAGGTTCCCGGTTCAAGTCCTGGCTGGGGGACCTTTCTCCCCGTGCATGCGTGGGTTTTCTCCGGGTACTCCGGCTTCCTCCCACCGTCCAAAAACATGCTTCATAGGTTAATTGGTTTCTCTAAATTGTTCCTAGGTGTGAATGTGAGTGTGCATGGGTGTGTGATTGTGGCCCCTGCGACAGCCTGGCGACCAGTCCAGGGGTGTACCCTGCCTTCGCCCATGAGTAGCCGGGTTAGGCTCCGGCAACCCCGTGACCCCGAAAGGGATAAAGCGGATTGGAAAATGAATGAATGAATTTCTTCCCATATGTTTGTTTTAACAAAAAAGAATCAAAAACTTTAACCACCAATGATCCGGAGTATCTAACTCAAAACAATATATATTTTAAGTCCCACTTCAATTCTGTTTTCATCTATTGTAAAAGCGTTCCCAGTGGTCTTTTACCCATGTGTTGTTTCTTAGGACATATTTTCTGCAGTGGCAGTAGTTCATCAGAAATTTGCCTCTGATTTGTGGGTGTGACTGTTGGTGCAGAGTAAGCCCGCTCATGCTAGCTTACAGCCCCTCATGACCCCAACCTAACATCACCAGTGCATAAAAATGGCCATCAGTATTAAAGCTATCCAGTTATATAATTTTGAGCCAGATAACCAGCTCAGACGAAGAAAACAAAGACATACATGGATCTAGTTGTCTTCTTCTGATTTACAATTAATTGAATAAAAAAAAAACTCAAAAATGCTATTTTAAGTTCAATTTTTATTATAAATGCCCTCTATCATAAGAAAAATGCCACAAGATACATTAAAAACACCAAAATCACAATTTTCATTAGAGTGGGTTTTTATAATTTTCAAAGGCTGAACTGACAAATCCAACTAACCAAGGATTGACTTTGTTATTAAAATAGAAATGAAACTTACAAACAAACTTTATCCATTCAGTTTATCCGTTCAGTTAGCTGTTAGCTGTATTACCAAAAAAATCCTACTTGCTTTTTAAACAAAAAAAGTTTGCTGTGGAAACACAAAAACAGAATGTTTTATAGTGAAAAAGTCCTTACCCAGATCTGGAGCTTTATTCTCTTGTCATTCCTGTAGATAGTCTTAACTTTGAAGTCTATGCCCACCGTGCTAACAAAAGCTGGAGTGAAGGAGTCATCTGCATAGCGGAAGAGGAATGATGTTTTTCCAACACTGCTGTTGCCGATGATGAGGATTTTAAACATATAATCAAAATTCTGGTCTGTTGACTCCTTCTGTCCATATGTGGAATTTGCAGACGCCATCTGTCCGTGAATATATATAAGTTAGATTCAAATTATTCAGAAACAATGTACAGTAAATAATGCATAAGAAAAAAACAGGTATCAAAATATTGTGAATATAACCTAAAATAAACGATTCAAAGAGATATGTTATAAAACAGATTTTTTTTTTATTCTGACAATTGATTGCTTCTCTAAAACGATTGCATTAGTATATTACAGACAAAATCGTTTTATAGATCATTTGTATGATTATTACACTCATAACTAAATAAAATATACTTTTTAACATGTAGTTTTTAAAATAGTAAACATTAAAAATGCATATAACATAAAAATGTTCATGTTTATTCTTATAGATTTAGTAAAACTTTTGAAGTTAGATAGAATCCCATTTGACAAACAAAACAAAAGGCACAAAATAATTATTAGTAGAGGCAGCTAAATCAAACCGTCTTCATCTTTAAATATCTTTTAAAGATAACCAGGAGCTGCTTCAGGACTTGAACATTCTTGGAATGAGCAGTTAAGTCAATCACCCATAAGTACAGACATCTCAAATGCATCAAAAACCCTAGGTTAACTTATTTTGATAAATTCTTAAACTATATTTTGGACTGGTTGATGAAGATCAGTGTTAAAGCATAACTGTCCTTTTCAAATGTCAATGTTCTTGTGTTAATGTAACAAATTATTTTCATTCATCTTTGTTGTTTTGTGTTGGAACGGGACATTTCATTTGGAGGAGGGGATGTACAGAATGTAACACTATTTTTCTTCCTCTTTGGTGTTCCTTCTATTCATGACATTTACGTAACATAAGGTAACATATGGACTTCTGGCAATGGCGGTCCTGCAAATGTGTATCTCTGAGCTCCTTTTATAGATGAAACTCTGCATTGCCGACACCGAACCCCAGAAAGCCGGCCTCACTGATAATAATTTGATTTTGAGTCACCAAAAGGTTTAGAATTTCTTTGTTTTGACACCAATCTGGACGTAAAGCTTCACAAGATGCTCCACGTCTGTCGTAGTTCTTTTCTCGTAAAGTTGTGACCTTTTTTTCCTAGTAGATGTATGACTTTTTTCTCATTAATTTACGAGTTGTATTGGTGGGTAAACCACCAAATGCTTCCTGAGGGTGTCTGTATCTGCAGCTCACCACTCCCCCAGGGAATGGGTCAAATGCAGACAAGAAAGTTCATGCACCTATGAGCATGACAACTTCAGGGATTTTTTATTTTTAACTTTAAATCTATAACAGATCCACTTAATTACATGTCTGAACTAAATTCAGTTTGTGTGAGATCATTGAACTTTTACAGATAATGTAATTTTGCAATTTCTGAGGGGTTTTGTAGGCATTTTTTGGCAATTAGCTATAATGTTAGCAACATGCTGGCTGTTTTGGCTAAAGTCGACATTTTTCCAGTTTTTTTTTTTTTTTTTTTGCTAACTTGGAGTTTAACTTTTATTTTAACAACAAGCTAGCTATTTTGGCTAAATTAAAATTTTTAGAAGTTTTTCCAAGCTAATTAGGCATTTAGCTATTAGTTAAACAACATGCTAGCTTTTCAACTGTTTGGGGGGGCCAGTGGTTTATTGTTTTTTTCTTAGTTACTTTGGCATTTAGTTGTTATTTTAGTATTTACTGAGGTTTTTAAAACATTTTGGCCTTTAACTAATGTTTTAGCCACATGCTAGCTTTTTGGGCTAATTTGGTAACTACTAGAGTTTTTATAGGCTAATATGGCATTTAGCTATTTTTTTGGCAACATGTTAGCTGTTTTGGTTAAATTATTATTTTTTTCCCTTTTTTGGCTAATTTGGAATTTAGTTAATGTTTCAGCTCTATGCTAACTGTTTTGGATAAATTAGACATTTTTTTCAGTTTTTTTAGGCTAATTAGGAGTTTAGCTCATATTTCTACATATTGCTAACTTGTTTGGCTAAATTAGAACTTTTTCTAGTTTTTTTAGGCTAATTTGGAGTTTTGGAAATATTTTTTAATTAGGCTAACTATTTTGGGTAAATTAGACATTTTTCCAGTTCTTAGGCTAATTGCTTCAGTGTTTTCAGCAATTAACTTCAGCATTTTCAGCTACAGCTACAGCATTTTCAGGGTATCAGTTTCAGCGTTTTCAGTTCCAGCTCTAGCATCTTCAGCGGCTGCATTCATCTTACAGCTTTCACACTAGCATTATCACAGGCAATGTTTTACATCTATTCTTGCCTTTGTTTTTTCATTTTGTTTTATTTTACAGTCCTCTTTGCAGGTGAAAAAACAAACCCAAAAAGTGTTCATTTTTCCACTTAATAACATTTTGAAGAATATATACATATATGTATATATATATATATATATATATATATATATATATATATATACATATATAGCTTTTAGATGTATGAAAGAAAATATAACTAAGGTTAAAAAAAAGGCCTGTCTTATTTTTGCCGGTATTCAAAACCACACACTTACGACGTAAACGCTCCTCCCACACTGACGTCACCTAACCAGTAAGCATAGGTCCTGCAGCTCAGCTGTGTGTCTACAACTGCTCGTTCAAACTGGACTATTTGAGCTTCATCCCACACCTTCACCTCACGGGGATAAGAGAGCGGAAGTGGCATGGCTTAACAAGCTAAGCAGTGGCTAAACTGCCTATCCTCTCCGTGGAGGAGGGCAGAGTGGAGGGAGAGATAGATGCTTCGTTACCAGATCAGACGTCAAAAACGAACACCATCACTGAACCCCCACACAAACAGCACCACTCCGCCACCCCAAACTCTAAGTTTAACTTAGAAATGAACTGTGTAGCTGCCTCATATTAGCAACACCACCTAAGCTCCAACAGTATGAACAAAGGCTAACCATTACCCGTAGCAACCTCAAGTAGCGTGACTCAGATAATAACTCCGGCTAATTATGGTGCAAAAATACCGCAATAAAGAACTTTTATTACTCAAACATCCATAGAACGTATAATAAAATCTAACCAAAGAAGCTAGCTAAGCATCCCTGCTAAGTCAAATGAAGGTTATAAGTTTTAATATTTGTTTTTGCTCCAGTAAAGAAAATAAATCATCAAACTAAAAAACCTTAAAGTAATCCCATGCTGTCTGTTGTTGATGTTATAATATATACGGTTCCTTTCTGTAAATAAGCGGAGAAATTACCATGAAACTAGCGTTTTTCCCTTGGCTTCAGAGCAGCGGATACTCCTGTGCACAGCGTTGCACCTGCAGCAGATTCTAAGAGTGACTGACGGGATGACTGACCAATGAAAACAGAGATAGACCATCGACTGTCTTTAGAACCGGACAGAATATCCCCTCCCCATTGGCATTACAAATAGGAAGTACCCGCTGGTCCCAGAAAGCCAAAGGTCCATAGACTTCTATAGAGAAATAAACAGCTATTACTCAGTCATTATAACTGTCAGAATAACCATTCTTGCTGTGATTCCTCTATATAACGTGTACTTGCTAAACATATTTAATTCATGATATATTTTCTTTATTTCAAGTGATAAATGGCCAATCAGGTGCCTCATTAAAAGCATGTGGCCCCATCTGAAACGCTTGAAACTTTTGATTGACAGATTCTCTGGAGCCAGTGGAAGTGCTTTCCAACAAACTCCCTCCTGATTAGTGAGAGTGGTTGCCATAGAAATGATAACTCAGACTGACCCGGACCAATCACTGTAACTAATGTCTTCTGGTTCCAAAATGGCGAAGTCCATCCCACTGAAAAACTGCAACTGAATTGATTTCTTCTATGTCCAAATTCCTTCACTACTCACTACTCTCAGAGAGGCAGAAATCCCTCTATTGCCTGTTTTTGCTATTTTGTTTCATCATTCTCTTACTATCGCCTCTATATATTTTTAATTTTTTTGCAAACATGGAGTTTTCCAACAAGAGGCATGCAAGCTGCTCTTTTTATCCCACCACTTCCGGGTCCACTGCATTGTTTACACAATCAATTGTTGTTGCCTGGCAACAAAAATGAAGCAGGACATTGCATGAAGTTGCTAAAGTATTGTAAATCTGTAAAAAAAAAAAAAAAAAAAGTTTGTACTTGAAAGAGATTTAGGTGTAAAAATGTTTTGTACTTGTACCAAAAAAAAGGTATGTTTGTAAAAAAAGTTTTGTAACTGTAAACAAAAAATTGTGTGTCTGTAAAAATGTTTTGTACTTTTTACTGTCACCCAATCCGTGCCCTGCCTGGACTTTTGTAATTGTCTTTGTTTTGCTTTTCTTCTCCTAGCATAATTATCGTGCATTTGATTGGCCTGTCCAAGCAGTGCATGGATTGGGTGACTGTAAAAGGCTGCTGATTGGTTGATTTGTTGAGAAGCAACAGATCTGTACTAGTAAATTGGGTTTTGTAACTGTAGATCAATGCTAGTGCTCGTTGACGCAAACGAATAATTTATTTTGACAAGTACAAAAACCTTTTTACAGACTGACGGTTTTTTTTCTACAAGTACAAAAGATTTCTGCAGACACACAAATCTCTTATTACAAGTACAAAGCTTTTTTACATACGAACAATACTTTAGCATCAAATCAAACTTCATAGACATTGCTGTTATTATTTGTTTTTTTTTTTTTTTATTCAACAGAGGTATGTAACAATATCATTTCCCTGCCTGGGGATCAATAACATTCTAAAAATAATAATTATATTTTAGTTTAATAAAGGAGCCTCAACATACTTAACAAGTTGAACTGATATTTCGGACCACGGTGTATATGCCTGTGCTCCTTTTTTGACACCTAACAAAGAATTTCGCAATTCAAGACAAGCAAAAGCAAATTTTATTCAAAACAGACATGTTAAACAAAAAACTAAATGTTGTATTCATATTTTTTTGCAAAACTGTGCCCAAATTATTAATTGGTTTGGGAAGTATGATACAGGAACTGTGAAGCACTGTTCCCTGACTCGGAAGCGGGAGGGCTGTTCTTAGCTGGGCTGGAGCTTGCACTCTCCGTGCTCCTGTACCCACCTGCTCTTCGGCGTTGGGGGCCCTGTGGCGATCCTGCTGGCCCCGGTCTTGGTGGCTGACGTGATTGGCCGGCGGGCAGATTTTCTCAAGCAGGTGTCGGGGGGCCCTTGCTGCTACTGCTGCTTCTGCAGGGGTTGTGGTGTGGGGTTGTGGCACTCTTCCTCTTTCACATTCCATCATCCAGCTCAGTAGAGCATAAACACACCTGAGCACAGGTGTCAATTCACTTTTACACAGATAGTATGCGTGACAGGATGAAAGGCTTTCCATGTGTGTGCTTGCATGCATAAGTATGTGAGTGTGAGCTGGAGTTGTATTGTGTATGTGTTTGGATGTAAATTTTTTTGGAGCCAACAGGTATGTTTGCAATATTTGAGTGTGTGTGGACAGACCCCACCTTTTTGACTAACATCTGGAGGTGTAGGACCCAAAATGCAGGAAACTGGGCTTGGTGGCAGAAACAAACATTTAAAAAAATAAACTTCAACAGGACAAATCCACAGAGAAACAAAACATGGATCAAACAGATTACCTGACAACGTAGAACTGAAAACCAGACACTTCTGAGGACAATGAACAGAAATGAAAACAGCTGTAGATGATCAACATGAACCTGAAGTGACTGAGAGGAGACAAAACATGACCAAAAACACCACGAAAACACCAAACAGAACCACAAAATCCTCACAGCAACAGTATGATAACAACATTAAATATTATTATTTCAGCATTCTGGGGATAAACGTAGGAAATCTGTGTTTAAAATGTTACCATCTGTATTACATTTGATTCATGTTGATTCTGTTTGCAGCACAAAGCCAAAATAAAAACCTCCCGTTTTTTATTGCTTTGGATGTCTTTCAAATCTGTGATAAAGTGAATGAACTCACGTTGACAATAATTTTTCTACATAAAAAATTCCAATTGTATCATTTTCACCTATACAGGTCATAAAGATGAGTAGTTATCTATTATTACTTTATTTTAAAATGTTACTCAATTTCTAAATTGTTTAAAGGACAAAAAATTTGTTTTTGCTGCCCTTTTCTGACTTTGAGCCCCTGACCCTCTGAAATCCTGTGCACGACTTCTGTGTGAGAGGTAAGCATGATTCTTAACTCCTTGTATTTTATTTTATTTTGTTTGTGCTTCTGGGTGGTAATTTTTGGTATTTTGTTACTCTGTAGGCATAATTGGTCTGGAGATTTACAGTCACAAGTTTGTTGTTTTTTGTTTATGGCAGAATAAATCCAATGAGGTAACCGAAGTCATTTCATCATTCAAATTTGAACACAACACAGAGGAACTAATGAGGCATTAAGGGGCTTGTAAAGACAGGACACGGCAGTTACATTTGTGCTGTGACCCTTCAGAGATTGGACCTAAGATCTAAAAAAGTGACGTCAGCTTGCTCACCGCAGGAAACTACTGTCACGCAACCTCCTGGTGGAGCAGGCCTTGTTAAGTGAGAGTGAGTTGGGTATCATTCGTTTTTTTTTTCCAGAAATACTAGTGATTTATTTTTATGTATTCTTTTCTGTTGGATTTTAATTCTAGTCAGGGGATGTTTTCACTTTTTTTGTCTCCTCTTTCAGTGTGATAGATTTATTTATTCTATTAGCTCTCAGCTTTTTAAGTTGCTTTAGAAATGTATATATGTGTGTGTATATATATCTATACGTAAAATGAGTTTTTTTTTTTTTTTGGTCTCACCTATCCAGTGTTCTTAAAATGTAATTTCTCTTTTGTTTGACTTCTGTGTGCTTAAGTCTCGACTGCTGCAACACTGCAAGATTCTTCTTTTATGGACAAATATTGACTTATTTTAATGAATTGAACTTTCAATAAAATAATGACAATTTAATCACATTATTCATTCAGGTTATTTTGTGAAAAACGTGTTATGCCCCTCTTGCCTATGAATTAAACCCAGTGGACAGAAGCAACAAGCATCCCGTACAAAGGTCAGCAGGAACATATTGAGTAATAAGTTTGTCAATAGCATGCCCATAATTCATACAGTTTTCAAATGTAATTGAAATACCAGACAGAGAGAAAACTTTTCTTTTATTGGTAAGGCATACAACTGAAATTGAAAAAAGGCAAAAACAGCCACAGGAAATGGCATAGTTTGGATTGTCCAAGCTCCATCATGGTATTAAATCTACACGAATTCAAGGTTATTGTTAACATGAAATAAGTATTTGAACAACAAAGGTCTGAGAACAATAAATATCCTGCAAGATTATAAAGAAAGAATCAGCTGAATTCAAAGAAAGGCAGATATGACCAAGTCAGAACAATCTGAAGGAAATCTGTAATACTTAGTTTTTAAAAAGCAATTTGTTCATGTTTTATGTTATCTGCTAAATTAAAAATGTGAGAGAACAAAAGGAACCTGAGTGCAATTGCATGTTGTATCTAATGTGGGCAAAAAAGTCTTTGATGCTGAAGGCAACACTGAGCTTTTGGTCAGTTTTCTAACAATAAGAAAAGATTGAAAAACAAAAAGAATACATTCTTATTTTAAAAAGCAGAAGAAAATAAAAACAAATCCATTCACATAGAAGAACATAATATACTTGTAAAAAATAAAATAAACCAACTATTTCATTTGTAAATAAGTACTCCACACTGGTCTGTATCTTGCAGCCTCACAAGTCAACAGAACACCAGCTTTTGCACGGTTAAATATAATACAAAAAGTAGTCCTTCTGCTCTGGGTTGTGGTGTTCTACCTTGTTCAGTTCAACCAGCTGACCATTCACCAACAGAGAAGGACAAACAGTCATGTTTACATTGTGAGTGTAACCAGTACGAAAAACCTAAAAGTATAATTCAAAGTGCTTTTAACAGATTTAACCAATGTCTCATCCTTTGAAGAGCAACACACCACACTTAAGACAATATTATGTGAGTTAATGTTGAGCAGAAGTTAGAAAACAGGGAGGTCAGGTTGGCACACATGGTGGTATAAAACAGAATACTTCATCCATCACTGATGGAAAGAAGCCAGTGGCAAAATGGAAAATACAGTATAGGCTGTGTCATTCTTGCTTGGCACTTGTTTTGTCATTGACTATGTCCTTGCAAAAAGCTATTGATTGCTGAGAGCACAGAGAAGAATTCTAGCACAGTGCTTCTGGGCACTTCCTGAATTTTTAGTCATGGTGATGTTAACAGACCTAACAACTGCAGACCTCTGTGCTTTTACATCCTCCCTCATCTAAACAGTAGTCTCTGTAAGTGCATATGGAAAAATGGTTGCTGTGGGCAAATAATGAAGAAAGACTAAACCACATGTTCACACAAAATTCATATTCTAGAGATATAGCAATGTCATTTAAGTTTTACAACTCCAAAAAGTGCTGCTTCCTCATTCAACAACTGTCAATGTGCACATCTTTAACTAAAACCCAACAAATTCACAGATGTCAGAGAATAACAAAGTGAAATGTGCATTACTAAAAACCAAAATGATAAAATGCATAACAAAGACATTTGAAAATATAAGTCTATATGAATTAGTAAAACATAAAGAGCAAAAGCAACATTTTTGTTTTATGTTCATTTTTGTCCCAGAACTGAAGGGTAGCACTTGCACAGTCAGCACTGCTTTGTATGTGTGTGTGTGTGCATTTTTTTTCGTTTATGTGTTTGTATGTCAGACAGGGAGATGGGGGAGACAGTGGCAGATTCTCAAAACCATTGTAACATTAGTTTTGTGCATAAATCATGCAATTCTGCACGATGACATCACTCTGTGTTAAATGCAGCCAAGTCATCACCAGTTCTCTTTGTCTTGTGCAAGACAGAAGAAGGAGCAAAGAGAAAGTAAAAAAAGGAGGACACAATTAAAATGTTCATTGTTATCTGCAAGTGTGGCATATCCAATAAAGAAAAACACCTTTTATTGTTGTTATGTGCCAAGTGTAAAGTGCGGCACCTCAGGTACACCTTCCTCTGCCATGTCACTCTTAAGGCCAACAGAAAATGTCCTGCCAGGATTATTGCTGGGGACCTGGGTATGCAGTTGAGCTGTAGAAGACGCCAAACCAGATTCACTGCTGTTTTTGGGTCTGCCGTACACCTTCTCATCCTCAGGGGAACTTTCTGTGTCAGATTCCTCCTCCTCTTCCAGTGTTAATTCAAAGTGAAACTTGTCAGCTGAGATGGAGAAGCTCCCTCCCACAGCTGCTGAAGCTTCATCTGGAATGCTTTCTTCCCTCTGGGTTTCTGGCCCAGGTGAAGGGCTATGAGGTATCATGCTTTGGTACCACTCTCTGTTGTCCTCTAGGGTGTCCAAGAGTTCCTGTGCGTCAGGGTGTACCAAGTCGGCCCACGTCTCCCAAAGAGGATGGGCAATGTAGTCAATGAACCCTACCTGAATAAAAGTAAGGTGTCGAGTCACGTTATCTCATGCATAAACGAAACATCCAAACTTTATACCGTGATGGCTACCTGATTTTTCTCAATTGAGGCATTGTGTTTGTCACACATAGGGCTGATTTCCATTCCTTTGTCTCTCTCCCTGTCCCCTTGAGTAAAAAATTCCACCATGATTCGATCTGTCCATTTACGGTAGAGTTCAAGAGGTTTAGTGGGATTACTCAGGTCAGCACAGTGGACCATGTTCTGAAGAACCTACAGCAATGAGGAAAAAAGTATTGGTGTGCGCAAAAAACACATTCATTTTTTTGTTTTAAATTTTTGTTAGAATGTCTTTTTTTTCTGTGTCCTTACCTGTATGCGATCTGAATAATTGTCGAGGAGAAGGACGCCTAGACTGGTAACTTTCTTTGTTTCAACCATAGTTTTTAAGTCTGCTAACAGATTCATGTGTTTAGACATGTCAGTTGCCAGAACCTGTAACATTAACAACAAGATTAAATCAGAAATGTTTGTTTGATTCAACCAAAAGACATTGTAAATGTGTGAAGTGTATTCTCAAAATGATTATACCATATCAATGACCATTTTACGCAACGACTGTCTATGCTTCTTGCTTAAGGCCTGAAAGATGTCACACTTATCTTCCTGCAGAAGTTTAAAGCCCACAGCCAAATGGTGATTCTCCAGCACTGACAAGTCATTATACATGAGAGCGAGCTCAGAGTCTAAAGAGACAAAACAAGCTGAACTGTAAACCACCCATTGTTTGTAATATACATATAGTTATATAAATCTATGGAAAGCTTACTGGTGTTAATGAGGAACTGGTTGGAAACTCCAGGGTGATCCACATCATGGATAGCGCTAGCAAACAGTGCAGCAAGGATCTCCAGATCAGTAAAGACAGCCTTGGCAACATTAAACACATCAAGTCATGTTGTGTTATCAACAGCAAACAGTATTACACTTTTAACATTTTTATTTGATTCAAAATTTGACAATGTACTTTATGCCAAAACTCCTTTTTATTTTTTTTAACTTGTCCTGTCCAAACAAATCAGAGCTGAAAGGCCTCTTATTTTGGATAGATTTTACTGTTACAATAGGGGGTTATGAATCTTCAGACACACAAGATGTATGTTTGTATAAACTCCTTTTTTTAGGCGAAACTTTATTTATATTGGTTATGTTTGCATACTTTTTTTGTTGTACTAGACGGAAAAGAAGAAAAGAGAAGAAGAGAGTAGGATGTTAGAGATGGGGGTCAGGGTACAGCAGAAAGGAGAGGGAAAAAAGGGGGGGTTAAGGAAATTGGAGGATGATTAAAGAAGTGTGTGTGTGGGGGGGAATAAAGCCACAAGCTGCTCGAGATTTATCAGGTGTAGTCAAAAGGGGGGTGGCCTGCCCACACACTCAAATGTTATAACCATACCTGTTGACTCCAAAAGTCTTCACATACAGACACGTACACAATACAGCTCACACGCACATACACATAATGTGTATATGAACCCACACATGAAAAGCATTTCATTCTGTCACACACACACACACACACACCCCAAGCCCCAGACGAGCAGCCTACCACCACCTGGGAGTCTTGAGTGCCCCCCCACCCCAACACCAGGGACCCCAAGGGAGCGTCATCAATCTCAGTATCAAAAATCCTCTTTGCTTTCATGCCGATCATTTTCCTGGAGACACGCGCACCTTCCCATCTTTGCACAATAATCCATGTTCAACCAGTTCTTCTAATTTGTTGCTCGCTTCCTTTGCACCTCCACCAAGCAGTCATTTGCTTGTTTCTCCTTTTTCTGCAGCCGTCTTCCCAATATCACCCATCTGCTTGTGCCATTCTCAGATACGGTTAACATCCACCCCAAAATGTGGAGCAGATTCATCACCAGAATGTTCTTTGGCGTATGCCATGACACCAAGTTTAAACGCTAACTCAAATGAGAGTTCTTGGCCATCACTACACTGGCTCACAACATGAAGACACCCAGCGTCTGCGCGACAGTGTGTGTGTGGGCGGGTATCTTAAAAGGAGCCCGGCCATAATTAGTGACTGGAAGCTAAAGTAACAAACACCTGTTCGACCCGGCGTTCGTTTGAAACCTGTCACTATTTTAAGACATACTATAACCACAAAGAAGGTGTGTCTTTATAACATTTGCTATTCAGATAGACAAAACATTTTAATTAAGCAATGTTTTCATCTGAATACATTTTCCTAATTTTTTTAAAGATCTGTCAGAGAGGTTTTCTGCAGCTGTTGCTTCTTTTTCACGCTTAACTGCGGTTTGTATTTATTCATGTTGAGCTAGGCTACTTGATCGGATTATTGCAACATTTGATTTGATTGTTTGATTTCGTTTGATTGATGGCTATCATGTAATTGAAGGACTTGTTATGTCTCCTTGCATCACAATAGATTTACTCAGGAAAAGAGAACTTTTTCAGAAATTTGCATTTTCTATTTATCATTTACACAAGTGTTTACAAGTAGGCATAACGTTCAAATATCTAGATAGAAGTAACGTAATACGGTTTGACCTTTGAGTATCATCTATTATATTTCATTTTTCAAAATGTTATATTTAGAAAATGTATAAATATTTGACCTTCACTTGAACAACCCTTACAAGCTCCCTGGTTATTTGTTGTTGAAGTTTTCACTACAACCTGACACCCACAAAAAAAATGTTGAGAACAATCTTAAAATTTCTTGCTGGCCACCTACATGCCCCATCCAGGTTTGCTCATTTTTCACCTGCAAACAGCCTGTTTTCACCCCTGAGGGCAGCTGTGACTAATGCTTTAACTGTTGTTCCTACCTCCAGTGCAGGTGTGGATAGAAGCACGTGCATTGACTGGACCACATCTGCAGCATGGATGTTGTTGTGGTAAGCTACTTCAGAATGATAATGATCTTCCAGTGTCATCACAAAGTTTATAAAGATGTCTACAGGAATCTTGAAGGTTTTCAGTAAGTCACGTTCCTGGATTGGAAAACACATCATTTTGGTATTCCCATCTTCCTGAAAAATGATTGATTTGTAAAAATTACTTTTTGTGGAGTTGATGTCTTACCTGAAAGATGGTGTACATCGTGACTGTCAGTGGGCGAGTGCCAGAATACTCTGCAACTTTAAAGATGTCAATACCCCATCTGTTTATGTCTTCAAGTTGCTGTAAAAAAGTCCATGTATGTTAATATGTCACCTTTAGGGAAAACAAGGTAAGGGGTTCAGCTTTGTGAAACTGATAAATTAGCATACACTATATTACCAAAAGTATTTTCTCACCCATCCAAATGATTAAAACCAGATGTTCTAATCACTTTAACCCTATTTACCTGATCCCGATAGAACACCTTTGGGATGAAATAGAGCGGAGACTGAGAGCCAGACCTTCTCCAGCAACATCAGAATGTGACCTCACCAATATGATTTTGCATAAAAATCCTCTTCAACCTTGTGAACAGCCTTTCCAGAAAAGTTGAAGCTGTAATAGCTGCAAAAGGTGGACCCACATCATATTGAACTGTATGGGTTAGGAATGGGATGGAACTTCAGTTCATATGAGAGTCAAGGCAGGTGAGCCAATACTTTTGGGAATATAGTGTACATTCACTGGCCATTTTATTAGGTACACCTGTCAAACTGCTTCTTAACACAAATCTCTAAATAGCTAATCACATGGCACCAACTCATTGCATTAAGGAATAAGAACATGGTCAAGAGGATCTGCGACAGATCAAACTGACCATCAAAATGGAGAAGAAAGGTGATTGAAGTGACTTTGAACGTGACATGGTTGTTGGTGCCAGACGGGCTGGTTTGAGGATTTCAGAACCTACTGATCTACTGGGATTCTCCCCCACAACCATATCTACGGTTTGCAGAGAATGTTACAAGAAAGAGAAAATATCCAGTGAGCAGCAGTTCTGTGGGCAGAAATGTCTTGTTGATGCCAGAGGTCAGAGGAGAGCGGTCAGACTGGTTCCAGCT
>BSAI01000012.1:23077735-23092821 GCA_036245035.1 Adrianichthys oophorus | reverse complement strand
ATAAGGCACCATGTCAAAAAACTGGAATCATCTCAGACTGGTTTCTTGAACATGATGAGTTCACTGGACTCTAATGACCTCCACAGTCACCAGATCTCAACCCAATAGATCACCTTTGGGATGTGGTGGAACGGGAGATTGAATCCTGGATGTGCAGCCAATGAATCTGCAACAACTGCGTGATGCTGTCATCTCAAAATAGAGCAAACTCTGAGGAATGTTTCCAGAACCTTGTTGAATTGCTGTCACCAAGGATTAAGGCAGTTCTGAAGGGGATTCAACCCGGTACTGGCAAGGTGTACAAAATACAGTGGCCGGTGATAGTACAGTACGTTAAGCTTGTCTTCTTACCTTAGCTAGAAGTCCCTCCTGGCTAGCGTTGACACCAAAACGAGGTATGGAAGAAGGGGCAAGGCTGTGGGTGGCCTTTTTCACACCACTGATGTGAGACATAGGTCTTTTCCTTTTGTCTTTTTCCTTGGATGGGGGTGACATGATGTCCATGTCATGTGACTTTTCTGTTGAATAGGTCCAGTTAAACAGTTAACACTGTAATCTTTCTTTAATCAGAATTGAAAAAAACAATAGTTTAAGACCGACTGGAATTATTTTTCAATCATCTATTAGCAGCAATTTACAATATTAAGCAAAGCAAATTACCCAGAAAGGTACTGGAGATAAACTCAGACACCTGGTTCCCTGAACGACTAGTTTCTGACAGCTGAGTAAGCTCTCGATTCAGCATTCTCTTAAACTGCAAACACACAAAGCAAACACGTATGAACAGTGGCAGAACTAGAACATGTTAAAGGTGGAAGAAAACTTTAGAAAGTTTTGGCAAATGAGTACAGCTGAGTGGAAGACAAATGACAAATGAAAGGATCAAAAATACATATATCAAAAAGCTTCTTTAAGCATATCAATGCTTTAAGGGGGGGTTGGGCAATAAAAACTCATGGCACAACCACTTCATGAATCAGTCACAAGGGTACAGTCAGGCAGTGAAGCTTTGGACATCATCATTTTTGGCACCTCCCCTAAATGAAGCCTTGAAATGCACTTCACAGGAACTTCTCTACAAAGCCTCAGAATAGAATGTCACATCATTAGCTCAAAGCAGAGGCAGATAATTACAATTAATCACAATGTTTTACTAGGTAAGTTTTATAAGACAATTTGCAGCTTTTGAACAAAAAAAAGGCCAGAGAGAATATTTTTCCTTCATTTTTATAGTCAGAAATGAGATATCCCAGAAGTTTAATTTGTGTGCATGAAAGCATGAAAACACATCAACAGTAAGATAAGCAGAACTCTAAAGAACTGTAAAGACTTTTCTGTCTGCAGTATTACTCCAAGAAAACAAAGATGCCTATATACAGCCATAAAAAAATAAAATTGCGTTTCTGCACTTTAAATGGTCCGATTGAATACTCTATTCTGATTGGCTGCTGGGTGTTAATGTGCACCTTAAAAAGTAGCTCTGGTCACATAGCCTAAATGTTCTATATCAAAAAACAAACAAACTTCTGCTTCATCTTCTGGACAAAAACAAGCGATAGGAGGCGAACTTTCTCTCTAAACTGCTTTACTGAACCTATTGTGACGGTCAGCATATAAATTGCTGTCCTTGGCCACTGCAGTTGAGGTCAGCGGCGCTTTGTTGTGTTACCATGACAACAGGCTGCACCACTAATTAAATAGTTCTCTTTTTGTGAGAAAGCAATCTGAACAGAAAAAATAATAAGAATAAAGTACTAAAAATCGATTAAATATTTATTTCTTTTGTAATGACCGTGTTATAAATGGGATAGTGCCTGATGAAGTGTGCATTTTTAGGAAAAAACGCACGCCATGGAAGCCTGAACCACGTGACGCAAGCGGAAGACGGTCGCTTCTGACTTTTAATTAATTTACATTTATAAATTTTAATGAGTGACTTTTTTTTTTAATATAATTGCGTGCATCAACCTGTTACCATTGACAGCCTTATACTCACTGGCCACCAACTGCTCATTCATTCATTCATCTTTTATACCAATTTGTCCCTTTCGGGGTCACTGGGCTGCTGGAGCCTAACCCATTCATGGGCAAAGGCAGGGAACACCTTTGGGACACCAAGGATTAAAGCAGTTCTGAAGGTAAAAGGGGTTCAGGGAGTATCTGTCTGTCTGTCCATCTAGGATCCAAACCTTTCACAAAATGATACTGATTTTGACCAGTTTAGTAGGTATCCAAAATCTAAATCTTTCAACTTCAAACAACATTGTGATGAATGTCTAGATAATTCATTTTCAAACAAAGCTATAAACAAACAGCAACAACACAAAACTAGTAATTGATTAGAAAATAGTGAACCTTGTTGGAAGCCATTTCGCTGACAGAGTGTCGAGTCTTTAGTGTTTCTAGTTGCTCCAGACACCAGTCCAGTTCATCTAGGGTTTCTATGGCCAGCTGTTGATCCGGCTCCTCTGTTCAGACAAGAATATGACATATTCAAATATTTCAGCTTTGAAAATAAATATGTGTGTTACAACGTGTTGGGCCTACTATATTAGAACAGTTTTGATTCATTTGAATTAGTTCCATTAGTACATGAAACTAATACAACTAACTAATGTGAACTCATCCATATTCTGTAGCATCCTAGTATGCAACTGGTCACATGGTTCGACATGCTCCATATGCTAAATATTAAGCTTTTCTATACTTTATTTGCTAAATATTTATTGAACTAATGCAAATGTATTGAGGTTTCATGAATCTGTGTAGTAGTAGATTACCCTAAACTTTTTTATTAAATGTTACAATGTTGAAAATGCTGTAAAAATTGATAAGGGTTTTTTTTTCACAGCCTGCTTGAGATAATTCGGCACATAGCAGTAGGGTGTAAAACCAGCCGGCAGGGCATACATGTAACGTCATAGACAAAGCTAAAGTGTATTTGGTATGAGGCTGCTAGTAATGATGCTGAGGAGCTTGTGCTCAGGGTGAAGAGACTTAAATAAAATATTGGACTGTTAATAAAGGCTTTACTTCTGCAATCCCTCACTGTTGCATTTCAGGGAGAAGAAACATGAGAAGATGCTGAAAAACAGTGGGCTGGAAGAAATGTGGACGATGAAAGCAAGTGTTCCCCATGTACAATGGAATGATTCAGATGCCACACTGGGAGAAGGGCTCCAGCTGAAGAAACAACATCTCTTCCCAGAAGAGTATTGTCCTAGGAACAGCAAAGATACTGAGAAAGGTGCTCAAGCTTCTAAATGGTAAATGGCGTTTGCTTGTATAGGTCCAAAGCGCTTTACAGTCAGAGTCCCATTCACCCATTTACAAACACATTTGCAGTGTGATGGCGGTTCCACTGCCAAACACTGGTGCCTGCCTAAAACCACCAAAGGCAATGTGGGGTTGAGTGTCTTCCTCAAGGACATTTTGACACATTGGCGGGCACGGTAGGAATCAAACCTGCAATCTTCCAGTCTGCACTACTTAACAAATACATTTTTTAAAAACTTTTCCATTTGATTACCTTTTTTTATACAACGTAAATGTCCTGATGATGAGCATACCTGCTAGGCTGGTCTTGGACATTGATGGTGGATTGGTGTTTGCGGATCGCATCCTGTAGGTAGACACCATTTAAACATCAATATGATGATATCAAGAAATTTAGTAGGTTTTTAGTTTACCGTATTTTTTGCACTACAGATATCTTAGCTCAGGCGTCCACAAAAGTGAGGGTTATCTCAGCCATGTTGGCGATGTAGATGGGCTGGATCTTTTTTTGGTAATCTTGTCACTAAAAGCCTGTTACTTGTTACTTGTTAGGTGCAAAAGATTTCCAACTTTTCTTTGTAATCCACTAGTAGTTCCTGTGCCACAGTAATCGTCGCACGAATCTAGAGATGACACCTTTTCATAAAACGAAAGCAAGATGTTGAATTGTTTGGTAATAATTCTATTCCTATTTAAAACTGTTTAACTTATAGCCTGGAGTTTAATTGTGCCTCGTAAGCCAGTTTCTTCATTGGCGCCTATTTCAGGAGTCCTTAGAAAAACAAAAATCGCACAAGAACATTTATACAGATTTTGGAACTTATTGCACACATAAGATGAACCAGGTTACTAGGTGCAGATTTTGAAAACGTTAAGACTATTTAAGTGTGGCTTATAGTGCAGAAAATACGGTAGTACAAAGCCATGAACTAAAAGATCACAAGTTAAAAGCCTACTTGCTGACTGTGTGATCCTGCTGGCCTGTTATGATGGCAAAGTTACTTCTAACTGTTCTCAGGCTGGCAAGGACCTGAAGACAAACACAGAAGATTACCCAAGTTTGTCAAATATCTTGGGTACAACATTAAAGATAAAAGGAATTATATTGCTTTTTAGCTATCATTATTGTTAACAACCGAATGACTTTTTAAGTGCTTGTCAGCATATTTTTGATTCATATTAAATAAGGTCTCACGTCCTTACAGATGACATAGAGCATAAGTGCAGTCCTTTTTTTTCAACTTTGGATAGCTAGTATTCGTCTGATCAATGTTTGTCACTTAAGTTGCAATGAAACACTGAGTCAGAATGAGGCAAGAAAAGCCCACGAGACATAATATGTGTAGACCTGAATCCCCATGTTGAAGCATTAGCCAACATGTACATTTTAGACAATGTGATCCTGCGGGGTTTGATTTATTTTCCTTTTAGTGTGTAAGATCAACAAAAGTTTCATACACCTCTCATAAGTCAGGTGACACTAGCTAAATGGGTGATTTGCTCTATATGCTCTGGGCATCTGAGCAGCTCAGATTCACACTCTCCACTGATTTGAATTGGCTCTCCACCCTTCAGTTATTTCAGCAGACAGGTAAAAGCCTTTTACTGAACTGCAGTAAACGTGTTACATGTTTGTGGCAAATGAAGTGCAACCCCAATCCTACCATAGTGCAATCCTAAAGAGGCAGAACCATAACAAGGAGTTCTTTCAGTTTCTCATGTCAAAGTTGAGCAATACTGCAAATCTGGGTCAACCTGATGTTTACCTCCCATACAAAACAAAAATCTATTGCAATATACTGGGGAAAAAGATTTCTAATAAATATTTACATTTCTACATATCAGGAACATAATCATATATTTAAAAATATTTTGCAATATATGGATGGATAACCTACTTTTTTGTATCAATTAATATATGTTTAAAATCCATTAGTGTGCAAATACAATTTATTTCACAAATGCTTGAATCTTTCTTAAGATATTTTTTTCATGCATTTGTAACAGAAATAACATCAAATTAGTCTGGGTATATTATGTAATACATTTAAAAATATTTTTATGGCCTCTTTCAAGACATGATTTATGTTATACGATATTGTGGGTGGGGTAATAATCTATTACAGATTATATCATTCAATATATTGCATAACATTTTGGTATAAATCACAATGTATTGCATTTTATATTTCAGTATGTCAGTCAATATATTTTAGAACGTCTCAGTATATTTATCACAATTCATTGTATTAGACATATATTAGACAATATATTGTAGGACATTTTTGCATAAATTGCAATATAATGCATAGTATATTATCATACATGAAACAGTAATATTTGCAGTATTTTAATATACTGAAAAATGTATTACTTCCATATATGAAATATCTTGGCAAAACTATGATGCTCAATATATTGAGAAATATATAGTTTTTTCCTAAGACCTCACTGATGGGTTTGTAGAAAGATAATTCTCACAGTGTGTTTGGCGCATTTAAACTAAAAAAAATAAAATAAAATTTAAAAAAGCAGTTTTTATCAGGACAACAAGACACTTTTTTATTGAGCAAACTGTAAGATGGCATGATGCAGGAATTATGTAAAATACTCACCTGTGCAAATGGCGTGACAATCATGTCCTCTGAATGTCTGTAAAATAAACACACACAAACAAACACACAAGAGGTATGTGTGTTTTTTCACACACACAATGCGTCAGGTTAAATACTGGACAGGAAAACTAGCGTCCTTAAAGCTTAAGCAAATGTACCAAGTTTCAGGAACACTATGTTTGTAAAACAGCCATCATTTAGCAAACAAGAATCTGAGCCATTCCTTTAGTAAAGAATATTTTAGATGGAAAAAAAGGTATTTATAGGTGACACAACTTGAACAAGCATAAACAAGAAGCGTAAACACTGCATGATTGGTGTGTGTTAGGTGCTAAGGCAACAATAAAGGGGTGTCTGAGGGAGGGGCCACAGGTAAAATGCTTGTGATAATGTTATTTTTAGGAGAGAATGCAGCAGAGATAGAGTCAGTGGCTTTTTCTTCTCATTTTGCCTCAGAATGTTCTCACCGAGATGACAACCAGTTGACCTCCCAGTGCTTCAAGCTTTCTTCCCTTTGAAAACAGACAGGCAAAAGTCCATGAGGGAAATCTGTGAGTGTACAAGTGTGTGGGGAGGATGCCTGTTTTAAGAACACAACATAGCTATGTGCATTCAGTAAGACGCATTTTGTATCTGAAACACGGTGACAGTTTGGCATCATAACAGAGCTGCATGGTGCCCTATGTGAGAAGGAATTTCTCCCCCCCATCCCCTCGAACACCATCTGGGCACTTCTGAGTTAACACTATGAATTCAAATATTTCAGACAATAACTATGATGGGAAATATTTTCTCTCTGGCCTTTTTTTTTTGTTTCAAAGCTGCATATTGAATACAATTTAACTTGTAAAATATTGAGATTAACTGTGATTAATCACAACCCAAAAAGGTGATTATTCTGATTCATTTTTTTTAATGGATTGACAATACCAGTTATTTCATTTTTGGTTTTTATTATTATTACTTTCTTTGTTTTCACATGAAATGAGTGGTCTGGGAAACTGTTTAAAAGAAAGAATAAAAAAAAAAAGAAAACGTTAGCATAGACTATATAAAAACTGGGATTTAGCACTTCCTCCAGCAGATGGCGCCTTAGGCAGCCGCCTACATGGCCTATACCCAGGGCCAGCCCTGCATCATAATAAGATGAATCAATATTAGAAAATAATGTTTGGTTGGAGGCACGGTAGGTTTGTTTTACTATAACATAAAAATGACCAAAGGACATTACAGTGGACAATGCATATTTTAATTCTAAGCTCTGATTTTAACCTTAACATTTTTTGTTAAAGTTAGGGTTTAGGGTTGGACTTCAGAAGTGGAAGGTGTGAGGAAGTTTACTTACAGGTCACTGGCAGTTGAAGAGTTTTTTGATGGTCCTTTGGGTGAGAGGTCAAAGTCTGAGTCAGAGCGGTAGAGAAAGGATTCTCGCCGCTGACTGTGTGGGAAGTTGGCCTGTAGAACCAAACCAGAACCAGTGTTGGCCTGGGCATCCAGGGGGCTGCGTCCCACAGATAATCCATTTTCCACATCAAAGCTGAGACAAAAGAAAAGAAGTCATTCTTCATATTACATATTAAATAGCTTAGAAATCAAATAAACTGAGTCATCACAGTAACCATCTGTGTCTAGGGTGGACCAAGCAGTTGTACAATCTAACTGTGATGACTAAGCAGTATCCAGTATCCCAGAACACCTTACCAGAGAGGCGTCCAGGAAGCATTCGGACCAGATCCCAAAGCCACCTCACTCTACTCTACTCCGAGCTCTGTTCAGTTACCAAGCTTCTCCTCTTATTTCTAGAGGAGTTTCCAGCCACTTTGTAGAAGAAAGGTATGGTCCAGTGTTGTTTTTTTTTTTTTTTAAGGATAAGGATTTTTAATCATCAATGACTGTATATAGAACTGGACCGATCAGCTGGGACATCACCCATAAAAATTGCCTTGCCCTCGGTTCCAGCGAAATGAAACCAATTTAGTCACCATTTGTCCGCAATACGGGCGCCGCCATTTGGAGCCAGTCGACAGTCCGAGTTGGTCTGAGTCAATACTTCTATGGCAACTACTGTCAGCAATCAGGAGTGCGCTTGTTCGAAGTCCACACCCCTTCCACAAAAATCGACTCTGGAGAAACTGTTCATCAATTGTTCGAGGTAGGGGTGGGGTTACTTTGTCTAGTTCTAGGATACAGTCCTGATCCATTCCAGCGATCTTTAAAAAATCCGGTGCGGGTTTTCTTTGGAGAGCTGGGGATTTCCTGGTCCGTTTCAAAGTTCCAAAAAATCCACCCGGTTTTCAGCCATTGTCCAGCTGTCCCAAAAGTTTGGATGAGCGAAAGAAAATTGATACAAGGATGGATACACTACTGTTAAAAAGTTTGTGGTTGCTTTGAAATGTTCCTATTTTTGAAAAAAAAAAAAGCACAACACAACTTTTTTCAGATTATTAATTTGATAAATGTTTAAAAATGACTATTCCAGCTGCTAATGTCTAGTTTTTGGTGCATTATCTACATAGGTGACTAGGGACCTATTTCCAGCAACTACCACTGTTGTGTTCTAATGGTACAATCTGTTTGCTTACTGTGTCAGAAGGCGAACAGATGTCTGCAGCCTGGCTGTTACAAATGAGTAAATTAGCCAATCAGAGTGTAGATTGTGTGGACATCCTACAAGCATCTCATTGGCATTTATGTATGGTGTGCACATCCTGCAGCATTGCGTGCAGTTAGTAAGGAACCAGTGTGGCACCACCCAAAGGTGGGACCAAGGCATTGTTTTGCAAGTCACATGTAAGTCTCAAGTTTTTGTCCTCAAGTCCTGGGTCAAGTCCCAAGTCAAAGCAGGCAAATCACAACTCGAGGCACAAGTCCAGACCAACAATTCTCAAGCTGAGTCCAAGTCCTACCGTTTAACGCTTCAAGTCCTTTCAACAACAGAGTTGTTATTTGCACAGACCGTATATGCTTTAAAGAGCTGTATTTATTAATCACATTTAGTAAGCATATTAGGAAAATTCCCTCTGATTTAATGCACTTGTCTTGTGCATTGAGACAGGTCTGCAGACTAGAGCAAGCTGTCATTTGAACCCTCATTCACCATTCCCAAGCCTTGGCACGTTAGCCTGTTACTATTGTCCAAGAACATAAAGAGCGGCACTTTTTTGGACATGGCAGTAAACAATGAGATACGGCTTAGTTGACACTTTCACACATCAATTTAAAAAAAAAAGAAACTCTGATCATCGCAACAAAAAAAATTAATAATACCATGACCCAGGTCATGGAATTAAGGTTTTTGTACAAACGATAACAGACATTTCAAACTTTGCTCTAGATAAATACGCCATTATAAAGGAAACACAATGCATACCTGATGCATGGTTGTGATTTTATTGAAATCCACACACAGACTAAGATTTAAACAATGGTCTGTGTTTATAAATGGGTCGGTGGGTGGCCAACATCACCACAGAACACTTGTGGCCGTTGTATATGGGCTGGTCCCCACTCGGAGCGGTGTGACGTGGTTGGAGCAGACTAAGAGCAGTGCAGCCCTGTCAACAGTGATGCCAGTCCGGGGGGCCCTGAGCCCGGGAGAAGGGGCAAAGTGACAACTTCAGTCCACAGCGAGGTCCAGGCGGCATTCATTTAAAGCAAGCAGCAGTCAGGAGTTATCTAGCTGGAGCCAGTGCTGCCGTGGGGCAAATACACCAAACGGGGGGCAGAAACATTGGGCGGGAGGGTCCCGTTCCACAAGTGGATCCTACCCAGCCTGCATCAAAGGGCTCAGGTACCCGTGTGACACCAGGCAGGTCCGTCCACTGGACAGGGGCTACAAGATCAGCCTAAACGTTCACTGGTCAGAGTAAACTCACTCAAATCGTTGTGCAATATATTCTAGAAGTTCTCCTTTAGGGCTGCATGGTGGCGCAGTGGTTAGCGCTCCTGCCTCACAGCAAGAAGGTTCCCGGTTCAAGTCCTGAACCGCGAACCTGTTCAGGACTGTTTCTGTGTGGAGTTTGCATGTTCTCCCCGTGCATGCGTGGGTTTTCTCCGGGTACTCCGGCTTCCTCCCACCGTCCAAAAACATGCTTCATAGGTTAATTGGTTTCTCTAAATTGTCCCTAGGTGTGAATGTGAGTGTGCATGGGTGTGTGATTGTGGCCCCTGCGACAGACTGGCGACCAGTCCAGGGGTGTACCCTGCCTTCGCCCATGAGTAGCCGGGTTAGGCTCTGGCAACCCCGTGACCCCGAAAGGGATAAAGCGGATTGGAAAATGAATGAATGAATGAATGAATGAAGTTCTCCTTTATTGACTGGCAGTAGTAATTTACTTGTGAAAAGTCACATCCTTGTCTTTCCAGCTCTGTTTGGACAATGGTAAAACAGCAGTGAAATCATATCTCATCAGCATCTCAACATATCCAATATGGCGTCCAAATTTGCGTACGGTATGTAACGAGCATACAACAAGCAACTAGCACCTCTAGTCTATTTATAACTCATTGCAATAGCCAAACGTTCCCACCTTTCCACTTGTGTCACATAAAAAATAGCATGCACTTTGAACTTAATAGATGCTAGCTATCTGATTGAGGTTGTCAGCATTGAGCAGTGCAGGGGGGCCTGAAATACAGGCAGGATTGAGGCTCTTGAGGACCAACCTTGGTCCACAGACTGTTTTTGTTCCAGCAACGCCCCAATCTCTGCTCTTATTCTTTACTGTCCTTTACACGCATTGAACCAACTGTTCAAAGAACATGACTTAAAGCCATTCTTGTTTATGTGTACACAATCACCTAGACTATTACTGATTGGGGGGGCTGCTGTTTTAAGTTCTAAAGAAAAAATTGAAACCACTGAGAATTTTGTGTTTTACTTTCCTTTTGAAATGGTTTCTGAAGCAGAAAACGAGCTTTAATCTCTTTAGGTTTGAGATATAATCTGCTCTTTCATAGCCTATTTTTAGATAGAACAAGAAAAGAGAGGATTAAAGGATGGGAAAAAAACTAACTGAACAAATAAGTTCTTAATCACCGCCTGTGTTTCGATGTTAATGGGTCTGTTGGCAACGCTCAGGAAGCCCCACACATTCCCACTCCACACAACCATACTCCGATCCGTAGAGGAAAAGCCTCCAAAGTTCTTCAGCAGACTTATATTTCTTTGGTCTACTCCTTTTAAATACATCCTCACCCTCCTCTGCTCTCTGGATCCAACCTTTTCCCTCTTTTCGTCTTTAACATGTGGCCAGTCTCCTCTCTGCTCACTCCAGCCCGCTTCCTTGAGTGTGCCCCTCTGCTGGGCTGTCCAGCTGCCCGTGGCTTCTTGGTAGTTCTCATTCCCTTTGGCAGGTGGGAACACCAGCTTTCTGTTAAATATCTGCTGCTTTTTTGAAGGCAGAAGTCTGAAAAAGTGACAATGAAATAGCTGGAGTTGTTTTCTTCTTGCACTCTGTCTCTCTTCTTAACTCTCATCGCTCTCGGCAAAGCCACATTAATCGGTCCGTCATGTACTTGTCTTTACCCTGAGTCTAAATGTGTCTCAGAACTGCAGCTCTCTTCTTCGCCTTTCCTCCTGTCTGTCGGCCCCCTGTCCTTTCTCTAGTTGTGTTTGTTTGTTTCTTTCCTTCCTCACACCCGTTTTCTTCAGTCCTTCCTTCAGTCACAGAATAAACAGACACCTTTCCTTTCCTTGGACAAACTTTCCCGCCTGTTTCTGTTGATCCCTTTTTCTCTCTCCAACACAGAAACGCACACAAATACATTGATACAAAAACATATACAGATAGACACACAACATGCATGCTTGTGTATATTTGTGAGAGTATGTGTCTGGACGAGTGAATGTGTATCACACCAGCAGAGAAGTCAAGTGCAGACTTAGTTTAGGGCCTAGAAAAGGGATGAAAGAAAGTTTTGTTTCTTCTTTGCTCAAGTGTTATAATTGCATAGCCAGCATCCCCTTCCTACCCCTCATCTCAAGTCAAATACACATGCTCAGTTATTACACAACTCTCTGGTAAGATTCAATGATCCTTTCCAGATGGAGTGTGTAGAACTCTATGTGTGTGTGTGGACATATTGTGTATAACTAGCAGGTAGGGTATTACATTAAGTAGCTCTTGGGATACAGCTTAGAACAAACACATATATCTCTACACATGCACACACACTAACATGTGCATGCAAGGTCACTCATAGCTGGTGGCAGTTTCCTTTAGACGTCTGTAAATGTGAAAATAAGTGAGGCATCTAAGCTGATCTTCTGTGTTCTCTCAAGAAGAAAGAAAATATAAAAAATAAATACAAATGAACCCTTTGGAAGTTACTGTAGAGATTAAATGGATAGGGAAAGAACATAAAACAGTTGAATAAAAGAAGTTATTTTACACACAATTTCCAACTATCTTATAGAAAAATATTTATTTTAATGTATTTTTTTGTTATTTATTGTCATTTTTAAGTTGCTGGAGCTAACCCAGCTACTGTTGAGTGAAGGTAGGACACACTACAAACAGGTTACCACAGTCTGTTGCAGGGCTTAACGATTAACATATTTTTCAGAGTATAAGTTGCATATTTTTTGAGAGGGTCACTAAAAAGGATTTTATTTTTTTTACTGTTTTGAATGTCATCCTGTTAACCTGCTAAATCTTTACAAGAAATAATGATGTTGTCAATTTTACTTAAAATGATGCATTGAATGTAATGTGATGCATGGCATTTGTTTGTAAATCATTTATTTAAGTAAACTGTACCCGCATATAGTATGTGGTACTAACTAAGGTAACTGGGTTGAAAACCTCAGAAACCAAGTCAATTCTACTTTATTTTTTATGTAAATCTGGCAATCCGAAGTGGGTGACGCCAGAGCATACAATACCTATCATTATTTCACAATTTACTGCATGTTATAAGAATGTCATAACAATTTACAAAGAAAAAACACCAAATCAAAATTTGATCTTTAGAGTTTTTAGTGAGAAAAACAGTGAAAATGAACATGAACAACAGGTTTTGCATGTGAAAAACTTAAATTGGACAGGTGTAGAACTGTTTACAACATTTCTGTGCAAAAACAGTGCATAAAATGTAATATGTTTTTGGTCACACAGGTCAACTCTCTCCTCCTTGGCTCCTCAAAGGCCTTGCTGATGCTGCCAGTGACAGTTTCTGTCTGGCTGCAGGCACAGGCCTAGTCTAACATGTAGTGTTGGTGCAGAGTTAGTAGCGTCAGCAGGAAAAGATTTCACCTGCTGGTGGGCTTCCTGCGTTTAGAGGTGGTAGGACACATGGGATGCATCTGGGGTCGAACCGAAGCAGGTGAGGGTCTCCATCATCAGGCTCTGCATCTGTCTTCCACTTTCGTTGATGTGGTGAGCAGCTTTGGTCTCTGACCACATCACCAGAACCTCCAACATCCCCACGTTTTCTCCCTCTTTGGCCCTGCAGCCCACAGGCTCTCACAGGACACAGGAAACTTGAAAAAAAATAGGATTCATTTATTGTGATTTCACAGCATACCTGTTCCTGAACAAATGCAAATGTATACTTATAAGATGACTTATAACTTATAGGTCAAAAATAAAGTAACTTACATTAGAATAAAATTTCTCTCATACATTAAGTGTTTCAGAGTAAAAACTAGCTAGCGACACCAGAGAAACAACTCGGAACTAGAGCTCCTCAAACGTTACCTTTTCTCATCAGAAGTGCCTCTTTCTGTTGCTCCTTCAGTCTCAAAATCTTCTCTTAACCTCCATGGAGGTTTTATGACCTTGGAGGGCCGTCTTGATGACATTTTTCTTCTTCACTTTTTTTGTGCTGTTGTAAAAACGCTCTGTTCCCGCTCCGCTCTCTGAATCTCTTCGCCGCTCTGTTTGTCTTTCCGGTAAATGAGCTATTTGCGAGCTTTAGAGTGAGATTGCCGTAATGACACGATATTGACAATTAAGCACAATGTCTCAGCTTTCAGAAACTGTTGGAGTTTTTTCAAAAACAGCAAACTGTTAATGGTAATTCAAAGAGCGCTTGTGGAAACGTGTCGCGGGTGACATGCTCAGTTTTGAAGGGGAAGGCGCATGTGGAGGTCCAACTGATGTACGCCAATGAGCACCTTAACCAAAGCTAATATTTGAGCTAACCCTCTTCACACAGGGTTGCAGGGCCCCAGTAAAAGGGGCCATTCCAGGATTTTCTGAAGCCTTTTAGAGTAAACCATATCCATAAATGTGATCATGTATTACCTTTGGAACACAAACAGCAAATTATTTTATGAAATATGAGGTACTTTTGTGGACTCTTGTTACCCAGAAGTAAAACAACTCGATCTCTGAGGCACCGCCTTTCGCTCCCTGTCGGTGCCACCCATTTCACAACGTCATCCTAGAGCCAGCCTTGGTGTGCCTCCGTATGTCTGTGCATACAACTGTCATGGCCCCAGCTGTTTTTGGTTTTATGTTTTTTTCTTTATAGCCTGTGTTTTGTGCATTTATTTCTGTCAGAGTGGGACCTCTGTGTTTTATGGATCTTTGTCTCTGTCTGATTTGTTTCAGGTGTGGTGCTGAAGGGGTGTGGCTCCCGATTGGACCAAAGCTGATGGGAGCAGCCTTAAAAGCACCAAGTGGACCACCAGCTGGAGAGAAGCTGTAACAGTCACCACTGCAGTGTGATGCGCTTTGCCACTTGTGTAGTTTGTGTTCTTTGTGGTGTTTTGTGCTGAGGTCCACTCTGTATTTAGTTTCTTTAAGGATGTTGTAAAGTGAAGATGTAGGGGTGAACTGCCGTTTTCTTTAGTGCACATTTTCTCCTGTTTATGTTAGACTAGGGAGGTTAGTTTTGTCATTGTTTTCCCTATTCTTTCATAAACAGGTAAGATAAAACATCATCTGTGTTCAGATAGGTGGGGGGGTTTGTTATTTTTTTGGCCTTGGTTCACCATAAAGTTTTTTTGCTTTACTCTTAAACTATTGTTGGTTGGTGTTTATTATTTTTTTTGTAAAAAAAATGTGACACGTATTCTATGGAAACAAATCTTTTGGTGTTTTTGTTATTGATTTAGCTGGTGCATAATTTTACATTATTATAGTTTGTGCTCCATCCCTCCCCTGGACAAAAAGGGGTGTAACAACTACTTCCTCTCCAAATCCTACACACCACCATCCTATGCTGTCTGGAAACACTTATGTCTAC
>BSAI01000012.1:22968068-23077335 GCA_036245035.1 Adrianichthys oophorus | reverse complement strand
TGTTAACTCTCTACTTTTTCCTGTCCTAGTTCCAACATTTAAAGTCCGTACTCTCAGTCCAACACTCATGAATTTCCTCTTCTCTCTCTTCCTTCAAATGTTCTTCCTCCTCTCCTTTTTCAACCAACTGTACTCCATTTTCCACCGGCACCCTGTTGGTGAACAGCACCAATGGCGGTCATTGTTAGCCCTGGCCTCGACCGATCCGTTAGGCTATCATAAGTTTGATTCGCATTATTGGTTTGGTAAAGATTTTACGTTGCATATCCTTCCTGACACAACCCTCTGTATATGTCCGGGCTTGGGACCGGCTCAATGAGACCCTGGCTTGGGCTACATTGGATGTGTTAAAATCACATGTATTAAAACTAGGGGTGCGATGGGATGGTTCAGATCAATTTTTGGATCAGTAAAAAGGAATTTAAAAAAACAGTACACAACAATAAAATAGAGGCCTTCAATGTACTTGTGAAAACATATATATGTGACAAAACGTAAAATACTTCAAAACAGAAAGACATACACACAACTTCTTGTTTTCCCTTCAGGGATCGCCACAGTGAATCAGCTTCCTCCATCTAACCCTGTCTTCTGCATCCTCTACTCTAACACCAGATACCTTCATGTCTTCATTCACTGCATCCACAAACCTCCTCTTTGGTCTTCATCTAGACTTCTTTCCTAACAGCTCTAGACTCAGCATCCTTCTACCAATATATTCACTGTCTCTCCTCTGGACTTCCTAAAATGCTATTTTCCAAGGTAGTCTGTTCTGTTCTAATTGAGTTTTCAAGTTTATTTCTGTCATTTCTAAGGAAAACAAATACACATAAAACTTATCAAAAATGATATTTGAACTCCTCAGCAGAAACAAACTAAGCAGAGTGATGAAGACCTGAACAAAAATGTTAACAGAAATCTGAAATGTTAAAGTCCACAACAGCAGCGTTTATTGTTCATGGTTTTTTTTTTCTTCATTTCAGCATCTCACTCACCGTTCAAGAAGTGAGAATAAAAGAAATCAGTTTTCTCCTTCGGTGTTATCGATAATCTCTGTTTTTAAGTCCTGCAGAAGTTTGTATAAAGTGCAGTTTTTGTCTTGTGCTGTGAATCAGGAGACAGAGTAGTTGTTCATTTATAGTTTTAGGAGTATTGTTGCTGTCCCAGGTTGCTGCTCAAGAATCAATGAGGCTTTGGAGGCAATTGGGGAAATCAGTCATGCTGAAAATAGGGAGTGCAGCAGTGACGCACACAGCAGCTGGCCTGCTGCAGCCTCACACAGGCCCTATTGACTAATTTGGGTGTGTGCTTGGAGAGGGGGAGCCAGCAGCTATATTAGGACCTCTGGCATTGACACTGCTGCCCTTTGGTTGAATGGCCTCACTTGACACGTTTTTCTTCAAGCCACAATAGCTTTGGATGATTTTCTATTGTTTTTGTGTCAGAAAGAAGTGACCTCTTCATTTTACATTGCATCACTCGGGTCTCTCAGTGCAAATACCATCATTCTTTCACGATCTTAAGCAGTGCTAATTAACCACAGCCTTCACAGACTCTGCTTATGTTGTAATCTCTTTTTTACTGTCTGTGTTTACACTTTGCAACAAGCCATGTTTGTGTCACAGTATGTGGATGGGCTGACTGGAGCAAATAGTGTCCTGGTACTCTTGGTACAACACTCCACAGAAGTTGTCAATGGTCAAGAGAGAGACACCATTGTGTACATGAATGCGCTGCATATGAGCAAAGTGTCAAAAGGTTTTGCCAAAAACGGAAGGATACAAAACGTATCAATAAGCTTGAATATCTGCTGAGTTCATAAGTTAGACAGAAACAAATGAAGATTTTAACGTACTGCAGTTGAAGAATTTGATTTATCTTTGACATGTTTAAATATACCAATTTTAAAGAACTTAAACACAGGCTTTGATGTGAAGCTGTAAAATGTGACTCTTTCAGCTGAGGGGCAGGAACCCAGGTAATGAGAGAATGGAGACTTGTTCTCTTATCCTCTTCACTTGTTTATTTGTGGCTGTGGTCTAACATCACCTGCTTTGATCTCCTCATATGATCCACAAGGCTCATGGCTAGAGGAGTTTGGATGACACTCAAGAGGCGCATGCCTTCAAGTTTAAGGATATTTATTGCAAAGAACTTTGTACCAAATCTCCTAAAAACTTTTTATTCCTTCTACGAGTTCATAGTTCACGGTTCAGTTTATGTTTTATTTCAAATTACATTTTTAAGAAAATAGTCATTTCAGCGCTTAATAGTATCTAACAATGTGTCTGAAAAGATTTAATTTAACAAGGTCTTCATGAAAATATCATCAAAGATCCAGCATACAAAGACTAATTTGTTTACTCAAAATACTAAATATATTTTAGTGGCAACTTTAAATCTTCTGAAGATTTTCAGGTTTGAGAATTAGACTGAAAAAAATCCCCAATAAATATATTGTAAGAATGTCAAAGGTCCATGGAGTTAGTCCCTGAAACTGTTTAAAATACTTTTAAAAGAGCCTAACTCTTTCATCAGAAGAGCTTTATCAATATCCAGAGCAGACATGTATAGGTTGATTTCAATACTCAATATATGAACAGTCTTTGTCTCCTTAAGGCATTTGGTGAGAGCGGATGGTAGATGAAGTGTTGGAATACTTATGGAAATATAGCATGAAATATAAAAAAGGAGTGATTTCCAACCCCAGAACAGGATCTCTGTGGAACCATTAGAGAATAGAACCATTCTCTAATGGTTCCAGAGAGATCCAACCTTAGTTTGAAACAGATATACTTATCCCGGGTCTGCTGTGCTGACCATGGAAGACAGTCTGAGAAGAACTAGAATTGAGAGTTTTATTTGCTTTTTTTGATTTCGTTGACTTTCACACACAGCACTCCCAACAACAAACCAAAGACTGGAGCAGACCAAACTGCCTGGGAAATGAACACAGTTCTAAAGACTGCTCACATTCAGGCGTTGTTGCCTGACCAAGACAGGAAAAAGAAAACAGAAAAGAAAAACTAGTCAGACTCACTCGTTTTTCTCTTTCTATTACAATTGATAGTTTCCCGTGCCTCTTCACAGTACCGTGTTATCGTCTTATAGCCAATCACATTCACACATTGGCAGCTTTGCTGCCAAACACTGGCGCCAACCTATAACCACCACAGGCAATGAGGGTTCAGTGTCTTGCCCAAGGACACTTTGGCAGAAGGGCAGGCAGGGCAGGGACCAAACCTGCAATCTTCAACCGCTCTACCTCTGGTTATGTGTCCAGTGTCCTTCTTTGGACCATTGTTTCTGTCTATGGTCTACTACGTTGTCAAATGAACAAGTTTGTTGAATTTTTGTTTAAGTCTATGTACTAAAAAACACTTAAGCATGTCCGTGCTTCTTTGATGACTGTTTGGTGACCTTTGGGCTTTTTTTACTCTTCTGTTGTTTACTAAGTGTGTCTAAAACGTTGTACTTTTCTCTGCTTTTGTTACTTGATCCTGTTGTTTCATACATCATTAGGCGTTGTAAGCAAAAAATTCTTTAGTAACTGTTGCCATGGTAATTTAGTCCTGTTGTTTCCATACAGCATCAGGAAAGTCCTTGGTAACAGTTGTTGTTGTTTTCCTTTGTTGTCAAAAATGTCTTTGGTAACTGTAGCTGAAGTTGATAACTGATTTCTTATACATTGTCAGAACTTTTCTGTGGGACAGTTCTTGTAAATCTATCAGACCTGTCACAGACTGTGCTCAACCCTTGTTTTCTACCACAGTCTTTGTCTCTTTAAGGCATTTGGTGAGAGCGGATGGTAGATGAAGTGTTGGTGATGAAGTGTCTACCGATAAAATATATATCATAAAGTTGATGATCATATTAATTTACTGCTGGCATTTCTACGGGTATGCATGCAGAGAAGAGAAAAAGTTGAACATGTCTACAGTGGTTTCACACTCCAAAAGCAATGTCTTTATCATACCATTTCTTTTAAAATGTAGAGAATTGTTTAAAATAAATCTGGTAGTAACAAAATTATTTATAAAAAAAGTTTTTAAAATTGACATCACATGGCTAATTGGGCACCCAACAGGCCAGAGAAAGCATGCAAGCCTAAAAACCTTAGATAAATGAAAATATGGTCATTGTAGTTTAAAGTCCCACACTAATTATGACAATGCAGTTTTTGGCCAAAATCAAAACGCCTTTGTCATTTTGTAGAGCGGCAGGAGATCATTAGAAATACGATTCTGGTTTGTGGGCAGGACTGTTGGCGTGAAAGTTAGTTGCGCTACTTCCCAGCATTCCTTTGTTTGCACTCTCTCCTTCTTGCTTATAGCACCTTACAGCCCCAAGCTAACATTAGCATAGCAAAAACTAAATAAATAAAAACAGCGAGCACTATCAGAGCCATGCAGCCGTTGAATTTAGAGCCAGATACCAGCTCAGGCGTGGAGCATGAAGACGTTAACGGACCTACAGTATTGTCAGCAAATGGATGCTTCAGAATGGTAATGGAGAAGGGAGACTTTGGCCCGCTTTTTTCACAGTTGCATCGTCACAATCCCGATGCTGCGTCACAAACTGAGCTTTATCAAAGCTCAGGTTTGTCTACTCCTGATCCAACAAGATTTTAATAAACAAATACTCAGAAATGCAGTTTTAATCTTAAATTATTTATACATGTCCCACCATTGTGAGAAAAAGGCTACAGAAGTTTATTATCACCAAAAACAGTTATTTTCATGAGAGTGGGTCTTTAAAGTTTATTTGCAAAAATTACTTTTTAGATCTGTTTAATGTGTGCTCATCAGTTACTCAGACTCTTAACCCTTTAACCTTCCTCAATCAGTACCAGATGTGAACAAGACCAGAGAGGTGGTTTTCTTACAGACTCTCCTGTTTGTGACTTGATTTGACCCAAATGAGATAATATTGCCCCTTTGTGTGGACTCCCAGAGGCTTTACAGATCCTGCAGATGACAGTGCCCCAAATTATCTGTGGACGGAAGTCTTGAGTGGGCATTCTAACATTGAATGGGTTCTAGAGCTGATTTTATTCAGATGTCCAGCTAGAAAACTTTAATTCAGAAGAGGAAGTGAAGGAAGTATTAGACAAAGACGATGGGGAGGAAGACAACTCAAAGCAGAGGAGCAGAGAAACCTCTGAAGGTGAAAGACTTTCCTTTCAAAAAACTCCAAAATAACTTGGTCCTTGGCTGGATATGAAAAGCACGACATGGTAGCAGAACAACATGTCATGAGGATGACCCAAGGACCCACAAGATATGCTGTTTCCCATACTTTTGACAATCTCTTAACATTCTCTCTGTTTATCACATCAAAAGAAGAACTGATCCTGGAGATGCTTTTTGCAAAGATGAAGAGATCTAGAAAAGGGTGGATGAGACTGGCCTGCATGGCTGCTTAGGGCTGCTAACCTTAGCAGGCATGCAGAGTGGAAGTCTAATTTTCCATGCCACAATGCCATTCAAACTCTTTCACACCTTCTCAAGATCAGGACAGTTTGATTACTGTGAGTCTAGAGCCAGACAGACTTGTAGATATAAGAGAGTGCCAGATCTCCTGAACAACCAGATCTCCTGAACAATTGTCATCGGAAGAGATGTCTGAAGAGATGTTTGTTCTCCCTGCCAAAGAAGGACTGAGAAACACATACTGTGTGCTGCAGGTGTAAGAAACATATCTACAAAGGCAGATTTTCATACTCCCCTACAAGTGCTAATTAGTAAACTGAGTTGGGTTGTTTGTTTCACATTTTGTATTGTATATTTTGTTACTTTGTTCACTGCAAAAAAACAAAAAAAAAAACGGACTCATTGGGATGAATACAAATTCATTCAAAACTAATTGATTGCACATTTGCTAATAACAAGACTCACTGACAGACTGTGGTTTGTAAATAAACATTCAGTCCCATTCAAGTTATTTACCAGAGGTTTGGGGATATGGAACTAAGGGGCTAAACTGTGCAAAAATATTTGTTTGCATCTGTTTTTATGCTCATAAAATGTTCTTCTTTATGATTTAGGACTGAATATGAATTTGAAACATAAAAGTTGCAAATACAGCTTCTGAAAACAGCAGCTTTGTAAGCATTTGTGACAGAGAAACATGCTCAAAAAGTCCTGACACATGTTTTCCTTTCAAGATTCTTTCAGAACAGAAAGCCGTAATACCCTCTTTCCAATACTTTCTGAAAATGTGAAGACATGTTTTTTGGTGTTCCAATCAGACTTACACAGCTTAACACTTACCCAATGCAGGAGTGTCTGCGTGTGGAGAAGCTGCTGTGCATCTTCCTTGAAAAACGGGATTCCTTATTCATGCTGTTATTGGCAGTTTCGTTGAAGAAATCAGAAGAGGAAAAAGATGAGCCTTTGTTTTGTGAATAAAATTCACGCAGTGTCATAAATATAAGGAAAGAGACTGTTCATTTAAACATTTTTGGCACCATGAGAGAAGCTCATTCAAGTGGATGATGTGGCAAAAAAGATCCAGAAGCAACAATTGGAGAACAGGCAAAATTCAAACTCCTGGTTAAAGCACCACGATAAGATCAGGTGCAGAAAAAACCCAAAGTGCGTCAAAATGTTGCTTTAATTTTGAAAGTAACGTTTTTAGTCTCAACATAAAGAAATGTCCATTTGATTTTGTAGATTGTAGGGAATCACTAAGGATAAAGCTACAGTCTATGTGCATGTGAGGGTGAGCTCATCCTTCAAAGGCAAAGAGAACTGACTATGAAGGACTTAGTGCAGAAGATCAGGTCAGCACATCAGCTCACTGACAGGGAAAGTCAGGGGGGACAGATTTAAAACACTTTCAATAGAGGATGTATCAGCTGTCAGTACTCATCTGAGACTGAGTCTTTATTCATTTCTCTTTCAGATGCATAAAATACAATTTTCTTCTGTTTGTTTGTTTGTTTTTCGATTCTCCTTGTTTTCAATTTTTCCAAATGATCCAGGAACTTAAACAATTTAGTCATTCCAGAAAAATCCCCATTCTCCTTTGAGTTACATCCATCAACCTTGACAGGACACTACTCATTCAAACCCAAGTCTGAGAAATGACACCATCAACAGTCTGAGTGAAGTTATTCCTGGTGGAGTCAAAAAAAAAAAAAAAAAAAAGAAATGCAGAGTTGTTATCCCATCAGATGTTCCCTGGTGTAGGCCACAGCAGAGCTCTGCTCTCCCAGCTCTTCCCTCCTGAGAGTGGTGGGACCAAACTCAGGCTGAAACAACAAACAACACTGTCTCCCTTGGGAGTGAGAGACAGGGGGAGGGATTGTGGAGGGGAGAAATAAGAGGTGGGGTTCTGGATGGCTGAAAGAGTCACAGAGGGTAAACAAACGAAAAAAGGAAAAACTACTCGGCTACAGGATAGATGGTTGACTTCTGTTTATGTCGGTCAAAAACATAAAGGAAGATTGAAGAGATCCTGTATGTCATGCTAAACTGCATTCATGTTATGATACTTATCAACTCCTAAAAGTGTGTTTTTTCATAACTGTTTGGCACAGACATGCTCTAATGAAATCATTTCAACAGAGAAAATATTGGAAAGTATTTTTTGATTATAACATACAACAAAAAAGACACTGTCATGCCATTGTTCGTGAGGCACGTGTAATGTATGCAATCTTTTAGCTGCTTTACAATGTTCCTTCCTGTAAAATCATAACCCTACAACACAAAGAAACAAAAGGAGCACATGCTCGAAAAAGTTTTGTCTTACCAGTCCATTTATTGTTCTTCTTAACAAAAGATTTTATGAAAACACTCACAAAAGATCCCTTTGACTTTGAGTCTGTGAGGTGGAAAAATATTTAATCACAGTTGACACTTTTTTAAATAACTTTGTGGGCATGTTCTATCTGTGAGTGATCTTTGACATTTATTTTCCGCTAAACCCTCAGGTTTGTTTAATTCTTCTTCCTTGTCCGTCATCCAGCAATAACTCATTGCCTTTTCATTTTAGCTTTATGAGACAGCGCTCAAACACTGGACACGGAAACCTCTCTGGTAGTCTAACCTTCGTGCAGTGATATGTTGAAGCTGTCCAGTTCCAAAAACAGTCACCTTTCTAGATTAAACATGGAAATTCTTTAATACTTGGATTTTCAACAGACACTCAGAAATAAGTGAAACAGTAAAGTAGAAAAGTCAAATAGAAGCATCAGTCAATGTCATATGCATGACTATATAACAGACTGTGTAAATGACAGGGAAGGAATTTGTTAACATTTTTTTAGATTGTTTTGGAATTAATATAACTACTTTTTTGCCTGTAAGAAAAAATAAAGCGGTTTCACTTGAGCTTTTCATTGTAGTGTGGGAACTCTGAGTAAAATCAGCAAGACCTTTTTAGATATAGATTAAGCTTTTAACTGAGAAAAAAGTTAGGGTTGAGATTTCCAAGTTCATTTAAAGATGTGCACAAAGAAAAAAGTAAATAAGAATTCATTCACATTTTAGTTTGATAAAGTTCAGCCCACTTTTGTTTTATAAAATAATTCAACGGCCACCACTATATAGACAACAAAAATATAAATCTGTGCTTTAAAAAGTTCTACAAAAAATTGCACATCTCTTATATTGATTGCAAGGCATTAGATGACTGTTGATTTTTAGATGACTTGGCTATGTCACAATTGTCACAGGAGCAGGGAAATTCACTAGATGGACCCATAAAAGAAATAAATAAAATTATTTCATCCCTCTGGTCAGGTAATTGTCCTGGAGCTGATGGATACCCTGTTGAATTTTTTAGAGTATTAAAAAGCAGATTGGATAAATTGTTACAAAGGGTGTATAATTCATCAGTTGAACACTCTAAATTGCCAGAAACCATGTATCTTTGATTGCATTGCATGGGTCTATTTGTTTCAACTGCTAAACAGAGTTATCTTTCAATCAATCTAAATTTATCAATTGGGTGAAACTCCTGGAAAGAAAACCTACAGCCTCAGTTTTGACAAATATTGTTTGTCTACCCCATTCAGAATTGCAAGAGGCACTGCTCAAAGAAATCCACTCTCACTCCTCCTATTTTCCCTGGCTATTGAACTACTAGCTTTAGCTACCAGACAAAATGAAAACTTTAAAAGGAACAATATTTGGATCAAAGCATCATAAAATCCTCCAATACGCTGACGACATTCTACTCTAACTTTAACAGATCCTGTTCGCTCAATACAATCGCTAATTGACTGCATTGAAAACTTTGGACAGATATCTGGATATAAGGTGAACTTTGAAAAAATAAAAAATGATTACTTTGGGATGTTGTAGTCAGGATGAACCAGCCTGTATTAAACCATTCTGCTGGGTTCCCAATGGCTTTAAATACCTCGGAAAACAGTTCACGCCCACAATTAGTCATTATTAAGTCATTATTATTTTTATTATCAAGTCAAATTACCTTAGAAAGATTAAGATACTATAGAATTCGATCCTGGCGCTTTACAAGCGATTTATAAAAGCCTATTTAATCAGGCTTTAGATTGGGAGGCTGCAAAACACTTTTTTTTCTTCCTCTGTTTTATTGAGTTAGGACTAAACGGAGAGCCTTCTGATGACATGACACTCAGCTGTAGTGTTGCACATCTTACTTTAAACAAGTAATTAGTTATAGTTATTTGTTACATAACACTAGAAGTAATTGAGTTAGTAACTCAGTTACTGGATCTTAAAAGTAATTAGTGACTCAGCAAAGTAACTCTAGGTATAAATGTGTGTTGAATGCTCTGAAAAAGACCAACGTTGTGGCAATTAGCAGTGAAGTCTGTGTTTACTTCTGCTTTTGTGGAAACGGAGCTGTATAGCAGACGGTTATGGAAATTAAGCATCTTAGTCACACTCAGGTGCTCTGTCTCACCTGTCACGCAGCTTCATCACACCGAAATGTTTATTGAAAGAATTGATAAGCTTTTTAAATTATTTTTAAAATGTTGTTAAAGCACCTGAACCATTTTAAAAGTATCTGTTTGGTTACATTTAGTAGTGTTGGAAATAAACAGCACTTTATTTTGTTAACCATCCTTATAGAACCTTATTGATTAAGGCACATTTATTCTTTTTTTTTTAATATATACTGGCAAATAATTTGTGAAGATCAAACAACATAGAGTGTTCAAAAAATGTATCATGAGAAAAGCATCATGAATTTGCTTTGGTAAAATCAACTACATGAGAAACAGTTGCACTGCTTAAGGCTCTGATCATTACATCCCATGTATTTTACCATTTTATCCATGTAAAAGATGTATTCATATTCAGACAAAGTTTTTTCTAAGTCATACACTTTAAAAAATAGTAACAAATTGTCTGGCAAGTGTTGGAACATATCGCGATATGTATCATATCGTGACACGTGTACCGCAATTGTATTTCCAGACTCTTGCCAATACCACACCCCTCCATTCTGCTGCAGTTGTTAGGGCAGTTGATTGTCACAATGACCGTTCCTTCAGGTGGACAGAGCTGCTGCTCAGTGAGAGCAGTACTGGCAGAACATTACCAGATTTCAAATCAGCAATTACCAGAAAGTCTGCAGTTACCCCAATAAAAGCTGCAACATTTGTCACTAATTGCTTTTGAGAAAATGAGTCACCAAGTTGCAAACTGTAGCAAGAAAGTCTCCTAGGTGTCAACACCAACGTTAACACAGTCCACATTAATCACTTAGCATTTGCTCCAATATTTATTTCACCATCCTTAATAACATATTTGTACTCTGAGGTTAATTATGCACACACACTCATTCACAGTGCAAAACACAAGGCAAAACAAGCACACAAAAATCAATTACATCACAGAAAGTTTCCATACTGGAACAAGAGCACAAACAATTGAATTTTGATAATTATCCAAACCAGATCTATCCATCATCCATTTTCACTTAATCTTTTCGGGGTCAGGGGGCAGCTGTAACCAATCAAACTAATGTCGGGCAAAGGCGGGATCACCAGTCTGTTGCAGGGGTACACTCACACATACATGCACACCTAGGGACAAAGGTGGCAGTTGCCAAAATATTTCTAAAATATTGTCCACTCCCATAATCATAATGAATTTAAATTACTGAATTGGCATAAAACTGCTCTTGTTTCGTCCTCCCTGTCCCTCTGCAGCAATGTACTATTCTGTCAACAGCAAGTTAGTGAACTTCAAGGAAAACTGGAAAAAAAGCGGAAAAATGAAGGGTAGTTATCTGAGCAGGTGTGAAAAAGGAAAAGGCAAGGAGAAAGCAAGTCATTTCCTGCCACAAGCCCAAAAATGTAGAAAGAAAGGTATAAAATAACAGGAAAAAGAAGAACAGAATCAAAGAAACTCAAATAAGAAAATGGACAGAAAAGGTAAAAGGAGGAGCCGAAAATGGTCATTTTAAGAATGTTTATTACGTTTGTTTTATGACTGATGGCACTCCATCTGGCACTGTTTTGTTCCACCATTCAACTATTTCTGTTTTATTTGCCTTCAACAGTAAAACCTGACAAGTGAAAGAATAGACAGAAAACCGTCATTTATTCATACTAGAGTTGTTCAATTTTCGCCATATCCCGTTTGGGGTCGCCGCAGTGAATCGGCTTTCACTAATTTGCACATTTGGTTGGTTGCAGAGAGTTTTATGCCAGATGCCCTTTCTGACACAACCCTGTATTTTGTCGGGCTGGAATTTGTTCATTCCAGAAAGTGGGTATCTAACAAATGAGCGCATTCAATAAATGCAATGCTTTTCTCTCCAAGTAAAAATCCCCTAAATCAAATAGATTTTTTTTGAACAAATGTTTAATACAATCGCTGCAGAGACCCCCAAACTGCTGAGTCTGTCACTGCCTAGGAGCAATGTAGAATCACCAACTAAACTATGAAGCATGTTTGTGGACTGTGGGGGCAGTCAGACCCTGTAGAAAAACCCATGCATGCAGTAGGAGAACATGCAAACTCCACACAGAAAGGTTAGAGGCGGGGCTTTCTCACTGAGGTGAGACTGCTAACCATTGTTAGCAATCGTTGTTTAGAGGGTTACCTCCAAACAAAATGAAAGATGAAAACACAATCTTCTGTTCTGTCTTCTGTTCATCTTGCTGTGAGCAGGATTTTATTGCGATCGGTAGCACTGTTCTGTTTATTTCCAGAGCAAAACAAATCCCTCTGTTTATCTTTATGGGTAGTGTTATGAGGTTCTGCATTCTAGATGCCTCGTCACTGTAGCTGCTACATTTACAGTGGCAGACGTTATGCCTTGTAATACTGCATACAAAACCAAGTCCCTGTGTCCCTAACAAAGTGCACGTTTGCCTAGCCCCCTTCTGGAAAACATCACTGCAGTACAATCCTTCTTCACCAAATTTCACAACAAAACAATCATACAAGAACCTCTCTCCTGGCAAACCTCGATTTACTTAGCGACGTGGTTTATGTCAGTGTCTCTACCTGGGTGTGTGAGCCAGGGTGAAGCGGCGTCTTTGCAGGTTGATGCTGCGATTCATCAGCAGCTTTCTGAAGAGCACTGGGGAGTTTCGCGGAGAACCCCATAGAGAGTCTTTGGTCACTGGTGATTCAGTTGCTGAACCTGCTTTCAGTCTTGGAAGAACCTGAATGACTGACATCTGGGACTGACCTTGTTTCTGTGCTGCCCCATCAACACCAGACTGTTCTTCTGAGCTGTCAGAGTTCAGTTCACTCATGTCCTGCATTGGATGATCGACCGTCATAGAATCCCTCACTCTTCTGGCAGTCAAACTCTACTTCTTCCTGCTGTAAAGACTTTTTTGTGAGGTACAGCGTGAGAGAGCAGTTTTTGGTCCCTTAGCTCCATATTCTTCCAGTCCATCTGAAGTAAGTGGCCCATCTGGCAGTCTTTTCTTCTCCATTTTTATTCTAGTGAAGGCTTGTCAGTCACTGTACCATTGTAAAAACTCCCAAACAGAGAAAAAGGAAGAAAATATTTCTGTTATATGTTTTTATTTAAAGCCCTGAACTCTAACTTTTTCCTCTTTCTAGTTACAGAGTAGATGACTCAGGATTATTGCTGATGAACTAGTGCTTCGTCCCTCCCCCATGTTTTGTTGACATTAACACGGGGCCTTCCCTCTTTCCAACTAAATATGGATGTTTGATTTACAGCAGGAGAAAGGCATGAGAGATCACCACCTCCTGCTTTTCCTTTGGTTTCCACCCAGTGCAAATCCCACTTCCCCTCACTCAATCTCAAGGAATATATTGCTGACCTTCTTCAAGCTGCAGCACAATCATTTCCTGAGTTCTTGCAATGTATAAACATGGAACAATCTCAAGTCCGTAACCTCCAGCTTCCTAAATCCCACTTTCTCACTTTCTTTGCATCATTGCACACTCAGGCTCTTTCTGTGATTCCTGAGGTACTGTTCATTGTGAAGTTGCTTCTTTCCCCATGCCTTTCACATGCTCCCAGAGTCATGTGAACAGCCTTTGACTATAAAAAGCAAAAGTAGATAAAAACTGCAGACTGGCTTGGTGCTGTCACGTTGGCACTCTATCTGTGATTGGAGGCATCATCATCATCCTCACGGCCAGCCAACATCTTTGTTCGTCTTTGAAAAAATGAGAGTTGGCATTTACCAGTGATGGAGAGAGAAACTGAAATAACCTTAAGGGGCTTGAACATCTGACACCAGCCTGAACCTATGACCAACAGCTGGTAAAGAAAGCTTCAGCAAAACTCCTGTGTTTAAAAACTTCTTTATAGGAAAACACTCACAGATTCTGTGTTTGGTAAATTGTGATGCAACACAACTTGAACCTTCCAACAATGCTCTGAGCTACACTAAAGCATGCTTACATGGTTTAAAAGAACACAGAAGCCAGAACTTAAATATACACATCATGCACATCCCAGATGAAAGCTTTTATGACATTTCATGGCATCAGCGCTTCTTTCAGCATTGCTTTACCCGTTAAAACAAGAGGCACAAACCTCCACTCATACTCTGACTTTGCTCTAAGGTTTTGCAACAAGAGGAAAGGCCAAAGTTAAACAAATGTAATCATATAGCAGTTTAATGCATGTGAAATGCTTTATTAGAAGAAAAGACTATGAGTTTATAAGTCTGTTGTCATTTTTGAACTCACAAGTTTCATGCAGCACACTTTGGTTATATAGCGGAAGGACATCCACAGACATAACTGCTGTTGTAGAGAAGCTCTGAAATTTACTCCACAGAAACATCCATCTATCCATCCATTTTCTAAACTGCCAGAGTCTAACCCGGCCACTCGTGGGCGAAGGCAGGGTACACCCTGGACAGGGCGCCAGTCTGTCGCAGGGCCCCACAAAAACAGAGCAACAAAATCTCACATCAATCAGCTCTATTTGTCAATCCTATTTATAAATGTCATTTATTCAGGTCTGTGACCCTGCATAGAACTAAGAGGTTTAGGAGATGCATGAATGAACAAACTCAGTATGATGATAAAGAGCAACAAAGAAAAAAAAAGAACTTTAACAGATCACTTTGACTTTTGCGTTTTGACAGCGTCACTGTCAAAGCGAATGATTAATTAAGCTGAAAGTTTACTTCTCCAGTGAGCCATGTCTCTTTAAAGCCAAAGAAAGTGGTCTACTGGTAGTCCAGATCAGACTTCATTAATGTCAGAATTTCATCTCTTTTGTTTCTAAGCGATCGCACATTTGAGGGGTGATAGCGGGAAGTGGAATCCGGCTACCTCGTTTCCGCAGCCTGTTGCGTATCCCTCGTCTTGAGGTAACCAGGTATGAGGACTGGGCTTCAACTGAGTGAAAAAAGTAGCAAAGGTCCAAAGAAAATATTGAAAGTTCAAAACTGCTTAAAAGATTACTGGTTCGTTCGTTCATTAAAAAAATAGATATGTGGAGGGATGACAAATTTTGATTGTCAAAAACTGCTTAAAATAGTTTTTCCTCACAAATATTTTGGTACTAAAAAGACTGGAATTGGTGTCAGCATCTGTAATGGGAAATCTTCCATAATAGCAGTCTCCTAAATATAAAAATGCAATCTAAATCCACTATATTTACTAAAGCAAAATAAAAATTTTTTTAATCCAACTGTGTCAAAATCTTAAGGGTGTATTCAGACTGGACACATATAGTTTACTTAAAGTGAACCAGAGTTTGTCTCTCCTGATAATCTTTTCAGTCTGAAAACATCCATGGGGATCCTGGTACATGACCAGGAACCGCTCTCAGACCCACCTTTCAAGGTGGTCTCAGTTTGTTTCCAATCTGACTGAGCTCCAGTTTGCTCTGTTTCCTCATTCTGAATAGGCTTCGTACTTGGGGAGGAACAACTGGACCAAAATGGCCACAGTTGCCGGTCATTACAAGATTCAAACAGAGTAGTGGAGCAACGATTAGACACAGCAATTCATTAAAATATGGTTTGGTGAATGCAGGCTCATTAAAACCACTTTTAATGACCTGACGTTGATACAGATATGTTCACAATTGATCAGCGAAATACAAAGTTTGGATAAGTGTACAATCTCAACAAGGATTACAGAATTTAGGACTTTTATTACTCTTTCTCTTGTTGCTTTGCCCCTCCATCATAATTCTTGGTCAATGACTGAAGAGATTTTTAGTCACATGGTATTGTTTAGTAGCTGTTGTTCAGAACAGAAATGTCCAGTTGACAGCAGTCTGAATACAGAACAAACGCAAGATTCAGGAATTGATCTGGACCAAATTAAGCGGACTCTGTCTGGGACGGACTTCTGCAGTCTGAGGACGCCCTTAAACTGTAGAGTCATTAACAAACCTGTTTCAAGTCACTGTCTAACACTGGGCTTTATCACAAAAATCAGTTCTTATAAACTGAAGGCAGAAAGCATGTACCAGAATGTAAATTTCCATGTGTACACACCCACCTCATAAACAGTTTAACTTTTTCTTTGTGTGGTATACATGTAGAAATTCCATTCTCAGAGTAAAAGTGCTATTTCAACTATGTCAGTGGAGGGAGTTATCCCACAATGCTGAGGATTTATTGCACCACTATCCCGCTCAATCAACCGACACAAACAGGACAGGCTGCATTCTGGCAAAATGTCAAAACAAGGAACATGAATACAGGTATATAATATATGAAGCACAGAGGCAAAGATTACCGCACATGTTTTAGCAGCAGCAGTTTTTATATTCTGAAAACCATGAAGTGTTTTGTCATTTACTGCACTAATTACATTCATTTATTGCACTACTTTACTGCACTAACACACACACATGCACACACACACACACACACACACACACACACACACATACACATACACATGCACACGACAAAGTAAAACACCAGGAGCAGTTACCGCTGAGAAGAAACTAAACACAGTAATGCCACCAAGATTTCTAATTTGACTTTTTGTTTATATATTTCTAAGCTCTTAAATGTTTTAGTCTTTCGTTTTTACAGTATATTTACTCGTTTTGACAGAAGCAAATTAGACTGCATCCAGGACTTTTATATTTAGATTTTTTTATATGATTGTATAATACCTTTGGCATACTAAGGAACAAATTATTTATGAAATATTAAGTTTTTTTTGTGGACTTTTTTCCTCCCCAGAAGTAAGATGACTCAATCTCTGAGGCTCCGTCTTTCGCTCCTTGTGGGCGCCGCCCATTTTGTGATGTCAACCTAGAATCGGCCTCGGCAGCGTGTCTTTGTTTCACCCACAAAAACAAACATTCCGTTTATATAGAACATTTGGGCTATGTGACCAGAACTACTTTTTCAGATGTGCGTCCACACCCAGCAGCCAATCAGATTAAAGTATTCACCCAGCCCAATTAAAGTGCAGAAACACAATGTTTGTTTCTTATGAAGTATTTTTTTAAATGACATTGCGAAGTAATTCTCAGTGAAGTCCAGCATCTTGTTAGATCTCATATTTTTTTGTGTAGCACTGATTTTTTTCAACAAATGAAGTCTATTCTTGCTGTATCTTAAAGTTGAAACTAGGATTTTGTGAAACACAGGTTCTTACTTTCAGAAATGTATTTTAAATTATTGTATTTTTATTTAAAAAGGTGATGATTAAAAACATATATATCATCAAAAGCAGCCATCTGTGTGAGTGACTCACAAGTCTCTGGGAACACAGCTTGTCAGGGTCCCTAGGCTCCTGGAGTGTTTGATGCTCCGGCCTGCAGGTCCAGATGAGGCTCCATCCTCTGCTCTGGTCTGTGCAGAGTGTCTGCATGAGAGCCTGGGCAGCTGCAGAGTGCCTGTGAAAAGCCGCTTCACAGCACATCGGATCTCAAGCTCCTGCATTAGTTCTATGTACGAAGGTTGCTCACAAGAGTCCCACTGCCTCTGATGGGAGAAAAAGTGGATGAAAAAATTATAGGTGTTTTTGATTACCTTGATTTTACTAATAAACAACTAAAAACCTGAAATAAAAATGAAATCTAAGACAGACATGTCTAAGAAAAGGTCACAAATGTTAGAAACAGGTGAGTTAGATAGGAATCTGACTGTGGATAAAGCACATTTTGAACTGGTCTTTTTAAGGCTAAACCTGAAGTCAAGTGAAATGCTGTGCTGGTCCTTGATAGAGCTGTGTATATACAATAGACAAGCTCTAAACAAGAACAGAACAGAATTCCACCTCAGTGTGGAAGTCATTCAGAAAACACAAGCTTTATATATTCACAACTAATGAAAATCCTTATTTTGATATAGCAAAAGCTGGAATCCAACATGTGCAATCCTCTTCATCATCATCCTCTGCATGAGGCCATGGATGCACTGAGCTTCTTCATTCAGAGACTTTAACACCTCCCTGCAGAAAAAAGTGATTTTACAGATCTCCCCCCCATCAGCTACAATCCTCAAAGACACTTTGTTGTATTATGTATTGTATTTTAGTGCTATTTGTTATCTGTATTTATCTGTTGTCTTTTGAACTATGGGAACAAAGTGATTTCCTTGTTGTATGATCAATGAAAGTTCAATTTTCTTTCTCTCAAAGTCCCACTCCAACCATATTTTTCCTTTTGTAAAATCGTTCCCAGTAGTTGTTTAATTATGACTGGGCAGTTTTTTGACAAAATAAAAAAAACGTTGTTGTTTTTTAAGTCATATTTAATGCTCAGTGGCAGCAGCTCATTAGAAATACAATTCTAATCGATAACATAACTGTTGGCTTGGAACAACCCCGCCCCCTTTCCCTTCCCGTAGCTGGGAGCTTTGTCTGTGCCCTCACGCTCGAGCTTATAGTCCCAAACTAGCATTAGCGGCACAAAAATAATGGCGAGCAATACTGGATCAATCCAGCTGTAGAGTTCTGAGCCAGAGGTCAGCTGGGATGAGGAAAATAAATGTGCGCAAGGGGACGGAGGAGCAGAGTGGTAAAAGAGACTTTGACACACCCAATTTCAGTGGTTGCATCATCAGTCACAGCTTTTTCAAGCATCCGGTTTCTGATCCAACAAGGTTTGAATGAAGAAATACTCAGAAACACAGTTTTAATCATAAATTATTTTATATAGGTCCTCTTTTAGGAGAAAAATGCTACAAGAACCTGTTCAAAACACAAAAAAGACCATTTTCATTAGAGTGGGTCTTCATAGATTAATCTATGAACAGATTGTATGCACAGAGGTGCTTCATATTGTCCTGGTATTACATTTTTTTCTGTTTTGATGCTCTGATTGATTACGTAAAGGCTTGGTAAATTTAAAGTGTATTCTTTGTTCACATTAAAGTGTCAAAAAGTCTTAATTTAGTTGTTAAAGATGGATTTTTTTGTTACTTGAGATAAAAAATCCTATTAAAACTGTTCAAATCTCAAAAGAAAAAAACACCAATAACTTTATTTATTTTGTTGAAAGGTTTTTTTATTTCTTAATATTATGTTTCTTAGAGTTAAAGTCTTAGAGAGCAAAAAAACGACAGAGGGCATTTTAGAAAGAAGACAAAACATGCATTAATTTTGTTGGCTTTGGTGACAGCAAGAGTCTGTATTTTAAAATAAACCAAGCCTGTAGAAACCACGCCAAGCACGGTTCACTGCGATATAAAGGTAACTGTAGCCAGAACCATTATTGTGAGACAGTAGCTCAGACAGGAGCTCCCATGGATTCTCTGTGAACGTCAGTGTTGAAGGAAAAGCAACAAGAGCCAGTTTTCTGCTTATCCTGTGACAGTATCTTTTTACCCGTCTGTTTCACCTTTCCATAAACACTGCACAACTCTTTTTTAGCTAAACATCCACAACAGCGCAGTCAGTTAGTACGAATGTAGCTTCCAGACTCTGGTATGGCTGGAAAAAAAATGATAACCTTTTACTAATTATGCGTTTCAATAAACAATGCAACTGTTTTCCCTCTGTCAAAAGGGAAAAGTAAAGGCAAGAATCATCAACTATCATGCAAGCGTAGCGCTCTATCGATGGTTTGAAAGCCAGTTTGATAACAGTCAACTTTTTTAATTCAGAAAGTAAATACAAATATAGAAAATACTTAATACGAAGCAGAAGAGGCTGACTTGTGTTTATTAAATCTTTGAAACTTAAAGGAATCTTACCTCTGTAGAGGTGAAAAACTTTGAGTTATTTCTCCTCATCCTTTCGGCTGTTGTATCAAGGGAACAACACAACTGGAAGGAAATACCAAAGAGGACGATGCAGGAACCTCATTTAAGATCAGATACAAGGCAGTGTGTGGCATGATTGCTGTGCAGTGCTGTCACTTGATGTGAAACTATTTCCCGCCTCTCTACAATCCTAACCTTTCAGTTTGTTCATCGACAAACGCAAATTGATTTTTAATTCATATTTAGTCATTTCTATCTAGCAATTTCCCATCAGGGAGAATAAAGTATATGAATCTCTTTCCATTTAGATTTCTTTATCTGGTTCATAATTCATAATCTTTTTTTTTTTTGCTCTTTTTTACTCCTTTTACATTTTAGTTTTAACTCCAGTGTTTTCCTCAGAGGGATCCTCCACAGCAGTGATGAATCCTCTTCAGTGAATGGGGTGGTTGCGGTGGGATTTCCTGGGTCTGGCTCCTTGCTTTATCTGGGGGATCCTGTGCAGTGCTGGCCTCCTCCGTGAACATGAGTGAGAGGGTCGCTGATGTGGGCTGGTCCCTAAAAGATTGTTTCTCCACTTAAGTATCAAGCAATATTTCTATTTCACATCTTTTCAATGTCTCCTTTTTTGCTTACTTGTGTGTGTGTCAGGGTGGTTATTGTGTGTAATTTCTAATTATTCTTTTTTTGGGTCTTGATTTGAGTTTCTAGCATTGGAAAGTGTTATGTGAAGAACTTTAAGCTACTTTAGTAGGAACAGTGCTCTACAATTAGCTTGATTTGATGGATGTGCAGCTGACAAATCTGCAGCAGCTGTGTGATGCTATCATGTCAAAATGAGCCAAACTCTCAGGAATGTTTCCTGTACCTTATTGAATCTCTGCCACCAAGGATTAAGGCTGTTCTGAAGGCAAAAAGTACCAACCCAGTACTAGCACAGTGTAACTAATGGTGTGGCCGGTGAGTGTATTTGCTAAATCGACAGCTTATTTTTCTATTGAATATACTTTTAAAACCAACTACAATTATTTACCATGTACTTTGACAATCATTTGTGTTATAACTTGAGTTTCCAGCTGCCTCCAGGCTCTTATTCTGTTTATTTCATGTAGCTGACATAATTTTACCATACATGTTTTATCTTAGGAAGATTCAGAATAAAACTGATTTTCTACATCCTTACATCATATTTTCTCATTACTAATGTGTTTGACAATTGCTCCGGTTGTGGTGGTCATTTTGGATCCTCCGTGACTTCACACAATCTTAGATTTATTTTTATTTTTTTAGGGGAGGGGGGCCTTTCTATAGTGAACTTCTAAACTGTAACTGGGTATTGTAAACAAAGTAAAAAAAAATGAAATCATGTAAAGTAACAACCTCTAACCTCTATTTTTATATGTTTCACCTTATTCAACAAGTGAATAATGAACAATGAATGTCTGGCGCCATCTAAAGGTTTTCTAGCCAAAGGATGGTGAGAAATGGGCAAACATCAAAATCCAGCACCCAATTTTTGAACAAAAGTAGTGTGTATTTTCAGTTATTCAAACATCGCATATATAGGTTTTGATGTTGTGATAGAGTCAAACAGATACAACAGTGGCTGGTGTTCTTTAGCTGGGAACTGATTGAAACGGAGCAGAGATCCAGCTCGCTCAATCACTCATTGCGACAGTAACTTCTGAAATGTTGTGTCTGGTTCCCCCCACAGGCAACGGGCTTTGGGCCCTTAAAACAAAAAACAAAGCAAAAAAAAAAAAAAAAGAAATTAAGATATTACAATCCAGCTGGAAAAAAAAATCAAAGAACAATTGTTAGCAACAGAGGTTTGGGTGAATGCATGTACCTTATACATGCTGCAAACCAGACTGAAAAGTGCGGTTCCGGCCTTCTGCTGCAGGTCCTCTGAGTGTTCCTGCAAAATGATACAGAAAACAAAGTAACTAAAAAGGGCTTAAGCCTGAACTTTTACATCTGGTGTCTTTACTGTGTTTATTGTGCAACTAATAAATATCTGAAACGACCAAAACTATATTTTCTTAATATCTTTATGCTACTTTGATATCTGTCAGGATTCAATGTTTCATAAATGCCATTTCAAAAACCGTATTTTGGTGACCATTGCAAATGTTTTGCTTTTTAACTAAAACATTTGCATATTTTTCAATAATAATTTTTAATTAAAGGCTGTAAAAAAAAAAAAAAAAACATTTTGAATGAGTGAGGGTTTTTTTTCATCTTGTTAGACTGCAATTTAATGTAACCCCACAGTATTGAGGAAATTCCTAGTTAAACTGTGATTTATTGAAAATGGTCCCATGATGGTCACTTGTCAATAATTATGTTTTTTATTTTATTGTCCCCAATATTTCATCTTAACTTCAATTTTCTCTAAAGTTTAATGACATTATTAGAAATAGAATTAAAGCCTGCAGGCGCCACCCACTGCCGCCCTCGCCACCCGCCTTTGACCAGGCCTCATTTGCTGAGCAGGCGATCTGTGCTCTTGTCCTCAAGTCCTACATGGAAATCTAACCAACTCCCCCTCCTGTCAGGCTGGCAAGGTTTTATTGGCGATTTGTTACAAGAATAAAGCTGCATTCACACTAAAAGTGATTCAGGCATCCAGGGTGTCTAGTTTCAATGTACAGATGCAATCAGAGGTTCTGCAAGATGCTTTGAGCATTGGATGTGGCACGATTGGGCGTCATAGCAAGAGTTCAAAATTTTTTACTTTGACAATTCAATTCAACTTTATTGATCTAGCCCAATATTACAAAACAGCCGTCTCAATGGGCTTCACACAGGTTAAAAAAAAAGAAGTGGTGTGCCGTCATCCACACAAAGACACAAATATTGTTCAAATTATATGTTTTATTAATGTACATCTATTTTCTAAACAAGGTCAGCAGGTTTACAGGGGATGTACACTGACCTCCTAACCTGACTTACCCCATTGATGGTCACCCAAGGCACATACTGGTGTGGAGGCTTCAAGCCTGCAGTCTGTAGAGCATTCTGGTGCATCAGCCAGTTTCCCAAATCTCCTTTCACGCAACCGTTTAATTTGTCCATGCTGAGCTGAGGATCATACACCTTCAGACACTGCAGGCAACAGGTGGCATTGCATCAAAACACAGAACATACCTAAAGCTGCACACACACGTGCACAAAGACACAAATATTACTTACGCTCTCAACTGAACCAAGAACATCAGCGGACGACTCCATGCAAAAGATTATCGGGAAAGCCATGTCACTCATGTTCAGTAAACAAGTCTGGAGAGAGGAATACAGCAGATCAACCAGTGTCTCTGTTGGGTTTTGACTTACTTTTGTATCAAGAAATGTGTTAAACATATCTGAGAAAAACAAAAACATTTGTATGAACTAGGGATGCACCGAATATTCGGCCACTGAATGTATTCGGCCAAAAACTGCAAAAAAACAACCTTCAGCTTCAGTGGGAGTGAGGCTGAATAGAGGCGCTTGATGCAATGACTCAATCAAGGCACATCGGCGATCTAGTGCCTACTTTAAAATGTCGGCTGTTTGGAAATATTTCAAAGTGCTTGACAGAGATAAAAGATCTACAGTTTGCAGTGGCTGTGGAACTAAATTATCGCGAGGGGGTTCATCAGCCAAAACTTTCACCACACCTGCGTTTACGGGACATTTAAAAGTTACACCCCGAACAGAACGAGGCATATGAGAAAGAGACGGCTTCGGGGGACTGAAAGGAAGGCTGGCGGTGTTAGCGGCACTCCTTCCGTGTCTGAAGTGTTTGAAAGGATGAAAAGATTTGAAGGGGATAGCGCCACAGCGAATGAGCGTTGCACACACTCAAAGATAATAATTCTGTTGGAATTGATGTTTTGTTTGAAGGCCTAGCCTTATGAAATGCACTAGCACTTGAATGATAAAATAAAAAAATACGAATTTGTTCTAATTGAAGTTTCAGTTCCGTACAGTTTCTTAATAAAACCCAAGGAGTAGAAATTTTTAAAAAAGTGTTATTAACTGAATACCATCTACTTAACACGCTGATAAGATAAAAGGTACAGCAAGACCAGGATTTTTTTCCCCTCATCTCATTGGGGAGCAATGATGGTAACCTCTGGAACTATGGTAGGCGATTAATAAGAAGTTTGTGGTCAGTGTTTCTTTGATTTCTCAGATGTTTTCCTATTTTTTAAAGTTTTAAATTATAGCACTCTTGATCTCTTGTTTTTTATGAAGTTCATGATTAATTGGTGGGGTAAAAGTAAAGGTTGGAAGTTTGTTATAATAAGAAAACGTCATAAAGTCCCTTTTAAAATTGTGTTTAGATAATTTACTGCACGACAATGTCACAAATTTAAATGAAAATACCTCAAAATAAAGCTTTTCACAACAATTATTAGGTTTGATTAAAATAGATTAATTAATTACAAGTCATGATTAATTAATTGAGCTAAAAAATTAGTTGCATGACAGCGCTCATTTACAAAAAAGTCTGGTTACATAACTTCAAATTGCAGTGGAAATGTTTTCCTACTATCAGTATTTTGTTCATTTGAGGTGAAATTTTACCTCAATCATGTTGCCCAGGCACTCGTTTTCCCCATGCTGGCACTCAAAAACATATTTCTGTCCCTCAGTCGTTTCCTGGAATTGTGTACACAACAGATGCAGTTTAGACAGATGATTTGAAACACAAATGTTCCTTTAATTTCCATTTTTTTGTCAGCTAAAATTGTGATGCACATTTTTGTACCTGTCTTTTTTCAAAATTTACACTTGAAAAAAACAACTTTAGCCAAATGGTTCCAGACAGAATTATACCTGCGCGTTGCCATAGGGCACCAGATCGACAGACATGATGTCATTCAGCAGGATCCAGGTAGGGAAGAGCATCTGCACAAGAAAAGCCCTGCAGCCTGGACACAGGCTCTCATAGTAAAGCCCCACCTGAACAGGCTCGGCTGTAAGACGAGACCTGGTTATATTGTTCTCCAGGCACTGTTTCAGAACCTAGGAGAAAAAATGCACTCCATGAGAATAATGCCAGACAATTTGCTGAGTTTTGCTCCACACATTACATCAGACCTGTAGGTCTTTAAAATGTTTGTTTCTTTATTTGTTCAAGACAGGGACAGCATATATTGATATAACATTTCAAAATGCAAATATATAAGATTACAGCTTTGTAGGCAAATTTCTGTGTATTAAAAAGACAAGTTAGGTCAACATAGAAAGGATAACGGAAAGTGAACAACAGCAAGCACAAAACAACTGAGATGGCGTTGTCAATAGCCAAGCACATTAGTAAATTCATTAAACAAACTAGCAACAACCAACCAAGTAACAATATGAATAAAAACAGATCCATATTTAATTAAGATTTTTTTTTAATCTGGTAATCAATTACACTGAACTAAAATTGAAATCCAGCACTTTTGTTTTTGCTCACGACGTATGATCTCAAAGATCTGAAACATTTTCTACACACACAAAATAATCACTAGTCTCAAATATTGGTCATGAATCTGTCTAAATTTGTGGTAGTGAGCGCTTCTCCCTTCCCGAGATAATCTATTCCACCTCACTAGTGTGCCATGTCAAGAAGCTGTTGAGACAGCATGGTTATTGCACAGGTGTGCATTACTCTTTTTAATTTTGATTATGCAATTTTTTGCCAATTTTAAAAGAAAATGTTTTTTTTCCTAGGTCACAGTGTCTGCAGAGCAGCAGTAGTTCCTCAAAAATTTGCCTCTGAGTTATGGGCAGAACTGTTGGTGTGGAAGTAAGCCAGAGCTCATTTCCCATCACACCATCCATATGGAATCAAACTACCAACTGGAGAGCATTCAAGAACACGAAAACAATAAATGTCACATTGCTGGCTTATCCACGTTCCGTGGTTCATGTGGTTGATGGTTGTAGTAGTGCCAGCAAAAATGCAGAAGTTTTACCTGTTTTTTTTTTTTTTTGTGTACAAAAGTAAGTCAAGGGCGAGTAAACCTTTACTTCCCATTTCTTTTGTTTTATAAGAACTTAATGTCTTTTTGGTTTTTTGGTTCTGGTTTTTTTTTTTAACCACATATTCTAGTCTAGACAAACCATTTGAAGTGGGCGGAAATATCAAAGTCTGTGAAAGTAATTATAAATTATATTAAACCTTTGTTTAATTTGAGTAAATGTAAAAACAGAGCTAAATGTGTTTGCCAACATTTAAATTCAATTTCCAAATGTACAAACCACAATTGAATGTGTTATCAGTGAAGATACCCTTTGTCAGGTAAAGATGACTGTAAACTGAGTCACTGAACACATGATTCAAACCATTTCCTAAAAGCAGATCCTGTAAAGTCAGCTGATCTGCATTCATTGTTAAGTGAGGTAACGTTCTGAAAACACAGCAGTTTGGCTGTTAAATATTGACTTAACTCGAATTCTCTGTCTAAGAAAAAGTCCAAACAAAACCTGACAGAAGCTTCGGCCTCTTATCTCCTCAGTTTATGTGATTTTGTTCATAAGCAAACAGCAAAGGATAGACAAAACATGCACTAACACAAATATCACAGCAGCCTAAATTAAACGTAACAGATGCTAGATATCCTTCAAGTGAAAGTTAATGCACCAAAAGAAAGATTGTATGCTTTAAAGTTTTTTTTTTTTAAATCAAAACTGAGAATTACTACAGAAATGACAATCACTCACTCCGCACTGAACGGCCGAGTTGACGGAGGAACACCACTTTGCCAGCGGATATGGACAGGAGCAGCTTCCGAGTGGAGAGTTAAGGCCAACCGCGAAAATGACCAGCAGAATGCTAGTCTTCATCTTCAAGTGCGACCAAAGTCTGCGCAGACAAACACAACTGTGACAGTATAACACACTTAACAGAAGCAGCAGCCCCTTGGTAAGTCAACTTATTCTCAACAGCAGCATGCTTCCTCAACCAACTACTGAACCCTGATTGGCTCCTGATTGGCTCGTTAGTGCGTCACTTGTAACTAGGAGAAAGAATTGTCTCTGCTTTGGTAATTCAAGCATACCTGGTAACCCCGTTGTCATGGTATACCTGATAAGTCTGTTGTGTTTGTGCAGTTGTTTTGTTATTGTGTACGCACAGAAAAAGATTAAATGACAACACCTTCATTTTGCATTACTTTTTAACTTACATCCTGTTATTGTATTCTAAAATTGTATCAAATTTTAAAGATTCAATTTATAGATTTAACTTTGTCTATTTTTGAAGCCCAGCTACCCTAAAGAAATATACACTTTTTGTTCAAACCTTTTTTAAACTTAAACATTTTGAAATCACAGAAAAATTGAATGCAACATCCAAAGAAATAATTCAGATGTCACCATAAAACAACAGGCTTTTATTTTATTTTTTTAAATGTTACGGAAAGACAAAAGTCATTTTTATCAGCCACTAGACTGCAGTTTTTCATTTTTTTCAGTACAGTCTTTGTGTCTACATCTTTTGGATCAAACTTTAATTCTTCACAGTTAACATCGTAGCATCAGCTCGAGGCAGCCTTGTGAACACTTTACTTCCTCCCTGAAATCACAACCTCAGCCAAACAACAATTCTAGTGTTACATATGTCCTTCTTCTTTTTTTTTCTCAGACGAAACTTTGGCAATTCAAAATACAGACTTAAACTATGCTAGGTGTGTCATTTAATCAGTAAAACAAATACATTCAAAACCATTTGAAACTTCACAATGTTTGTTTCTTCTTTGTCTAGCACAGACTGTACAGACCATATAGAAAAAGCCCCAAACTTTTTAGGCAAAGGTTTGTACATTCTATACTCCTTTTTGAGGGGATCCACAAGAAATTAGTCTTTTCTTGACTGGTCCCATGTCTAATTCATGACTCTTAGATGTTTAAACTTTTGGATGTACCAGTGACTCTTTATTGTAGAATTGGGGGACTAATTACACCCAAAGACATACAGTTTATGATTACTGGACAAAGCAGAGTGTGACGTCATACATAGAAAATAGCTCTCCGGCTCTCACATAATGAGGCCAATTCAGGCGCCATTTTTCCACATTGCTGGCGCCAATTGGAGCCAGACGACAGTTATAGGTCAGAGTCGGTCTGAGTCATGGCTTTAGAGCAACTTCTCTCGCCAATCATGAGTGAGCTTGTTGGAAGTACACAACCTTTCCACTGAAAGTGGGCTCGGGAGAAGCTGTCAATCAAACGTTTAAGATGGGGCATGTGGGCACCACCTCGAACGTTTGAGAGGTGGCGCTATCAGACATGCACACTCCCACGCACACACACACCAACTGGTCAAAACTTTACATGAAAATGACCAAAATGTCAGTGGCTTTAGAGTCAGTCCTCCTTATCTTATTTTCGTTTTTAAAGTCTCTCAATCTCAATAAAGGTGTGTTGGTTCAGCGTTGGTGACAATGATGACACTGCCTCACCTGCCACCCCTGCCTCTTGCCGCATGTCCCAGTGTACTGTGATTTCACCTAAAGAGCTGACACTAATGACTTAGCAAATTACATGATTTCCAGCTACACCTCATAAAAACTGTTAATCATAAGTCAAATAACTTGCACTTTACTAGTCTCATGGGGTTCATAAGACACACACATTATTACTGTCTTTAAGAGTCTCTATCCTTAGCTGTTTTGTTTTACCTCTGCTGTCATTGTTAAGTAGACCTTGCATGCGTGTTACTTCTAGCTCTAGCAGTGTGTCACTAAAGGAAAGAAAAGTGTGTGTATAGCTGCTAATATCCATGCAGAACTCATACCTCAGTCCTGACTAGTGCTTTAAGTGGACAACAAGAGGTGGTACTCTCTTTCATAGAAGTCGAAACATAAAATACAGAGAATCTTGAATGTAAATATTAATCAATAAAAAAAGTCCTTTTTTACATGCACCATAATATGAAAAATGAAAGAGGGAGCTCAGTACAAGTCTACATAGAAATGTAGTCATACATTGACAGTGTACATATCAATATTTTAAATGGGTAAACAATTACAACATTGATTTTCATCTGATTTAATGATAAGCAAACAGGCCACAAACAAAAGTGTAACAAAGGTGTAGCAAGTTCTTAATATGAAAAAACTAAGTGATGCTGTAATTAAATGAAATGTGCTGATCAAAAGAATGTTAAAATATACATTTAAAAAAATTATAACTAAATTACATTAGTTTACTGTCACTTTTGTATGACTTGTTGAAACATACATAGAACATTCAAGACAAATTCTAAGTAAATTTCTTCTGTCCTGTATAAGACACACAATGTAATATGAAAAATGAATCAGACCACGCCAAATAACAAACATTGTTCTAGGTCGTTGTCTTTAGAAAAGTCTCCAACAGGTCTTGGGGTCCACTTTTTTAACTTAGGGCTTCACGAGCTGTCATGGATCTGTCAGCAGCTCCCACCTCTGACCACCAGAGGGAGCCCTCGCCTGAGTATTGAGCACTCAGTTCCTTCAACTCCCATCAGCCTTTGCCTGAGCTGTTTCCTGTTGTTGTCATTAAATACCAGCTCCAGACTTCACTTCAATGCGAAGTCTTGTTTTGCTTTGCTGACAGTCTGAGCAGTTATTCCTAGTTTGACTTCCTGGTTCTCTGACCTCTTGCATGTTTCTTCGTTCTCCTGCCTCGCCCTAGTGTTTGGACCTTCGCCTGGACTCTGACCACATTTATGTCTTGCACCTGCTCTACTCAGGTAAAACGTTTGCATATGAATCCTAACGCCTCAGCCTCCTTATTACACAAGTTAACTTTTAAAAGCAACAATAAACTCATAACCACAAATGATTTGTGATTCCTGTACTTATGAGTTCCTTTTGTTACATAAATGCAAATGTCTGTCTGATGTTTAGCATCAAAGCCAAATTGATTATCATTAGAAAGAATAAAATAATTAAATGTTTCAAGTAAAATAATTTCTAATGTGAAAGATTAAGTGGTAAGATTTCATACTACAACCATTTATATAAATATAAATCTTATTTATTTTTTCTGCAGCGATTCACTATTTGCAAAAAGAGTTACAATATATATGGATTTCCTTCATTGAGCACCAGCCATTTCTGATCAGCATCACTTCGAACTACAAGAACTGTCAGGACACCGTTTCCCACAATACATTGTTTTGTAGTCTCGTTGCGGCTTCCTGTCAGCGCAGTACCAAATTTCAACTAGGTAGGCACCTAAGTTGCTCCAGTCCCTTTATGATGATTGTCATCATGTGACATCAGAGTGAAAAACTATTCAGCAAACATCATGCACCAGTTGATCTGCTCAACACTGCGCCCGCATGGGCCATCTCAAACCCTCTTATTTCTGGGGTTGAGGCCTGATGCTGCTAGCGACTTGTTTCACAAGCGCATATGTATCACGCAGGAAACCAGAGTTTGATTTCCAGGTGATACCCAGGGGGCGCAATGAGAAATTGATGGGGCAATTAACTTAACAATGATAAGATACTAACATAATCCAGTGGGGATCCTTGAGCAAGCCCCTAACGCTACTGCAAACAGTCCACCGTTGTTTTTCCACATCAAAATAATCCAAAGGGAGCATTATTAGAACATTCTAACACACTGTATGGTCACATGTCTTTGCTAAATTCAAAGTGTTTCCACACATTGGACTGTAATGATGGTTAATAATTTTTGCTGCATCACACGTGTGTTTCCACTGTGATGGAACTTGGTCGTTTTTAAGTTATGGTAAAATATACCCATGCTGCAATCCAGATGCTATTTTCCAAGATAATTGATTTATTTAATTTGGAAGGATTATTTAATGATGTTAGTCTATTTTTTTAACACCTTGCCTCAAACAGATCGATCTGGTTGGATAAATCGATTAACCGACTAATCGTTACACCCCTAGTTATTAGGTTATTACTCTAAGTGACTGGATGACTGACAGTTATTCTCTCCAGCCATTCCGACAGCACCTGAACGCCACTCATGCTCCTCCTTTACTTGCTGACGCGGCTGCGCAGTGCAGTGAACAGTGCATTGCTGCAAAGTTTGTATCCCCTTCATCGGAATAAAGAATTGTTGATGCATGTTGTTAAGGACAGCGTGTTACTGAGGTTTCCCTGAAGTCGGGGGAACGTTGCGGAGTGGACATGGGCATCGCGGGTTCGAACCCCGTCGGAGGCGCGCCTGCAGCGGTGCTCTGGAGTCCTTTTTCTTCCAAACTAAAAGGAGTTTCCGCTGTGAGACTGATGGCCTAGCCTCCACCCATAGAAAATCAACGTCGAAGATGCCCCCCGCTCTAAAAAATACACGTTCTTATACTTTGATTTAGTTTAGCCGTAACCCCCACAATGTCGGATCAGAACTACTACTGGACCGTGCTGCCGAGCTACAAAACGAGCTTTGTGACTGGGGCCATGATGAAAAGATCGAGGAGGTAAAAGCTAAACGCCGGTTTTCTTTCTTTCTTTCTTTTAATCGCATTCTATACACATTGAAGCAATGTAGTTTGAACTAAACACCGCACTGCTGTTCTTCTACCTCCATCCCTGCTGTAGTTTAAGTCAAAGCATTCGTCGCTGACGTGTAGCTGTTTGGTGCACGTAAACGCAGCATCTACAGTGGTCTTCGTTTCTGACTGCATCGTGGTTGAAGGCCCGCAGTGATTCACTCTCTCCTGCATCTGCCGGAGCTTGTTCTTTGACGGAAGAGCGAGTCGATGGGCTTAGCTAGCTGGTACTGTCGCACAGATCCAGGGGGAGAGATCAAATGATCGATACTCCTTTCTGTTCTGAGATCGAATTCAGAGCTGTTTCAGTGCTGGATGGATCTCTCGCGTCTTTCGTGTATCACCACAAAGGTGGGATTGTAATCTTGGCAAAGAGTAGGGTATTAGTATTTTTAACCCAGATATGACTACAATGACGTTTGTTATTCTCATGTTCTGTCTTGTCTGACATGGATTAAAAATCTTCGAGGTTTAAATCAGAAAAGGAGTTTTTGTTTTTAGGCTAAGTGTCTTTTACATTAAATTCATTTTTGTTGTTGGTGGGATAGCTCTGATTCCATGAGCTAACTATCTCTCTGTGCTAAGGCCAGTGGCGGTTCTGGCACAGATGACGCCCCTGGGCGAGCCACACGAGTAGCGCCACCCAATGCCCCCCTCACGACCCAAAACCAAACAATTCAAATATTTACCAAATACCAATTATAAAAAGGACAACTAGAAGCTTGTATAGTACTGGACTGTTATAAAAAATACTAAAAGTAAGAATAAATATTAAAAGGATAACATCACACATAAGTTTGTTTGAGGTTTCAAATGACCTTCATTATAAGATTCAAGAAAACTTTATACAAATAGTGGAACTTAAAGCTTGTAAATTTTTATAGCTTATTAGGCTGTCTTTAAATGAATTAAAATAATTTAATGTATCTGTTTATAAACAACAATAACAAAAATATATTAGCAGCTGTTATAAGGATAACATCACACATGTTTAATTGAGGTTTAAAAATACAAATATCACAAGTAAACCTTGAAAATACACTATGAACTCAGTCTCTTAGTAGAAACTAAAACTGTGCTGACAAAAATATTTCAGAAGTCCATCTAAAATAAATAGAAAAATAGAGCACTCTTAAAAAATATTTAGACAAATATATAAAAGTAGAGAGGATTGAAGCTGTATATTTTTTTTGCAATTTCTGACAACAAGCTGAGGAACCACCACAAAGTATTTCTAATAATACTAAGAATAAGAGACAAAGTACTGGATATTTGCAAAAACCTAAATAACATGACAGCAGGTCATCATGTTGTGTTAGGCTATTTTAATGAAAGCATGAGTGAAGGAATTAATTAAAGTTGGTTGGATATGAGTGAATATAAAATTGTATTTAATTAGCTGCATTTAATGCACAAATTGAGTTTGGAATAACGAAACATTAAAAGCACATAGGTAATCAGCTACCTTAGCCTAACTCTTCAAATATTATTGTGCATGTTTAATAAAGTTGTCTTAGGCTTAAATAATGACATTAACAAAGTTCAATATCATACCTTTGCCCTTTTCACACTTCTCTTGGTCTTTTGTTCTAAATTGAGCGCTGGATGGTTTTATCCTTTTCATTTTATTGTGCTTATGAAAATAAACAGGTAAGCATCCTCTGACACCAACTACCACTTAGCCATCGCATCAGCTCGGCCTCGGACTAAACCAATACTTATTATAGTGTGTTTGAGAGATTTGAATTGAGTTTAGAAAATACATTCATGGTGAATGAAACCTGTAATTTAGTGAGATGAATTAAAGTGGTTTATTTTAAAAGTAGTTTGAGCTTGAGGTGAGCGTTAGACTGAAAAACACTCCCAATTATCTGTGTGTGGCTCACCCAGCCCATGTCGCCCATATCAAAAACTGCTACTGCTAACAGCCATGCTACAAGTTCTTTGGTTGCTTGAAAAAAAGCTTGGTTATTACCTCCAAACTAACTTTCCTGTAATTTGTGTTTTTTTGGTATTCATGGCATTGTAACTAGTAAATATGTCTATTTTTCAATACACATTTTGCTGGAAGCACGTAATTCTGGTCTACTTGTGTTTGCATAGACTTTTCATTGAAAGTGGTTGAACTATTTGATACACGAGTCTGTCATCTCTCCGCAAGAGCAAATACAAATTTCTTGTACTTTTTTGTCTTAGAATATTTTTTGTTAGCTAGGGAAAAGAGATATATATGATCTTTGTGACCTGATGTATCAGATATGAGACAAAACGAAATTCATATGTAAATGAAAAAAAAAACTTTTTTTTTTTTTTTTTTTGCTTGTTTGTTTAGAGGGACCTATAAAGGCTCCAAATCCAAATTATTTTAATTTTCTGTCAGTTATTTAATGGTTCAGGCTTTACAGGGTTAAGTTTGTCCAAAGGAGTTTACTTCATTGTTTGAAAGGGAATTATGGGAAGTAAATAAAAGTTATTTATTCCCTTTCATGCTTTGCATTACTTTACTTTTTATTTTTTGTTTTCTTAACATAAATGATCACTATCCAGTTCTAGTTATTTATACTTAATATTTTTGTATTTTCAGTTATTTTGTTTTCATAAAGTTGTCAATATTTTATTTTTTAAGTCTTTGATCCATTTAAATGTGAATCGGGTATTTATCCAAAAAGTCAAACATAATTGAGTTTTATTGTGTTCAGTGTGTTTGTTGTTTAAGAAAGTAAAGTTGTTTTTTTTCCACTTCTCACAGCAAGAACAACAAGAAAAGAGACCTGGTAGGGACCCCGTCACCCGAACTCTCACAGCCACTTTCACCTCTCCCTGTCACCAAAGGTACTTGGGAAATTTGGAGTTGAACACCTTCTGCTTACAATGTTCATCAGGAATGATCAAGAATTAAACTTTGTTTAACCTTTGAATTTGTTATGTACCTATTTAAGACTTGATTGTTTTAATTTGTCTCACAACAGCAGTGCTAGTTTTTATCTGAGCTGGAAAATAAAGAAAGCAAGCATTTCTAAAGGCCACTGAAAGTGTTGTTTATTTACTCTAAGGAATTGGTTTTAAAAAAGCCTTTTATATTATTTAGGCTGCAGTGTGATCATGAGTTTTGCTGTCTCTGACACAGCCCATCTTTGATAAAGCACAGAAGAAGAAAAAAACAATCTATCAAAATTCCAACACAAAGAAATGTCTGACTTGAAATTTTCCAGAAGACAAACAGCACTTGGTTCTAATTGTTAAGTTTCTTGAAATATATGTTTGCACATAATTACAGAAAGACGTACACAGGTCACTCCTCTCAGAGTTTTCAAATGATGTCTTTTGCTTTTCCAGCAGGGTGCAGTCCTACGGAAAGCCCCAGAAATGTGTCTACCAACACATCCACCAACTCCCAGTTTGCCCGCAGGTAAAGTGATGTTATAATTTGAAAACACTCATTTTTTTATTAACAGATACATCTAAAAACTTGATTATCAAGTATGAAAAAAAATATTTTAACATGTATTTTCAAAGAAAACACAAACAAACCTAAGACTAGACACAAGTAATGTGCTTGTATGTGTTTGGACAGATGTCTGCTAGAAAAATGGGTGCCAGGCCATCTAATCAAGCTGATTTAAACTACATTAAACAAGAGCAGAAAATCTTAGATTTCTGTTTGAGGCAAGATCAAAAATAGAAGTTGCTGGAAGCAAACCCACATGATTCAAGATGTGTGTGGCCTGCCGTCTGTCCCTGCTTTGGTGTTTGTATGATCTTGCTGTTATTGATAAGTATTACACATAAAACGACCTGTCTTCTGGTGTATGACCGACAGTCACTTCTGGGTTTCTAATTTTTTCTGAACATTTCGAATTGACATCACTCTGGTGGCCAAAAAATCATTATCACTGTTTCTGGAAGAAATTGCAGTGTTTCTCTGCCGCCCTCCTGGGGTCCCTCCCCCATGGAAAAGACGCCACCGTTGCCTCAGTAAAAGAAGTGGCCACATTTTGTTCTGAAAGACTTGAAAGGCCCGTTTTTCTGGACACACCAAGGCAAAGCTCACTGACTTGAAACATTTCTGCCTTTCGCACCGCTCACTGCAACCGGTGATCCGCTGGCTGACACCTATTGTTGGCTTTGAGGGGCTGCCACAGGCCCTGCTCGCCCCGCCTGCGCAATCAACGGCCTCTGTGCCAGAAAACCGGGGAATCTGGGAGTTCTGAATCATCAAGGAATGCCGCAGACACGCTCGGGTTTGCGTTGCTAAATGCGTGGTCCATTTTAAACAAATCTTTTTATTTGAATGACACCCTCTCATTGGAAAGTCTGGACTTCCTGAGCCTGACGGAGACATGGCAGCGGGAGCCAGACCGCACCCACCTGAATGAACTGTGGCCGCCGAACTGCTCTGCGCCCCCCGCTCATCTGGACGGGATGGGGGTGGGCTGGTTTTCTTCCATCAGAACCTTTTTCCCAGCACCAAACTGAACTCTGACCGTTATGGCTCATTTGAACTCCAGATCATCGAGGTTGTGTTTTACTGCATTATCATTTACCGCCCTCCTTGTTTTTAATATTTATTTCAATATTTACATTGATAATTCTTGTGTTTTTTTGCGGCAGAATTACTATTTTTAACCGAATCATTTAATTTTATTCAGCATATTACAGGTCCCACCCATGACAAAGGTCATACTTTGGACCTAGTTTTTTCTCTTGGGTTGGATATTGATCAACTTTGTGTGAAAGACAGCCATGTGAGTGATCATAGCTGGATCTCCTTTAGTGTGACATTTCCTCTTTCCCCCTCGCAGTCTCCTCTTGTGTTTCAGCGATGTATTCAGTTCAATAAAACTGATGTTTTTGATGGTTTTATTGAACTGAATTGGTTTGACATGAATTTTTTAGAGTTTTTACAATGCCGATTATTTTTATGCAATCCTTTAACTGTCTTTGTGAGACCATTATAACATGGTTGCTCCTGTCAAAGTAAAAACTGCCTGTCCTAAAATCCTTCTCCATGGATAAATATTTACTGTAAATCACAGTACCCCCAAGGCTTCTCCTTACCCCTACATTTAGCCCCCTAAAAAGAGAGTTATGGAAAAATAGTGTCTTCTAATTCGGACATCACTCCCACCTAATGACATCATCAATAGTTGCTGGTCATCTGTGTCACAAATCTATGTCCCACAAACCAAAATTGTATTTCTAATGAGCTACTGCCGCTGGGCATAAAATATGTCTTAAAAAACAACAAAAGCTTTTTGATTTTGGCCAAAAACAGTATAGTCGGAATTAAAAGACTACTTGGAACGATTTCACAAAAGAAAATATATGGCTGGAGTGGGCCTCCCTTGTTTCTCCTCTGGTTTTTTGCACATTATTTGCATCGTTCTCTTTTGCATCTGTGCAGTCAGTTCATGTTGAACAAGATTTAGGTCTGTAGAAAGGGAAGCCTGTAGTTCAACATGAACAGCCTCTGACTAGTTTCTTTCTGTTTTGTTTCAGCCGAGCAGATGGCAGAAGATGGTCTATTCCCTCATCTGGATACTGCACAAATGCTCACAGCTCATCAGTGTCGGTAAGCCAGCCTTCAGTCACAACAATCTCTGCACCTTACTAGTTATTAAGGGTCGTCACCAAACCACTACTACACATGATAACATTTAGTACCATTTTTGTTTGCAGAAGTACAGGGTTTAATCATATTTGGACATAAAAGTTAGGTGAAAATCTTCCCCCTGTAATCTTGAAATGTAGTTGAAGTTTTTCATTTATGTTGCTCAGCCTTGACATTTCTTTCGTTGCTTCTTTGGTGGAGGTGTCCTTTCTCCTCTCTTAAACATTTCTTGCTTTTGCTTTGTTATTTCTTTCATTTTTTTCTTCTTACATAAAGGAGAAACTGAGGGGAACTAGTTTTATGCACAAGCTCTTTGTCTGGTTAACTCCTGATCCATGTAAACAAGAACCACATATCGTCCATCCATCTTCTTCCGGTCATCCGGGTCACGGGGGCTGCAGTCTAAGCAAAGATGCCTAGACTTCCCTCTTCCCGGCCACTTCCTTCAGCTCCTCTGGGGGGAGCTCGAGGCATTCCCAGGCTAGGGAGGGAGTGAAGTAGTCTCTCCAGCGTGTCCTGGGTCTTCCACGGGACCTCCGCCCAGTGGGACATGCAGTAGGCATCTGGACCCGGATAGGTGAATATTGGAGCATATTTACCGACCGGTAAATTGAGAGCTTTCCTTCCTGGCTCAGCTCTCCTTACCACAACGGATCGGTACAGCGAACTCAAAAGGCCGACACCGCCAACCTGGAGTTTGAATTTTACCCATTTGAGTGACAACTGCTGAGACATTAACTTTGACCAAATGTTACAATTGTGTTATTTATGCAGAGAACCAGACAATGAAGTCAAGTTATTGAAAAGAAGGTAACTCTTTCTGTTGAATTTGCTTTCAGATTTCTTCTTCTCAAGAGCTGTTGCACCAATTGCCTTTTCAACCCACTCAAGATGATCTCCACTTCCTCTTCAAACATTTCCGCAGCACAGAAAGCATGCCAGATGAAGAGGCTCTCAACACCGTCCCTCCTCATCGATACCGTTCACGCAGTCTCAGGTATTTTTGCGTGGTGAAACACATTTTTGGCAGTGTCGTAGCATTTCATTTCATATGTGAAATGTAGTTAATTCTTTTAAACTGCAGTGAAGAAAAACATTTTTTTATCACACACTGGGATGGGAGAGACTTGTAAAACTACAAGTTTAGCTTTAGCTATGCTTAGTAAAAAGGTAAATAAAAAAAAAAAATCACATGTTGGTTTGAGCAGCCCCTCCTGCTACGACCTGCGCACAATCTTTGGGTCCACACCAACGGTTGTGGCAGAGATGTTGTCGACTCTTTGCACCGGGGAAAAACGCCTGTCCTTCAACGGAAATGAGGGCATTTCAGAACTTTTTAAATGCATGTTCCCTGATTCTGAGAGTGCTAAAACGGTTTCTGGTGGAGCAGACAAAATGCCAAACATTGCCACGTTTGAGTTGGCAGTCTATGTCAAAAATGATCTGGTTTCAAAAACCAACAACTCGCCCTTTGTTTTGATGTCTGACGAAAGTCTCAATGAGACAACAAAATCAAAACAGCTTTGTTTCTGTGATGAAGAGCAGGTTCAGAAAAGATTAGTTAAAACAGACATGGCCTTTTTTTTTTTTTTACAAACTTCCAGCCTTTAATCTAAACTACTACAATGCAAGCAGCAACATTTTTTCAAATGAAGCTGTTGATACTGAGATGATCCTTCTTCTGGGTTCTGGTTGACATGGTTTTCTTCAGACCTCCACAGTTTAACTAAAGAGAAGTCATTTAAGTTATAACTAAAAGTCGATCATAGAAACAGCCTCTGCTACGTGACAGAATGCTGGCTCCGCCCTCCATCACAAATAGATGGCTATGCTCCCATTAAAAAAAAAAAAAAAGCCTGGCTCTGCCCCTGTAACCAGTCTGGTCATTCTCCTCTGACCTCTGACATCAACAAGGCATTTCCACCCACAGAACCGCTGCTCTCTGGATATTTTCTATTTTTTGGAACATTCTCTGTATACCCTAGAGATGGTTGTGGGTGAGAATCCCAGTAGATCAGCAGTTTCTGAAATACTCAGACCAGCCCATCTGGCACCAACATCCATGTTCAAGTCACTTCAATCACCTTTCTTCCTCATTCTGATGCTCAGTTTGATCTGCAGCAGATCGTCTTGACCACGTCTACATACCTAAATGCATTGAGTTGCTGCCATGTGATTGGCTGATTAGAAATTTGCGCTAAAGAGCAGTTAGACAGGTGTGCCTAATAAAAAGGCCAGTGAGTGTGTATTTAGCGTTCATGCTTCCAAGTCACATATTTAAAGTGTAACACTTTCAACTAAGGTCATTTCAGGTCAGTCAGATGACTGTGGTTAGCAATTTTTCATGTCTGTCCAAAATCCTTTTATTTCCATTTCATTCAGCGATTTTGAGAAGAAATAAGTTTTGTATGGGCTCATTTCCTGTCTGATTTGTTTGTATGGAGTTTGCAAGTTCTCCCATGCATGCGTTGCTTTTCCCCAGACACCCCATTATGCTCTCATAGACTGATCAATGACTTTAAATTGTTCCTTAGGTGTACATATAAGCGTCAGCATCCCCATGACCCTGATCACGAATGAGTGAGTGTAGGAAAAGGATGGATGGATTTTGTAAATGAACTTCTTTTTTTCGTTTTAACTTCCAGTCCTGGAAGGACTTGTGGAACTCCTGACAACGAAGTCATCATGATGAATCATGTCTACAAGGAGCGCTTTCCAAAGGTAGCTTTTTATATTTTAATTTTCAAATCCAGTTTTTATGTTTTATATATGTTGATAATCTAGAAAAATGGGTAACACTTTATAATAGGGTGCCCTTTATTAACTTTAGTTGATATCTATTAAATAACATGTTAACAGACACTTTTATGCATTTACTTTGCAGTACTAATTGTATTATTCATTTTAGTAGCTGAATAATGTTTGTTATTTAATCTTAATTAATGCAAAACAAAGCATTTAAGAAAAGTTTCCCTATGCAATTGCCTAGTGTTATCTATGCACCAACAACATATTAGTTAAATGCAAAGCCTTAATCATGTCTGAAGTAATCGTTTACTGTGGAGGTTGCAGGTTGGCTGCCTGCCTGCTGCTACCTGAGTGTGTGAAAGTTGTCAACATTGTTGATAGTTTGAACTCAGTAAGTCGTAAAGTATATTCCAAAGAGAGACTTTTGAATCTGAGGAGAAGTAAAGCTGGATAATGTGCCCTCATACCCCTGGAATTAAGGAGAAGAGCTCGTGGCTATTGGCGCTGGTTAAAAGTCAAAGGATTTACCAAGAGAGCTGCCTGGTCATCTTGACAGAGAGCTGGATTACTTCCGTTATACCTGATGCAAGAAAATAATAAAAGAACCATTCTATAAAAGGTTAAGAAATGAAAAAACAATGACCTCTCTTAATAATGACTTATCCAGACAAAAAACTCTGTGTACAGAGAGAAAGATGTGGACACTGCTTATAAATGTTTTTTTAGAAATATTTAGGTCACTTTACACCAAAAAATTCCAATTCAGCAATTCAAGAACAAATTGCCAAATGTCCTTGGTTAACTAATAGCCTACAAAATGCTTGTAAAATGAAAAATAACCTCTATAAAAAATTCTTAAAACAAAGGTCAAGACAAACTGAACAGAGATACAAGTCATACAAAAATAAACTAACTGAAATAACACGGTACAGTAAAAAAGTGTACTACAATAATCTACTGAATGAAAATCAACATAACAAGAAACAAGTTTGGGAAATATAAAACAGCATCATTACAGATGAGAAAGGTTAAAACTATAACATGAATGACGCAGCAAACAGCCTCAACAACTATTTTGCAAACGTGGGTCCAGAGTTGGCAGTGGAATTGCAAAACCAGCAAAGAAAAGAAAATATATTCCTGCAGAGGTTTTAAAAGCCTCTTCATTTGGATTTTGTAGGCCACGGCTCAGATGGAGGGTCGTCTGCTGGACATCATTTCAGAGTATTCTCCTGACACCGCTCTGCCCCTGGCTGATGGCGTTTTGGGCTTCATTCAGCACCAGTTGGTGGAGCTTGCTAGAGACTGTCTGGATAAGTCTAAGAGTGGCCTGGTCACCTCCAGCTACTTTGTGGAGCTACAGGAAAAACTGGAGAAGTTGCTGCATGAGGTGGGTGTATGTCTTTCCTCAAAAATAAGTCTCCAAGCTGTTGTGCTGCTTTACTGGTTATTTAGCCAAAATAGCCCATTTGATTATGTTTTACTCCAGTTTGTTGGTTCTTCACAATGCTGTCATCTAGGATTATCACATACATGCATCAGCCAAGTGCTTGATTCTGTGAAGAAAAGATGGTGCCTGTGCGCATGTCCCCTGTTATCGTATGTTATTTTGCTGCTATTTGCACTGTTTATTTAGAAAGTTAGCCCTTGACTAGTGTATGGGCACCAAGCATTACTGGACCTACGACCTTCCTAAAATCTTCATCTGGATTTGTCAGAATTTGAGCAGAAGTTGTTGAATTGTATTAACAGCATGAGAAAAGTCAAAGAAGAGCAGCCTCACAAACACTTCCCTGCATACAGGTAGGTGAAGAAGGTATAACACAGCGTACCCCAGTAACTTACTGGGGGTGATGGTGGACTGAGCTGAAATTTTAAGGGAAAAATAAATTGTTGCTAAGTCAAGCTTTTTCACTTAAGGCAGCTGGAAAAAGTGAGATCATCCTTGTTTTTAAGGCATTCTGAGATAGTGATCCACATCTTTGTTACCACTATGCTGGGTTTTTGTAGTTTATTATTTGTGGGGGTTAGCCCGTGAGCCATCGCTAGACCCCAGCTGATACAAAATGCAGCTGCCTGTCTCTTAACTAGAAAGCAGAAATATGATCGTATTTCTCCCATTTTAGCATCGTTACACAATGTCTTTCATTTTTGTTCTGTGCTTTGTAGGCATATGAGAGGTCAGAGAGTGAAGAGGTGACCGTCATCATTAAACTGGTCAGAAAGATTCTTATCATCATCTCCAGGCCTGCTAGACTGCTTGAGTGTCTGGTGAGTCCAGTGGCAGACTCGTACCTCATCACAAATCAGTTGCATCATCACCTCAGTGAATTCAGTTGGTTGTGCTGTCGCCTGTATTTTCCCTCAGGAGTTTGATCCAGAGGAGTTTTACCATCGTTTGGAGGCAGCTGAAGGTCACGCAAAGGTAGACCAAGGCATCAAAACGGATATTCCCGTATACATTGTCAACCAGCTTGGCCTCACCAAAGATCCATTAGAAGGTACAAAAAGATGTTGGCTTGTCAATTGTTGCTCTGCACTAAGTTACATTTCAACTTCTAGTTTAATAATGCAGCAAAAACATTACCTTATGTAGGGAGCAATTGAAATTCTTACATTTTCATTTGACTTTACATAATTACAAGTGAATTCTGTTCTATCGATATTGCTGTAAGGACTGGCTTTAAACAACATCTGCATTTACAGAGATGATAAATCTGGAACAGACCAGTTCAAGTCAGAGAGCAACCAGAGAGTCTGAAGACCTGGGGGAGGCGACACCTCTGCAGGTTGGTACTACAATGATCTGTGAATGGGGAAGAGGAGTTGACAGTTTTTTCGTGTGTTTCAATGTGTCATTCAATTCCGACTTTGAGAAAGTACAAACAATTCGCTCAGTTACATATTGTTCCTAAGCTAGAGTGTAAAAGTTCTCCATTTATCTGGCAGTTTTTATTTTAACCAATGTTTGAAATCAGTACTACTTACTTTACTGGCATAATGATATTATTTACATGCGCACTGCGGCTTGGGTCACATGTAACCTGTTGGTCCAATTGGAGAGCAGTAATATCCAAGATGGCAACAAACACTTCAAGCAGTTTGGAAGAGGAAAAGAATTCTACATTTAAAAAAAACAGTGTGGAAGTCCTACATGCACATATATGTATAAAAGAAGAAAAATACTGGATTTTATAGGCAAGAGAAGGGAAATAAGCAGAAACCCTACAACTGAAAATATGAAAAGGAATGCAGTTACATGTATAACAAAGCAAAAGAAAATACATTTTCCTCAAATGTTATGGTACTAATTCACCAAGATCTCTCTAAAATGTTATCATACATATGTAAAGGTCAATTTGTGAGAGATTTTCTGTTGCTGAAGTGAATTTTGATAAATAAAAAAAAAACAAATGAAACCAGCACCACTGAATTTAGGTTTTTCGTTCTTTTTTTACAATTTGGATTTATGGCTTGTGACAAAAAACTGCAGGATATCTTGCAGAGAACTTGTAACCCAAAGTCCAGAAGGGTATAGTCTAAACAAAAATGCATTTAAAATGCAGATCCCAGATGTAGGAACAAAAATCATTTTCTAGGCATTTTTTCTTGGTTAACCTTATGGCCTAGAAGTAGCTGTTGTCAACCGAATTTGAAGTATTGAACAAGTAGTAGTTAAACAATGGAAGTGAATATTTGAATTAGCAGTGAATAAAACCAGAGACTTTAAAAAATGTCTTCTTAACAGTTCAATTTCTATTACCGTGTTTTCCACACCACAAGGCACACCTTATGAGGCAAAGTCTCAGTTACGGGGTCTATTTCTGTACTCAACCCATACACAAGGTGCATTGTGTTAAAAAGGCACATGCTATAACGTACGGTCTACCAAAAACATTAACTGAAGCAAAATTGTTTAGCTTCATTCTACTATTTAACAAAACACTTTCATAATATTTAATCCATTTGCCCATACAAATCCATTAAGGTCCTCATCTTCTGTGTCTGAATCGAACAACTGGGCCATTTTGCCATCAAATGTGCCGGGTTCCCTCTCATCATTGTCAGCGTTAGTCTCGATGCCAGGTGGCTGTTCAGTCATGATGCAGGCTTTCCCAAAAGCTCAGACAACTTTTTTTTGCTGTCTGTCATCCATCGCTCCCATGGCACTCACAACTTCCCTTTGAACGCCCTGTTTACACCAGTGTCCAAGGATTGGAGTTCTTTTGTTAGTTGTCCCCAAATGGTGGCAAGCTCAGAATTTATTTTCTTCACTTGTTTTTTTTTTTTTTTCACTTCTAATGTCATCAGATTTCCATCAGCGTAGAATTTTTTAGCTCTCTGACTTAAGTCTTTGCCACTTGACTTCTTTTGTAACATAAAAGAGCTCACGCCAAACTCTTGATATGCTTCTTCAGCCATTCCTTGGTTGCCTTGGCTGTATGTTTTGGGTCATTATCCTGTTGGAAGACTCATCCGCGATACCTTTTAGGCCTTCTGGTGGAGGGAAGGAGGGTATCACAGAAGATTTCAAAAATACATGACTCTGCCCATCCTCCAATTAGCAATGTGAAGAAAAACATCCCAAAGCATAATTCTTCCACCTCCGTGCTTGACAGGGGGGATGATGTTCTTGGGGTCATAGGCAGTGTTTCTCTTCCTCAAACACAACAGGATAAGTAGATACCAAAGACCCTGATCTGGCCTTGTCTGACCACAGTACCAATCACAGCCTACATCATTAAAGCCTTAGTCACATGCACCAGTACTGGTTAACCCCCATACGAGTGCTGTGAGTTATTGGCTTGTCTGGCCCCGTAGAGGATTGTTGAGAGGAGGGGTTGCATCTTAATAGGAGTGCAGGTGTGTTTTGTAGTTCCCTTGAGGCTTGTACGGCCACTTCATGAAAATGGAACGTACCAGTGTCATGCGTGTGGTAAGTGTATCGTGAAGTATTTGTATTACACACATTTAGGGTGTATGAAGAATGATGTAGCCCATTTATGCAGCCCTCCGGTCGATAAAATGGTTGGCACACTGGCTCCTTCCTGACTCTGAGCAAACGCTGCACGCACAGGGTGTGCAGGTGATAAAAAAGTACCCATTGGATGCCCATACAAATGCTATTATTATCTCATTTTCCTATTTCTAACAGTCAAAGACACACGAGGCGCATGCATTTTTCCACTTAAGCAGCACTAACAGGCTTCCCGTGCAGTTGGCTAGAGATCTGGGATTGAAAATAAAGAAAAATCTGTATGACACATCTGCGTCTCACCTACTCCCACTGACTTATCCTTACATGTCGCTTACAGCAACATGTTCCAAGTTATTATGCAAATGATACTTTCCTATGATTTTTCTAAACACTCAGTGCAAATGACAGTATTCTGGCAGAAACCTTCCTCATTCTGCCTTTATCTGCACTAACCCATGTGTGTTCTGAACCAGCCACAAATCTCTTAATAGTACGATGATCACTCTTAAGTTTTAAGCAGAGAATTTTTCTTTCCCATATTGCTTGAAAATGTGGTCTGCTTAATAATGGGGGTACTGCAAGATGCTATTCCATTTGGATGTAAAGTATTCCCAATGGTTTTCTTGGTGACTGTGGCCCCAGCTGCTTTAAGATCATCAACTAACTCCTGCTGTGTTGTTTTAAGCCCATTTCTCACTCTTCTCATGATCATGGAAACCCCAGCAGGTGAGACCTTGTTTGGAGCCCCAGATCAATAGGTGGATTGATGGTCGTGTTATAATTGGTGTATTTCGGCACATTTGCACCAACAGTTGTCCTTTAACCCCCAGCTTCTTGCTGGTGGTTTTGTAGTACATTCCAGTCTTGTGCAGGTCTACAATCTGCCCCCTTTTAATCCACCGAAAGCTCCTTAGTCTTTCCCATGTTGAAGACTTTGAAGTCTGACTGATGGACTGATTCTGTGGACGGGTGTCTTCTCTACAGGTGATCAGTTCAAACAGTTGTCTGCAATTCAGGTGACAGGTTGATTTTAAGAGTCCAACAAGTGTGTGTGAACTAGAACTCGTAATGGTTACTAGAGGATCAAATACTTATTTTCCTCAATTAAATAAAAATATATTTATATAATTCTTTAATGTCCCACTCAAATGAAGGTTGTGTTTTTGGTGTGTTTAACATGTTCTTGTAGCATTTTTCTCATGATGGAGGACATATATAAAGAAAATTAAGATTAAAATAGCATATTTTTAGTATTTCTTTACTCAAATCAATCGATCAAATCAAGACCAGATGAAAAAATGCTGTTTGAAAAAGCCTGTAGCAATGACATAGGTGCTACAGTCAACGAGCCACAAGCTCCCTGTTCTGCTCCACTCTGCAGCATCCCCTTGCAGACAAATAGATCCGTGAACGTCTTAGTTTTCCTTGTCTGAGCTGGAATTTGGTTCCAAACTGTATGGCTGGACAGCTCTGATTGTGTGCACCAGTAATGTTCAGTTGGGGTTGTAATGGGCTGTAAGCTAGTGGGAAAGAGTGTAAATAAATGGATGATGGGAAATGAGAGCAGGCATATTTCACTCCAACAGTTCAATGTAGAACTCAGAGGAGAATTTCTGATCAGCCCCTGTGTTCTGCAGAAAATTAGTCCTAGAAAACAACACTTTAAAAAAAATGTGGCTAAAAATGGCATAATCATATTTCAAAGACCCTCCAACCACTTGTAAATAGGTCAAAAGTTGGTTGGACTGGGACTTTAAAGTTGATTTCTTGATTTTCTTTGTTATTTTCTATCTGTCACTTTTCAAATGAGCCTACCATTAAGATAACAGACTGTCAATTTCGTTTAAGGTGGGCAAATCTATCAAATCAGCAAGGGATTCAATACTTATTTCCTCCACTGTCAATACAGTTAAAGTGGTAAACTTCGGCTCCAATTCATCCATCTTTCATTATTGCAAAGAACTCTACAAGCAAAATACCAATGTAATGTACAGGCTAAACAAGAAAAAAACAAGTACTAAAATGAAATATTTTAAGATCCAAATTTTAAAAAAAAACGTAAGTCACATTTTTAAATGAAAAAAATAGAAATTGTATTTGTGCTTAAACAGAAGTGTTCCCCTGCTATACCGCAGTTCCTGTGTGCAGCCTCACTATTTCACAGATTTTTGCAATTTTTGAACTGTGCATTGTGTTCTGCGTGCTGATTGGTTGTTACCCATGTCAGTCAACCATGTCCCCAGTACAGCTGACCTTTGGTTTCATTCTATAATACTTATTTTTCTGCAAAGGTTTGAACTTCAAAAGTGTTTAGAGAGAGAAAAGTTAGTGTAAAATGTTCATCCATGTCTGAGAAAAGTGTATAAAGTGTGTAGTGGGGTTTTACAGCCGATGAACATCCATATTATAAATAAGCTGACTACTCTTTTTGTTGACTACTTCATCTCTTGTTAATACAACTCCTAAGATAAAAGAGTGACCAATACAATTTAAAAATTCTTTTTGAGGTATTTCTGAGGCTCAAAGGGAACTAAATGGTTCAAATGATTACCTCTGGTTCATTCTACTCAGCAGTGACATATGATCTACACTCTTCTTTTCTTTTTATCATCCAGAGCAGAGCAGTCTGCATGTCTTCTCGTCGGAAACCCTTGGAAGGTGACTTTGAGACAATAAAGCTGATTAGCAACGGTGCCTATGGGTAAGCAAGAGAAATCGGAGAGCATAGTGGAAAATGTTTGGGGAAAAAAAACCCCAAAATAACCAAATTTCTTTCCTGCAATGCAGAGCAGTTTATCTGGTACGCCACAAGGAGAGCCGTCAACGATTTGCTATGAAGAAAATCAACCGTCAAAACCTGATTCTCAGGAACCAAATCCAGCAGGTGTTTGTTGAACGGGACATACTCACTTTTGCTGAGAACCCATTTGTGGTTTCCATGTTTTGTTCTTTTGAGACTCGTAGACACCTCTGCATGGTCATGGAATATGTGGAAGGTAAGCGTGAATCAGCAATGAAGCCCAGAGTTCATGACTCAAGAAGGCACTGCAAATGGGAAATCTGCAAATTCTTTGTGTTTTCAAGGTGGGGATTGCGCCAGTCTGTTGAAGAACATTGGCGCTTTGCCCGTAGATGTGGCCAGGATGTATTTTGCAGAAACTGTCCTGGCTTTAGAGTACCTTCACAACTATGGCATCGTGCACAGAGACCTCAAACCAGACAAGTGAGTGCCCAGTCCATGCAGAACAGGGATTCTTAATTGCTACAACCGAACAACAAATGACTCACATCATATTAGGCCTTAATCTGTCTTCAGTCATTTGGTGTTGATCGAAAGTTCTTGAGACACTCTGGATCCCTTATTTCTTTGCTCCTAATCTGAGTCACATGTTGGTATTCAAAGTAATTCCTGTTGTGTTTTTGTTTTTCTTGCACAGTTTGCTAATCACTTCAATGGGACACATCAAGCTTACAGACTTTGGACTGTCAAAGATTGGTTTAATGAACATGACAACTAACTTGTATGAGGGACATATAGAGAAAGACACCAGGGAATTTATTGACAAACAGGTATGTGTATTTCCTTGTTTGTTTTCGCCTAATGTTTACACTCATTAAGCAGAAAACGGAAATTTAAAATTTAACAGATAACGGAAAGATAGGAGAAGTTTGCAGAAAGTGTTCTGGAGGTCGGATTTGAAGTGGGCTAAAAGAAAAGGAAAACAATTACCACTCCATACAAAGAGAGGGAGTGGTGATTGGGGCAGACGTTAATGGACATGTGGGTGAAGGAGACAAAGATGGGGAGAAAGTATGTTGAGAACAGAAATGCAGAAGGACAGATGCTACTGGAAATGACAGTGGTCAACACATTTTCCCAAAAAGAGAGGAATGTAGGGGGTAACCCATAAGATTGAAGGGAGGAGCACAAATGTTGATTGCATGTGGTTAAGTTGTCATTAAAATTTATTTTCAAAGAGATTAGCAACTGCAAAGCTGTAGCTTGGCAAAGTGCAGTCAGACAACAGAGGATGGTGTTGTGAGAATGACTGGTATTGTAGACAATGCAGTGAAAAAAGGCAGACCAACTGGTGGAGGATGACAAAGGAAGAGTGGCTTTTAGGAAGGGATGGAAACAGACTGTCAGACTTTCTTCCAGATGACTAGACAGCTGCAATTAAAGTGAGGAGAGACTGAGAGGAAAGGACCTATTGTTGTGTCTTCTGGAATGAGGAAAGCAGATGAGGAGACTTGGTGGTGGAATGAGCGGAAGTTCAGGAGTGTGTTTCGAGGAAATGGTTGGTTCAAAAAATGTGGTACATTGACAGTACAAAGGACAGCAGACAAGAGGACAGTGATAGTTAAAGGTGGAGGTGGAGGTGGGAAAGACCAAACAAAAGGTGGATGAGGACTCATGCCAGGTTGGAGACAAAGGAGGGAGAGGTGGATCCACACAGGTGAAGACTGAGGTAGAAAGAAAGGAGAAATGCAGATTTGTGAAAACTACAGAGGAAAAAAGCTGAGGAGTCACACAATGAAGTTAGAGGAAATAACAGAGGATACTAGACTGAGATCACTAGTGAGCAACAGTATGATTTCATGTGGAAGGAATCACAGATGCAACATTTGCTTTGAGGATGTGGCTGCATAAGTACAAAGAAGACAAGAAGGAGTTGTGTTGTCTTTGTAAAACTAGACAACGTCCATGACAGAGTACAGTGTACATAATCCCATGCACCACTCCTGCATGCAGCCAAATGAGTCATTCAGCCTTTCCTTGTTTATATTTATTAGGACTGTCAAGGTCAATGCGTTAACACACACAATTCCATTTTTTTGGAATTAATGTGTTAAGATTTACTATCGCCAATTAAATACACTTTATGAAGCGACCGTCTTCCGTTTCTCAACGGACGGGTTAGGCTTCCACAGCGTGTGTTCATTTCTGATAATGCACCTTTTGAAGGGCATTATACCGTGGTCACTTACAAAAGAAATAAATATTCAATCAATTTTTAGCACTTTATTTATTTTTTCTGTTTAAAGCGCTTTTTTCACAGAACGGGGACTATTTGTTATGTGGTGCGGCGTGTTGTCACGGTAACAAGACAATACGTCACTGAGTCTGCACTGACATTGACTACAGTGGCAAAGGAAAGCGTTTAAATACTGATTCTGATTATTCACAACCCAAATTCGTGAATGTGATTCATTTTTCAATCAACTGGAAGCACTAATATTTATATACACTGTGTATATTTCCGGCTTTCTAGCTGTTGAGGTTGTGTCAGCAGGAATCACTAACTGTCCATTTCTTCATTGAATGCTTAGTATGAAATCTGTTATTTTCAAATATGTTTGTCCTTTTTTTTCATAACATTCTAGATTTTAAGAGTTCTGCAGTCTTTTCTTACAGATGTTTTGGCAGCGGAGGTCAAGAGCAGAGTCTGAATCACATGTTAATTTATTGCAGCATAATTGATCATGTTTTTATATATCAATATACACGTTTTTCTAAGCCTAACTAACATACAACCTTTGACTTAGTCTTTCTGTTATTCTTGTTTCCAGGTGTGTGGAACTCCAGAGTACATTGCTCCAGAGGTAATCTTGAGGCAGGGTTATGGAAAACCAGTGGACTGGTGGGCCATGGGTGTCATCCTTTATGAGTTTCTTGTTGGATGTGTGCCATTCTTTGGAGACACACCAGAGCAACTCTTTGGTCAAGTTGTTAATGGTAAAAAAAATCATGAACATTTCTTGGAAACGTCTTTTCATTGTTTCTGTTTTTTTGCAGCAGTTATAATTCTTTTTTTTTTATTTTTAGAGATATTTAAAGTATCACTGGTGTTTGAGATGTTGCTGCTTTTGTGCCTAGACGAGATCATCTGGCCAGATGGGGAGGATGCCCTGCCACCGGACGCTGAAGACCTGATATCCAGATTGCTGAGGCAGAACCCTATGGAACGTTTAGGAACGGGTAAACTCTGTGCCAAATAAATTGACAAATTGCAGTGATGCCTTCGCTTCATTTGAAATGGTTTTCCACATGTAACCATGGTAGTGCATGTGTGATATTAACAGCTGACACATTACAGTGAGAACTAAACCATATTGTAGCTAAAAAGAACTGTAATCATATCTAGAAGGAATATACTTATCTGAATTTATTTCCAGGTGGAGCCAGCGAGGTCAAGATGCACATCTTTTTCTTGGGTTTAGACTGGAACAGCCTCTTGAGGCAGAAAGCAGAGTTTGTACCTCAACTAGAGTCTGAAGAGGACACCAGCTACTTTGACAGTATGGAACTCATTTTTGACAAATAAACACTTTTGAAAAGCAAATTTAAAATAAACAGAACAACTTCAGCACTGTTTCTGTTCTCCTTGCTTTGCCCTAATGTTTTCTTTAGCACGGTCAGAGCGCTACTGTCACCTTGGCTCAGATGATGAGGAAACAAATGATGATGAGTCATCTGCAGAGCTGCGACAATTCTCCTCTGTTGCTCATCGTTTCAGCAAAGTACTTCTTACTATTGAATAAAACGATTTGCATCTGATGGTTCCATGTATTTAACTAAAAGAAGTTTCTATTTCAGAGTAAAATACCAGTGCACTTCACCTAACCTTTCCTTCAATCTCTAGGTTTACAGCAGCACGGAGCATCTTTCCAGCTCCATACCATCCAATCCGAGGCTATTATTGTTGGACAGAAGCCACAGCGAGGAGAAGGATGAGCGTTGGGAGAGCAGGGGCAGCCTGTCTCCTAGTGATGGTCTTAAACCTTTAGCTTTTGGAGACAAGAACTTTGATGGACATAGGAGATGGTGAGATTATTTTATGTCTACAAATACAATGGAAAAAAATGCTCATGAACGTGTTTTGGGAAGATTGCCATGCTTTTCTGTAAGAATGAATGGAGTTGGAGGTTGACACTTGTGCAGACAGTGCAGTTCTGTTGGGGTGACACTAGAACATAGCTAGAGGGAAAGCTACTGGCTTCCTTGGCACTCTGGGTCTGTGTCTGGATAATTGAACTGAGCATAAAGAAAGAATGTAAAATTCATCTGTATGGGGTTGGAAAGAAAGCTTGACTAGACATTAAAAAGTCAAATATTAAATGACTAAATAATGGAAATATAGATGTAGAGTATCATAATATAGCCAGCGAGGCATCCAACGCCACTTGCAGCTTTAATTTTTTTCTTTTTTTTTGTGAAGTCTTCGGCCTCGTGCTTCGTCCAGCTCTTCTCAGTCAGACCGTGGTGGCACACTCAGCTTTGATACCACACCTCCACCTGCTGTATCTGCTGACAATTTGGAGGAAGGTGATGTTTATGAACAAATAAACAAAGGTCTGGTTTGTGCTGATTATTTCAATGTGAAACTCTGTTGTGATGCTATCTTTCTAATCACTAAAGAGATGGTTTCCAACTTGCGGCACATTCGCCTCCGGAGCAACAGTACTGGCACAAGGCCGACCTTCCGAAGGGGAGCATCTCGGCGCATTGCACAGCAGCTCGAGAGCTCAGATAAACCCAGAACCCCATCTGGAAAAATGCCCAAGTCTGCTTCAGTGTCAGGACTTTCACTTATCATTACTCCAGGTAAAAGGACATAAAATACGGATTTTCTTTATTTTTTTTTTACAATTTTGTTATTAATGAACATAGACCCCATTACACAGGCGTTGTTTTTAGTTTATCAAATCATTTATTTTGGAGAAAACTCATGGCATATTTGCCTGTCTTTGCTGACCCACATCCTATAGCCTTTTTTTTTACATCATGACCACAGTTCTATCGTGTGTGATATAATATGAACTGCAGGGAACTTAACTACATTTTTTTTTCTTTAGTTTAGTTTTTTTGTTAAAAAAAAAAACCTTCTTCATACTTCTTTTTTTGCGCAAAGCATCGTAATTCCCACTAAAAATAAACCCTTTAAAAATATTTCTGTTAAATTAAGTTAAAAGAAAAACTTTTAATTTGTTTTTATGCTGGTTAAAAATGCTGCAAAAATAAAAGTTACAAAATATTAAACACTGACATTCAAGAAGTATTTTAAAAAATATAAAAGAATATTTTATATGTTAAATGCATAAAAAACCCACAACAAACAACTTCTTAAATGGAGAAGTAGCTCCAGCAGATTCCTGGAAAAAAACCTCAGACATCTCAGTCCAGAGAAGTAAAATGCTAGAAACACCAGCATAATAATAATAATAACATAATAATATAAGCAGGACCCTCAAGCTCCCAGGCCTCTGGTAGACTTTTTTTCAAAATGTTTCTTTCTGGAAGCGATCTCTTTACTGTTTGTTTTTTCTCATTAAAAACCAGATGACTCAACTTTTCCTCCTTCAAGCCCCAAATCTTCTCTGTCTTCAAACCCCTCGTCCAGAGATTCGTCTCCCAGTCGGGACTTGTCAATCAGTGTCAGTTGTCTCAGGCCTCCAGTAATCATTCACTGCTCTGGGCGGAGGCTTGGATTTACACTGCGTGCTATCAGGGTCTACATGGGTGACACCAATGTCTACACTGTTCATCACATGGTCTGTGTAAGTATCTGTTATGTGTTACAATCCCTTTCTTTAAGTCTTGAGCAGGTTCCAAAATATGCAAAATCCAATAAACAGCAACTATTACCATTTATAATGAATCTAAATCAAATGCTAGAAGCAGACTGGTTGAATGAATGATGCACTAATATCCCCTGTAACATAGTTTAGCTATGAAAGTTCTTCTTTGTTCATTTATTATTGACTGCATTTATCTTAGGGTGTATTCACATTCGGTCTTCTTAAAGTGAAACAGAGTTCGTTTCCCCCGATAATCCAGGACAAATGTTCAGACTGAATACACCCAAAAGAACCCTGGTCCGAGACCAGGAACCGCTCTTGAACCCATCTTTTGAGGTGGTCTCGGTTCATCTTCAATCGTACTGAGGTCCGGTTCACTCTGAGATTCCTCAGTCTGAATATAAAACGCTCTGGGAGCGGAACACCTGGACCAAAACAGCCACTGTAGCCGAAACATATTAGGAATGAAGCCACCGGTGAGTCGCGGACAAATGGAAAGCATTGATTGTAGGGTTATCAAAGAGGACGTAACAACAGTTTACTTGTTAGAACATTCATGTGGTCCCCACTGAAAACGCTTCTTACAATCTCTTTTCTGTGTCTCGTTGCGCTGCACCATCTTCCCGACAATCTATATGTCATAAACACTTATGAACTGACCTTCATAGCCGACGTCTCCTCAGTATTGCAGATGTGAAAAGCAGCAAAAAAAAAAAAGTTATAAACTCCTCCTACGCCACATGAAAACTAGTGCATGCTTACTTGTGAGTCACACCTGTGCTTCACTGTAAGACTGTCTGACTCATTGAAACATCCTCTGCAAACAAAGCATTCCAACAGTCTTTTTTCCAAATGAGCTCAGTAATCTGTTCATGCTGCATTTTATCTTATAAAAGATAGGACACACTCTGTCTCGACTGGTACTGTATGGCAATGGGTTTCAAATCTCAACATTAGGAGGATGTTTCTGTGGCGTCTGGTTGATTATACAAAGTTGCAGACCATTAACAACTACAATTTTCCCAGTTGCATTTTCTAATTAAAATGTTTTTTCGTATTCGATGTCTGATGAAGACTTTTCTCTGAAGCTACAAATGCTACTCCTTTTTTTATTCAGAGTGTTGAAGATGGCAGTCCAGCTCATGAGGCTGGTGTGAGAACTGGTGACCTCATCACTCATGTCAATGGGGAGTCAGTCCAGGGACTTCTACACACTGAGGTGGTGGAGCTCTTGCTCAAGGTGTCACATTTTTCTTTCCTCTTTCGCTTCATAATTCATGGTTTTGAAGTGTGTATTTTTCAAAACAAACTGCTAGACTACATGGTTTTATTAGTACAATAACATAAAAGTGGGTTGTTTCTTTTTGATAGAGTGGAAACAAGGTTACTCTACAAACAACAGCACTCGAGAACACATCTATTAAAGTGGGGCCAGCCCGAAAAGCAAGTTATAAAGCCAAAATGGCCCGACGCTGCAAAAAGAGCAAGAAAAAGGACAAACAAGACAGGTATATAGTAGAAGAAGAGCAGTTACCGGTATAGCCAGAATAGCTGCTTGTTTTTGTTTTCTTTGTTTGTTTTTTTATCTGTATTTTATAACTGCTGTTCTTAGTGGAGATGAAACACCTATAGTGTTAACAATAGTACATAGTTAAGAGCAAAGACTGATCTTGTAAATTGGTCTTTGCTTTGAAAACACATTTCATTTCATGCTGGTTTGTTCTTTTACTTTCCTTCGATGTACAGCAGGCGACGCAGCATCTTAAAGAAACTGTCGAAACAGACAGCAAGCGCCCCCATGCACAGCAGTCACAGCTGTTCTTCGGGGTTTCAGCAGTCATCAAGCGACAGCCTTTCTGGTTCCCCCACACAGAGCCTCTCTCCAGGGCCTTCTACATGTTGCTCCCCTGCTCCCGACCACTCTGGAGGTGAGCCTTGAATGACTGTTCTATGCCATTCCATACATAAACGTTTATTTTTTTAATATTTCAGATTCCAGTTCCTCTCCATGCTCCAGTTCCCCCAACTCTCCAGTACCACAAATTCGCCCGAGCTCACTTCATGTTTTGGGACGTTACACCAAAGCTGGACGTGGCAAGTCGACCAGCAGCATCCCTCCTTCCCCCCTGGCCTGTGTCCCGGTTTCACAGCCTCTGTCTCCACAGTGCTCTGCATCCTCCCTGACAAGTCATCCTAAATCCCTCCAAGGCTTTCATGGCAAAACATTATCCCCTCCCACCATTGCCCGTCATTCTGTCCGCACCCACAGCGTTGAACCACCGCGCTCACCACTAATCAAGAGAGTTCAGTCAGCAGAGAAGCTGATGGGAGAAAAAAAAGGTAGTTACCATGGAGATAAGAAGTCATATAGCTCACGCCTCTATACCTTGGAGATGCCTCTGTCCGAAGGTGAAGGGCTGGAGGAGGAGGATGGGAGCTCCACAACAGGTTTTGTGTGTATCAATGAACATAGTAAGAAGGGTTTGTATCTCAGGGGGCAAAAGGACCAGCAGGAGGTAGCCAGTGGAAGCAGCGACCCTCACTGCTCTATGGCACCACTGCCACAAAGAGGAAGTAGCCAGCATCCCAACAAGGTGGTGGTGATGAGGAAGCTAGCCCGATCAGAACGCAGTGACTCTTTCAAGAAACAAGAGGCTGTGCAGGAAGTAAACGCGGATGAATCTGAGGAAGGAGAGGCATCCCTGAGCACAAATCCTCCTCTTTCCCAGTCAAGCGTATCAAAGGTTCGACAGATCAACTTAATGAAGACAGAATCCAGTGTGGATCAGAGAGCAAAAGTATTGCACTCGTGCCAGCAAGTAAGGTCAAAAAAAAGTTTGGAAAAGGTGCTAAAAGATACAAGAAAAAGTCAAATTTAGCATGACCAGAAAGAAAAAACATGTTGTCTTCTTTTGCTCTTATATCACTGTGATGCCTGTAACTGGCATACTTTATAAATATTTTGTTTTTTTAAGAGTCGCAGTTTTGATTTTGACTTTTTATTTTTAATCTGCAAAACTGTGGACACAAAAAGCCAAGTTTGCTGTGAGGAAGGGCAGACTTTTTGTTGGTTCATGTCATTTTTAAAAACTGTGTGGTGTTTCATAGAAGCTCACCGTTTAGCCTTGTACCATGTGCACAATAGACGTTCATATTAGGTTCTTTGCTGCATTCTCAAGTCTGTTGGGCAAATTATGTTTGTTCAGGCAAAATGTGCTTTTCATTTTATTTGATTCTTCAGTACTAAAAATGTTGCAGTGCAGTTTAAAGCATAGTTGTGTTGCCAAAGTGTGGCTGCATTGGAACTGTTTAAAAAAACTAGTACTGCATATAGTGCTGCATGTAACTTCCAAAACTCAACTGCTCTCCTTCCACATGTGATGGACATGCAGACGTGAAAATAAAGTGATCTTTGGTCTTCTGATATCTTGAGTACACGTGCTGTTTCTCAAACACTAGTATGTTTAGCATGTCCTAAAAACTTTTTGTTTATTCTCAATAGGTATGAGCTTGCGCACAGGGATGGATCAATTGTCTGGGTGAAGGACCAGGGTTCCCTTCCCAGGGGTTACAATAAACTTAATCCAGCGTGGATCCTCAGGCAAAACCTTTCACACTGCTGCCAAACCGTGAATCCATAAGGGGGCCAAGTCTGAGTCACCCCATGCCAGTCCCCGGCCCGGATAAAATACAGGGTTGTGTCAGAAAGGGCATCCGGCGTAAAAAAAAAAAAAAAACTCTGCCAAACCACCGTTGTAAATCAGTGAAAGCTGTTTCACTGTGGCGACCCCTGACAGGACATAGACAAAGCCCGCTAACCCAGTGTCATCCGCCTCCAAAAGGAATTTTTTGAAGGTGTCTGGCTGAACCAGAGCAGCAGCTGTAGGGAAATGTCTTAAGTTCATAATGCTTTGCTGGCCCCTCATCCCAAACAAAACGCATCTTGGCCAAAGTCAGTTTGTGAAGTGGTGCAGCCACACCACTAAAACCCCTGATAAAGCATCTAGAAAAATGTTGACTCGGACCAGCTTGGACCAATCACTGCTTGCTGATGATTTCTGGTTTCATGGCGACGGCTGTATCGCAAAAAAGTGGCGACTGAATTGACTTGGTATCGTTTGAACCGGAAGCAAGTAATTTCTTTGGGTGACGTCACACATGGTTGCTACACAGCAAAACTCAATTCAACGGTCAATTCAACTCTTATAAAGTGAAATTCAACACTTAAAAGGTGTCTACACTCTCTGGCCACTTCATTAGACACACCTGTCCAGCTGCTTGTTAACACAAATGTATTAAAAGCCACATTTATTAATAAACGGATACAGATACAGAAACAACACAGATGGTGTTGTCAATAGAAAAACACAACCGTAAATTCATAAACAATGTAGCCACGAGGGGGCTCGAGCCAGGGTCTCATTGTACTGGTACCATGCCCGGGTGAATACAGAGGGTTGTGTCAGGAAGAGCATCTGACATAAAATCAAACCAAATATGTGAATCAGACCTATGACATCCATATCAGATCAGTCGAGGCCCAGGTTAACAAATGACCGCCATTGGTGCTGTTCACCGACAAGGTGCCAGTGGAAATTGAACTACTGCTGGTCGAAGAAGGAGAGGAGGAAGGCATGCTCGTAGGAAGAGAGAGAAGAGGAAAGTCAAGAGTGTTGAGAGCAGGGACTTTAAATGTTGGGACTATGACAAGTTTACTTTTTTACTTTGCATGCAGATGGCAGAGGAAGAGCATTAAAGACAAAAGAAATTTACCAAAAGGAGGGCTAAAAAACATGACTAATTAAACACAAACATTTACTCGCACATGGAAACCAACCCTCTAACTTGTATTCCCAAAGAGAATAAAATGCTTGCAACAGATGAATGTTAATTTGAGACCCTGCCTCCACATGGCAGAACTTTTTTTGCCCATCCTATCAATAATGTAATGTCACTTGAGCCTTCATCTGCATCCTCTACACATACGTTTTTTTTGTACTTATTTTCAAATGGAACACTCGTTTTCTCTGTTTCTCGGGGTACTAACTGTTGCTAGGTGATACCAGCAAGCTTGTTAGTGTAGGTAACATTCACCCTAACTTGATGTGGCGCTGCTTCCCTCAGTGATTGGTCTAGCCTTGTGATACTTAATTCTGATTGGACAAAAGGGAGGGTCTTCTCTTGTGTATATTTAAAACAAAAGTCAATCTTGATACTCATTTTTCTATCGAAAACATTTTATTACATCGTTTTATCGCCCAGCCATAGTAGGATGTGAGCTGCAGGAAAAGGAGGAATTCTGGTTGGAACTTGTTGAAGTGATGATGAGCATCCCTGGAAGTGAGAGAGTTGTCATTGCTGTAGATTTCAATGGACTTGTTGGTGCAGGAAACAGAGGTGATGAGGAGGTGATGGGCAGGTTTGGTATCCAGAAGAGGAACGTAGAAGAACAGATGGTGGTTGATTTAGCAAAAAAGATGGAAATGGCTGATGTGAAAACTTTCTTTAAGAAGAGGCATGAACATAGGGTGACCTATAGAGTTGAGGTAGTAGCACACGGATAGACTACATCTTGTGTAGACGGTGTAATCTGAAGGACATCAGGGACTGCAAAAGAGTGGTAGTTGAGTGTTTCCTGACAGCATAGGATGGTGGTGTGGTTATGATGAAAAGAAAGAAAGAATTGAACTGAATTGAATTAAACACAGTCCTTTAACTATTACATTAAAACAAGGACACACCATACACTGTGCACATCCCATCTTAGGACACGGCACAGAGTATGTTCTTCTGGCCACAAAGCAGAGCTGAGACATTCTGTGAAGGATGCGAGCTGGGCCTATGGAAGGCTTTGAAGAACTTTTGATGTTACTGGTTTGCTTTAAACTCGTTTTAAAGTAATTTAAAATCTTTTGCATTGTAAAATGCCATGGTGTTTTTGTGTCAAAATTCAAATGAAATTGCAAAACAGCGCCCCCTGGTGTAATGTATTTTCATTTGCTTGGCTTCATGCTTTATCTGTGTTAAAATTCAAATTGAAATGTACACTGTCAGTCTCTCATCAGCCTACCACCTCCTTTAATTCGCTAAATCCCGCCTCCACTTTCGTCTTGAGGACAGATCGTAAATCATGTCGCAGAGGATGGAAGATCGTTCTTCCTATCAGCATCAAACAGTCTGTTGTAGCAACCAAACATTTTTCTTCTCTCATTTTTTTATTCACAACAAATTTTGTGAATAATCATACGCATCAGGTTGTAAGGGTGCAGTTTGAAGCATAATTTACGAGGGTATTTTTACAGTGTGCCCAGAATTTATCCATCTAGATCTAAACAGATGAATGCATACATATTTATGCAGCATAACAAAAGCATGCACACAGGATGCTAGTCTAATTGTTTAAACAAGGCCGTGGTTTAAACTTAAACTTAGTGATGAAGAATTTCCCTTTAGTGGATGCTAACAATCAGACCGCAACTTTAGCCGCATCTGACTTTATGGTGTGATGGATAAATAAAGCTAAATAAAAAGACACTACTGTTGTAAAACTAGCATTTTCTAAATATAATATTAAAGTGAATCCACAGTTTCTCCAACTTTATTTCTGAATCATTTGAGTCTGTTTCTGCATGTTAGACAGAACGGCTTCTGCTACTTGAGAACAACTGTTTCAATAAATCTGTATGTCAAGGAAATCTCCTGGTTTGTCTGTAAACAGCAGCTGTTTTTTTCTTAGAAGTTAAAAGGTTTTTCTTCTGTTTCCTCACAGGCTCTTTCCTCACCAAAGAAACTTTCTAAATATGTTTTATTGTTTGGTTTTTATTTGCTTTTTAGCTTTGGGCTTCTAAGCAGTTCAAGTTCCCGCATGAAGTCACGTGACCAAGATGGATGTGGTGAACAGAATCCTAAAGTTTTTTTTAAAAACTGAAACTTCCTTCAGGATCAGAAAATAAAACAAACAGAAATAATCTGTTATTGTAATTATTTTATTTTTTTTCTGTCTGCAGCTTGGTACCAAGTGACCGGTTCCGGTCCGCGGCCCTGCTGTCTTAAAGGACCCAGCAGCCTTAAAGATGTGCTCCAAAAATCTATATAAGAGATTCTACAAATTCAGTCGTAGTAATAAACATAGAACCTAATTAATTAACATATACATTCTCTTCTCCAACGCCAAATAATTCTATTGGTTAGTTACAAGTCTTTCATATTTGTATAATACTGCTGGGAATGAGACAACTGCATTGGGATATTGGCCTAAATAAATAAAATTGAATTGAATTTTTTTGTGGCAAGATTTAGCTAGTTAAGGGAGCTGGTTGGCCCTGCCCTGATGACAGTCTGACAGTTTGCATTTCTATTTCAATTTTGACCATTGGCATTGATCCCTGGACAGCGCCACCCCTCCTCTCCCATGATCCCATATAGGAAGCACTATCTCTTTTCCAAGGTCAAAATCATAGAGACTTCTATTGAGAAAAAGACAGTTATTACTCAGTCATTTTCTTTGACAGAATAACCATTCTTACTGTAATACCTTCTTCTTAACATCTTCTTTCTAATTCTATTTTTTCTTTCACAAGTTGTTCAAGTTATAAACTGACCAATCAGATGCCTCTGTTAAAAGCATGTGGTGCCAGCTGGCCCCACCTCAAACATTTGATTGATCTTCTCCAGAGCCCGCTTTCAGTGGAAAGGGTGTGGACTTTGAACAAGCTCCCTCATAATTGGCGACTGTAGTTCTCTTAAAAACGTGACTCATACCAACTCGGACCAATCACTGTCGACTGGATTCAAAATGGTGGCGCATGTTTCAGGAAGCAATGTTGAAGGATTTGGCCACATTTCGCAAGAGCCGGAGGTGAGACATTTTGAGTGCTATGCTATGCAAGTGAAAATGCTTTACACCAGGGGGCGCTGTGTTGCAATTTCATTTTAATTTTGACACAAAACACCATGACATATTACAATGCAATAGATCTGAAGTTACTTTAAAACGAGTTTAAAGCAAACCATGTAATGAAATGTCATTTTTAAATATTGTATAGTAAAATGCAAAATGCATTTTCAAAATTAAAAGGTCAAATTGCATATTGAATTGTAAATGGCAAAATACAATTATGACATCAAAAACCCATGACAATTAAAAATGCAATTGATTTTTTTAATTTAAAATTTTAATTTTTTAATGGTCATATTAAATTGTAATTTTTAATATTGAATTCTAAATTGCAAAATGTATTTTCATATTCCAAGCTTGAATTGCATACTGAATTATCAACTGCAAAATGCCTTTTTAAATTGCATGATCAAATTGCAAATTGAATTGTCAATTGAGAACTGCATATTATTTATGACTCAAAAACTGACTTTTTTTATGACTTTTACAGACATTTTACAAACATTTGTTAGTACAAGTACAAAACCTTTTTTCACGGGTGCACAAAACTTTAGCAACCCTGGTCCTCCAGAGCCTCGACCCTGCTTGTTTTCTTGTTTTCTCTGACCAGCTTGCTGCTGATTAGCTGTAGTTAGTCATTCCACACCCTGATTGACTGAACACACCTGATTTAGGCTGTCAACGTCAAGCAGTCCAGGGAGAGCTGGAAAACACGAAAGGTTGTACATCTTGAGGACCAGGGTTGGCCTGCCCTGTAAGAGACTGTCGACTCTGTTTACCCTGTAAGCGTGCCTACGTCATGACGCAGGCATCGTCTCCCGGCATGCAACAGGAGGCCAAGAGAGATCCAGCACCTCGGAGTGAGCTGTAGGAGCCCCTTGTCATACAGGAACAAACGGTCAAAACCGCTCACACATTTCCAGCTACATGTGAGATAAAGCGAACCTTTTACCTTACATGCTCCAGAAAACATGTTGTTCGGGTGCCTGTCGTGTTCGTGAAGCCGTTTTTAAGTCATAATTGTCATCCGGCTTTCATTTTGGAGGATTCCTCCCTCCATCACCCCGGATCGCATCAAACAGGCGATGACAACGGTATCGACAACCCCGCAGCAGATAAGGGACCGGCTGCTACAGGCCATCGACAGTCAGAGCAATGTGAGTGCTTTTCCAGCTAACAGGCTAACTGGCAAATGTTAGCTTGTTTACCTATGCGATTTTAAACGTCTAATTTACTCATCCAACGGGAAGTGTGTTGCTAATTTAAAGTAAAACGTCTATTTCACCGTATAGTTGACGATGACTTTTGAAATTTCCTTGACAGAGAGGCGCATGGCTCAAGAGTTTAGAGCTACATCGCGAGCTACACCAGCATTAGCTTTGCATCGGTTAGTCGTGAAAATGATGTCCCATAGCATGTTAGCTATTAGCTTTAGCAATCTGAATGACTGTACAACAGCTAAACTTGTCCTACGAAATTTCTAATGAATACAACCCCTCTTACCCATGTCGAAGCCAAAGGAGTTGTTGTCAGTTTAGCAAAACAGGGTAATTTAATGTATAGAGGCAAAATCAAAGGCAATCCAGCCTATTTTGCTTTTGCTACGTTAAAAAAAATCAGATCCTAAAAGTGCAACGTTAACTGTAGTCAGGTTGATAAATTAAAGGCTTTGACTGACTGTTGACAGCACACTGAATTCACATTAAAAAAGAATCCGCAACATGTTGAATAGTGTTTAGACTGTCTAAGGGACGATAGTGTCTCCAACTTGGAGTTTCACAGCAATATTATTCCCTCCGAAGAAGGCTATCAATTTCACGTGTAGTGACCAATTTATATGTGGCACTGAGATCTAGTGGAATAACTCACATGTGTTAGTGTGCATGCTACATACAAACAACCCGAATTTTTTCATTGTTGTCATAGTCTGTTTCTCCCATTGTTATTTGTCCCCTTTTTAAATTCTTGAAGCAAAAATAAATGGCTTTAAAAGTGTAACTATTTTAAGTGCATTGAAAAATGACCTTTTGTGAAAAGTTTCAGGCAACATTGTCTTTTTTTAAATGTCTGGCAGGTCCAATCATTGTAACTTATTTTTTTATTGAAATGTACCACCTTTAACAAAAAAAAGCTTGGATAAGCAGGGTGTTCTTACTACAGGTTGTGTGCATGCACAGTTTTCTTGAATGAAATATCCTTCAAATGTTTTTGTATTTGCATTTTTTTTTCTATTTTCCTTTTTACATTATGTTTACACTGTCTGACAAACTTACACAGTCGAGCTCTCTCCCTTCCTGTGTGTCCATCCATCCATCCATCCATCCATCCATCCATCCATCCATTCATTCACTAGGGTTGGGCAATAGCAATATGGCCAAAAAATAAAATCTTTGTTTTTCATAGCAAATTTTAATCTGTTTTTTTTTTTTGTCCCTTTTTTTTTTTTTACTTTCTTTAACAAAAAATATAAACAACAGAAAATATTTAACAAAAACTTTATTTTAATTTTAGCATCTCCTTTGAAAATCGGTTCAAACACAAGGAGCAACCAGTGGCCAAAATGTAAATTTTGATTCCCTGGCCAATTTGTCTGGTAAATGAAAAGAATCTAACCAGCCCTCCGGTTTCTTTTGGCAAAATAATTACCCTATTTTACACAGAAAAACCTCAGGATCTTTCTTTATACAGTGATATTACATTGAAGGCAAACAAAGAGGAAGTCACAACATCATTAAAACATCAAATAGAAACTTTTAAAAAAATGTGATGCTTTTTTTTTTTCTGAGAAGCTTTTTCTAAATACGTCCTTTTATTGGTTTCCAATCAGTCTTTGCTCTACTTTTGGCATTTCACACCGCCAATTAAGTGTTTTTTGGGGGTTTTTTGTGCAGCAGCACTATGAGGAGATAAAAAAATCATTTTTTTATTAAATTGAAGTTGCATAAAAGTCATTTATAAATATGATATGAAGACATTTGTAGTGTCTAACTGTAAACTGAAATTTAAACATGCTGAGAAAACAAGGACAGATTTACTAGAGATTTCCTCATTCTGCTTCCAGGTTAGAGCTGGGTGATAAATTCATTTTATTGATTAATTCAAATTTGTTGTTTTTAGATTATTTATTTTTTGAAAATCAAGATTTTATTTTTCCAGCTCTCTGCTCTCTAGAGCGAGAAAAGGCTTTTTCTGCAACAAAAACAAGCACACGTGCCGCGAAAAGCCCATTCTGCTTATCATCTCCATGTAGCGTTAAGTTTTGGCTGTTGAATCAACGAGGCATGTGGCAATTTTCATCAGGATACACACAGAATTGGAGCATAAGGCTGCTGTTCTTTCAGCAGCAACAGAGTTGAGTGTTGTTTTGAATACAGCGGTGTTGTTACCCACTCATGCCATCATGCAAAGATACTATGATGCTATGCTAACAAACTGTTCCGTGTGTTGCCTGTATGTAATCATGGACCAGTTTTAGAAGCTGTTTGGAAACACAAGAGGGTAGGGGTTGTGCTGTCAGGTGTTCCATGTCAATGGTGAGGTCACACACTGATGTTGGTGGAGAAGGTCTGGCTGTCAGTCTCTGCTCTAATTCATCCCAAAGGTGTTCTACGGGGTTCAGGTCAGGACTCTGTTCAGGCCAGTCAAGTTCATCCACACCACACTATCATCCATGTCTTTATGGATTTTGTTTTGTTCACTGGTATACAGTCATGTTGGAAGAGGAAGGGGCCCACTCCAAACGGTTCCCACAAGGTCTGGAGCATGGAATTGTCTAAAATGTTTTGGTATCCTGAAGTATTCAGAGTTCCTTTCACTGGAACTAAGGGGCCAAACCCAAGTCCTGATAGTCCATCAGATTACCAGGTGGAGAAGCGTGATTCATCACTGTAGAGAACGCGTCTCCACTGCTCTAGAGTCCAGTGGTGGCGTGCTTTACACCATTTTGCGTTGCACTTGGTGATGTGTGGCTTGGATGCAGCTGCTCGGCCATAGAAACCCATTCTATGAAGCTCTCTATACTGTACTTGGACTAATCTGAAGGTCACATGAAGTTTGGAGCTCTGTTGAATTGACTGTGCAGAAAGTCGGAGACCTCTTTGCACTATGCTCTTCAACATCCACTGACCCCTCTCCATCAGTTTACGTGGCCTACCACTATGTGGCTGAGTTTCTGTTGTTTCCAAACTCTTCCATGTTGTTATAATAGAGCTGACAGTTGACTGTGGAATATTTAGAAGTGAGGACATTTCACAACTAGATTTGTTGAACAGGTGGAATCCTATGACAGTTCCAGGCTGGAATTCACTGAGCTCCTGAGAGCGACCCATTCTTTCCCAAATGTTTGTAACAACAGTCTGCATGTCTGAGTGCTTGATTTTATACACCTGTGGCCAGGCCAGGTGATTAGGACACCTGATTCTGATCATTTGGATGGGTGAGTCAAGACTTATAACTATAATAATAGTAATATTATAACTTATTCCACAGTTTAACACAAGAGCAAGACAGTAGAAAAAACATGAGTGATTTTATAGTTTCCTTTAATCTATTTGGGTGAAATTGATCATTTTAAAGACTAAAATGAAGCAGAAAAGAAATAGAGAAGAGAATATAAGAAGAAAGAAATTAAACACTGCAGAGGAATTGAACTATTTAGGATTTGTTTTTGGGTCTTTTTTAGATAAACTTTTGCTTCTTCATCTGGACAAAAACAAGCGCTAAGAGGTGAACTTTCCCTCTGAAATGATGATTTTTAAAATTCTCATGACAATCACTTTTCTCAAAAAGGAGCAAGAGCGGAATGAATGAATGTATTTATTTGAGTAGGGACAGATATAAAAACAAAGACATACAGCAAAGCAGTTGTCCTATGCCCATACCATAGTGCTGATTGCAGAAGCTAATTTGCAGCACTTGTCCCTAGATGGGGCTTTTACACAGGATGAAAGTGATAAAATGCAATAATATTAATTTAAGAAATAACAATTACATAAGAGTTTAAAACATGGAGACTCATTAATTTACCTGGTCAGACGTGTGCAGTGCTGCTGCTGGTACAAACAGGACTTAGTTTGTGTTTTAAAAAGGCTAAAACTGGTTCACAGACTTCAGATCTGCAGGAAGTAAGTTCCATAGTCCTGTTCCTTTTTTGGAGAGAGCAGATTGAGCAAAAGAGGTTCTGCAGAAGGGCACATTGCAGTGTCCACTTGAGACTGCCCTGGTGGATCTACTGAAACTCTCCCGCTAAGAAATAAAAGTCCTTAAAGGGTTGGGTGCCAGGGCATTAAGACACTTAAAAATCATCTTAAAAAAGCTCAAATTAATAAAATTAGAATATGAAAAAGTGGTATATTTGGATAAGATGTAGCAGTGATGGAATAGCTTCAGATCTAAAATCTTCAGTGCTTAATTATAAAGACTCTTCTTTGGTTTAAGTGCAGTTTGATGAGTTTGTGACCAGACGTAAGCTCCATAAAACGGATGAGAAAAGATCATTGAGTGTGCTTGAAGTTTTCTAAACCCAAAGGTCAGACATTTTCTTATTAGCTTAAAACAATTAATGTTAACCCTAATGATTTTTTTACATGGATTTTAAAGTTTAAATTAGAATCCAGGGTTTTTCTAAGAAATATTTCATCTGGAACTTGATTAATCCGATTTCCATTTACAAAAAAACGCAAAGAGTTGGTCTTAGATTTTTTTTTTGGAGAAGCACTTAGTGTTTTTTTATGTGTTTAGAGTCAACCAGGAATCCTCCAACCAAGTGGATATGTGTTTTAGGCTACTGTTTAGCTTTTCACTAACCGTACTGGTGTCTTTACCAGATGCATGGACAACTATGTCATCAGCGTACATCTGTAAAGTAATGTGGCAACTCACATCTGGAAGATTATTAATGTACAGACTGAAAAGAATTGGAGCAAGGATAATTCCTTGTGGAATCCCAGTTTTAGTTTAATGAAAGCTTGATCTACAATTGTTAATAGCAACACATTGTTCATGATTCTGTAAAATAAGGTTGAAACCAAGACACGGAACGCTGTGAAAGGAGGAGAGCCTTAAGATGAGAGTGCTGTGATTCACAGTGTCAAATGCGTTTTTTTGATTGAGGAATACAGCACCTACAACATTTTGTTTATCAAGTTGTTGCTTAACCTGCTCCAGTAGCAAACATGTAGCTGTTTCAGTTGAGTGGTTTGGCCTGATTCCAAATTAAAGAGGATGTAGAAGATTTTTGTCTTCCAGATCATTTAAAAGCTGTCCTTGCCCGCTATGCGTTGAAGCGCTTACCATGACAATGCAACACAATGCATTTTACATGGTCTGCTTATAAAAAAAAAACAAGTGAAACTTTAAATATAACAGGGATGAAGTTCTAATAATTTTAAACTTTTATTTTTCTTAAATAACCATGTTATGAGCGGGATAATGCCGTTCCAGGTATGCACTACCATGGAAGTAACCATCTAACGCAAAAATGAGATTAAGGCTATTTTAAAAAATGACTTTATAAAATACCTGTAATTAATTAATTGTGACTAGCACAATAATTTGACCCTCCCTAGTCTCTTTGTAACGTTACAGAACCGGCGTTGAGCTGAAAAAGCCGCCTGTGGTGAGAGAGCGTTGCATCTTTACTGTCAATGATATAATGGCAAGAATACAAAACATAAAAATGTTTTAAAGCTGTTGTTGTTTTGATTTTAATAAAAATGAATCACCTGGAGGCAGAATTAGGAAAAGAGAGCATTTTCTGTCGATCTGTCCTTGCCTCTTACCAAATCTGTCCATTCTTTGAGTTGACAACTAGATTACAAAAACGACTTGTTCTTATTACCGGTATTTATGAATTAATTTTATGCCATTTCATTCTCTTAAAATTAAAGAAAAGAATTTTCATTCTCTTCATCTGGTTCAGACTAGAGGTGACTGACTGACAGATCTCCTCTTAGAGGTACAGGAGGGTTTTTAGCTGTACTAAGGAGAAAAAGAGAAACAACTCGTTTGTGATAGAAAATAAACGGTGTGAAAACACAAAAACCAGAGAGTAAAAATAAAAAAAGAAGTTCCTTAGGGAAAATAAAGTGTCTTTATTTGATGTTTTTGTTATGTTGTGATCATCATTGTTTACATTCAACATGATTTTGTAAATAACCTATGGTTTTCTTTGTAAAATAACATCATAATGTGTCTGGTAGGGAGCACATAAAACCTGACCTGGCCACCTTTTTTTTTAATCTGTCAATTTCCGCTGCCCTTTTCTGTATCTCCTGCAGGAAGATTATGTGGGATTTTAGTTGTTTGTTTCTATTAAAACAAACTGTTTTGTTTTAACCATTTCCTTTAATCCCCAACATCCTGGCTAGTAATTTTTATTTTGGACATATTTTTGTTGTAGTGTACCTTTGGAAGCACTGCTGGTACAATTGAGAAAAAAATAAAAAATAAGTAAATAACAATAAGAAGAGTCAAAAAAAATAGAGAAAGTCATTGCATGTTGCCACCCTAGCCCAGGACCAATCCCTCCTGCACTTCCCAACAAGTGTTTCCAACTTGAACGTGAACGTCGTTCCATGTGTGCTGTTTTCTCTGAGAAACGGAGGGGCCTTTTACATGAGGAGCAGTTAGTCCACCTGAGTTTGAACCTCAATCCGCACCCATTACCAACCATGCCCTTTATGCAGCATTTTAATAACAATAGTTCCCAAACCCAATATTTTATTAACCTTTTGAGATGACTCATTTCTGGATCATTGAGCGTTTGTTGTCATATACTTGGGTGCAGTGCTGTTTATTCCTTTTACTGGAGTCTGCTATGAAAATCTTTAACTTCATGTTGTGAAGAAAAAAGTAGAATATTTCCCATTAGTGCCACTCTCAGTTTCCAGGGGTTAACATGAAATCCCCGGGCCGGAATATTCCCATCTCAGTGAAAAGCTTTTTGGCTGTGTTGAGCTCCCGGCTCTCACGCATCGTTCCCAAAGGGAAGTCTTTGGCGCTGCCAAGGTGCGATGTGCCCTGTCCAGAACTGTTGCCTGGGCCACACTGAGACCCAACCACCTCAGTGGTACTTCCCAGATAAAATTGATCCGCTGTCCCTCATCAGCTTCTCGGATACTAAACAAATGTTGTCTTTTTCCTGCTCCAATTCTCCAGGTCGTCAGCTTTCATCTCTTAGTTCTAACAGCTTTTTCACAGCAGAGGCCAGTCCCACCTGCACCTTTACAAGTTCCTACTTGGTCCCCAAGCGTGTGAACTGGACTAATATGTGTATATATGTGAGGCAGTGAATGCCAATAGAGGCATAATTATTTGTTAAATCTGCATTTGGTGTCAATCTTTGTTGAATGTTGTTTAACTGTGTGAATGCCAGCATCATTTTTTGAACTTATAAAACAACTTTTTGTTTACGACTGTCTTTTTTGCAGATTTGCAACATGGTGATTGTGTTGGAAGTAATTGCCTGTCTAGAGAAATATCCTATCACCAAAGAAGCACTTGAGGTAAAGCTTGCATTCCTAAACAAATACTCCACACTTAAAATAAAATGTTGACATTCTTTTCTTCTTTCACACATATTTTACAGGAAACACGACTTGGGAAACTGATCAATGATATTAGAAAGAAGACTAAGGATGAAGATCTTGCAAAGCGTGCAAAAAAACTGTTGAAAAACTGGCAAAAACTGATTGACCCTGGTCCGGTTGTAACATCCAGCATAACTGGGTCTACAAATGGCAGTTCTCATCCTTGCCGAACCGATCCCTCTCCTCCAGATATTTCTGTATTGGGAAAAGGATTTACTGATGCTAGGATGAGAAATTATGTCCACAACACATATTCACCGAAAGCGGAGAAATCAAGCAAGCGCAAGGTAGAGCACAGAGACAGCAGACTGCACTTAACAGAAAACCTCTCAAAGATTTCTACATATGATAATTCTGTCTCCCCACTACCCACCAATGGGATTGCTGGTAGCCCAAGAACTCAATTTGACCAAGATGGGACTGTGTCTCCTGGTAAATCTCGAGTAGATCACCTTGATGACGACAAAGTGAACAGAATTTCAGTTAATTCTAACAGGCCTTGTCCCAACTCCCCTGGGGTGGGCAAACTACCTACTTCCTCTTTGATTAAAGTTGCAGTGATCCAGCAACAGGCTAGACTGGAAGAAGAAGGAGGGAACTATAATCAAGCCAAGAGTCCACGCAGTGTCGCTTCCAGTCCACGGAGCCAGAAGCATGACTCCTTACCAAAGCGCTCCTTACCATATGCAATGAAAGGAACGCCAATCTTAAGTCCTTCTTCCAGAGACTCTCCCTTATTTTTTTCCCAACCATTGGCTTCTCCGGGTCAACCATCTTTTGCTGAGAAGCTGCCCCATTCATCTCATAAGCCTTCATTGCACACAACCAGTTTGTGTGAAGGTTCCTCTCCTTGCCCACCCCAAGATGCATCTGGATTACTGGATTCGCCATCAGTCTCCCCTCTTCTCTGTCAACAGAATACAGAATCGCACAGATCAAGATTTGAAGCAGGCTTTGCTGTGGCTGATGATACAGATAGAATAACAGCACCCAACTCTGAGCATAAAAGAAGAAAGTACAAGTCCAGAGACTTCTCTATTAACCTGGATGGGCAGAAAATAGAAGACACAACTAAGAGGGTTCGGTTAAAAGAACGCAGACTAACATTTGACCCAGTCACAGGTCAGATCAAACCTCTAGTGCATAAAGAACCATCTCCAATAGAGGTATCCTCTGTTCCTGATCCAGCAGAGTTTAGGCAGAGAACAGAAAGTTCTGTCCAACAGTCTGCTGTCACAACTCCTGGTCCCAGCCCTAACCCTTTTCTCCAGACCAACTGGAAGGAGCTGTCTAGAAATGAAATCATTCAGTCTTACTTGAACCTTCAGAGCAATGTGCTCACCTCTTCAGGGGTTCACACCCCCAGTGCACACTTTTTTATGTCAGAATATCTAAAAAGGGAAGAACAGGAGACCAAAGAGTCAAAGAAAATGCATGTTTTGCAGACAGACAACTCAAAAGGGGATTTACCAGGCATGAGTCGGCAGTTGACGGACAAGGACTTGGAGAGGATACACACACAACAGTGGCCAGGAGTAAATGGTTGTTATGATACCAATGGCATCTGGTATGATTGGACAGAGTGCATGTCCCTGGACCCTCATGGGGATGAAAACAAATTGAACATCCTACCATATGTTTGCCTTGACTGATGAGTGTGGAATGGTTTTCTTTTTCATTCCTTTTGTAATCTCCAAACAATGAAGCATAGTTGTAGATTTTGTTGTTCACTGTGAGTTTGGCGGGAAAAAAAAGACAGAACAGGGCTGCTTTACTCCCCTCCCCATGGCTCTACCTGTGATTGAAATTTTGTTATTCAACAATACAGATGGAAAAAGGTTGGTTTTTTTGTGATATCAAGGGCTGTTTCTGTCATATTCTTTTCACTTTGAAGGCCACAAAGATGAAAATAGCCATGTCAGCTCTGCTGTCACCATGATATAAACAGTTTTCTTAATCTGAAATGTTACAATGTGAATTGTTGATCAGAACTGGACCCTTGTTTCACTGGGATCAAATCATTTTCATTTACCATCTCATTTCTAAGAATAATCCAGAGATACATTTGTGGGAAGGCTGGGGTTTGGCTGTCTTGTCCAGATCAGCATGTTTGTGCCTAAAGGATTTGGATAGAGTTCATCTAGCACAGACAGAACTAACCATGTTCAGAATTGAAAACATTTGAGCATGTTTGGCAGTTGAGATACTTCGTGATGTATAAAAAGTAAATTATATGTTCTTTTTGTATGTTCATCTATTTATTTTTGACCAATTCAGTCATGGGATGTTTGTCACAACAGTTCCTCAGAACTTTTTTTCTTGACCGTGTTGTCAGTCTTCTTTTTCAGCAGAGTGCACATATGCATGATCTCTTTTAGATTGCCCTTCTTTTGATTAGCATTCCAGAGTCAAACTTCATTTTTAGTTTTTTTCCCCTCATAAAACAGCTCATAATTTGTTTCTTATTAGCACTCAGTTCTTCGGAATATGAAAATATTGTTTCTACACAAAGAAAACATTTGCCATCCTTCTGATAACCTGTTGATGTCAAAACCAATCAATCAGATCGGTTACAGCGTTGAAACGAAAAGCAGTTATATGTTTGCATGCTGAAACCCTTTATGTTCCCAAAGAGATGGTTTGCCTTATGACGTTGTTTGACAATATTTTTTAGTTTAACAGCCTTAGTGAATGTACAAGCATTGTGACCTCTTTTGCACTTGTACATAAAAGGACAGCTTGTCAGTCATTCATCATCTACTTGATTCGAATTTAAATAGCAATCTATTCTCAAAGTTTTTAAGGGAGCATTACTTCTGCTTGTGTTAATTTTGCTTAAAAAAGAGTTGCAAAGATTATAGATTTCCTATTCAACAAACAAGTTTTTTTTTGTTTCAGTTTTACTGTTTGCTACTACGTTTCTCATGATTTAAGTTGAGATGGATTTAGCCAATCATTCTTTTATTCCTCCCTACCAATGTGCCTTTATTAAAGGTAAACTGGATTTGCTTGTGCATAAACTGTGCCTGTCCAGACCTGGGCTGCAAGAATCCCAGATTCCATTATCTGTATGACCTTTGTATATGCATATGCACCGCTTCCTGTAAGTTTTTTGTAAACTCTGATCTGGAAAAAACAGAGGAGGGTAAACTGCACAACAAGAGAGCTGGCAATAAAAGAATAATTGCTTTCAACTATTTAAGAAACAGCTTTTCTGGAGTTTTGACCAGGGCATCCAGTTGTTCAGTGTTTAACATCACTCAGTTGTTTGAAAAATAAAATTATCTGAATTCTCCAATTGCTCATCTGCTTGGTACTGTGCAATGCGATTGTGTCCAAAAACATTATAGACTAAATGGACAGGACCTATGTTTGTTGAGCTGAATCATGTATTATTTCCTCAGGTTGATCAGGGTATGGTGTCATGGCTACAGTTTGTTTTATCTGCTTAAGTGCTCCCTGTGGAGAGCTGAATGCTTGGAGTTAAAGGACACACAAATATAATCATCCTTGATTTCAAACTGTTATAGATTTCTAAATATTATGCGTAATATTGGAGGGTTTTTTTCACCCAGAATTCAAAGTAATTTGTAATTCTCAATTGACAATTCTATTTGCAATGTGAAAATGCATAATTAAATTGGCACTTCAATATGCAATTTGAGCTTGAAATATGATAATTATGCTATTTAGACTTGAATATGAAAAATGCTATTAAATTTGACATTTTTAAAAATAATATATTTGATAAAAACAATCAATTGCATTTAAATTGCCATAGGTTTTGATGCCATAATTCAAATGAAAATACCTTTTGCAATTTACTATAAAATATAAACAATTTCAATTCCTTGTTTGTTTGAAATTCATTTTTTGAAGTTACTTTAACTCCATCTCATTGTAAAATGTTATGGTGTGTTTTGAGTCAAAAGAAATGGCAAAACAGCACCCCCTGGTCCAATGAATCTTCATTTGCATATCATCACACTTTATCTCACCTAAAATTCAAACTGAAGGCGAACTGTCAAGACTCTCGTCAGGACGGGTCCCACCCCCCTCCCTAAATTTGTTAAATCCCACCTCCACTTCCTTCTGGAGATCTTTTGGACAGAGCATAGACCGTATATTATCACTGGACAAAGCGAGGTGTTGACATCACCTATAGAAAATACCTCACCTCCAGCTCTCGCCAAATGAAGCCAAATCTGTCACCATTGCTTCCTGAAATGTGCGCCACCATTTTGAAACCAGTCGACGAAAATTGGTCCGAGTCGGTCTGAGTCAAGTTTTTTGGGAAACTACTGAGTAATAACTGTACATTTTTCAAAAGACGTCTATGGGATTTCGACTTCTTGCAACCAGCATGTACTTCCTATTTGGAACATGAGAGGGGAGGGGTTGGCTGTCCAGTGTTCTATATCAATGGGAGAGAGTGTAAATCCTAACCATAGACTGTATTAATATACATGTCTATGATCACAACACAGAGGATGGAAGAACTTTCTTCTTCTTAGCTCCAAACACATCTGTTGTAGTAATCAAACACGTTCTAGTCTCCTACTCGTCAGGTTGGGAGGGGGCATTTTCAAACATAGTCTAGAAGGGTTTTTAATCCTTATACAGCATGCCAAGAATTCATCCATCTAAATCTAAACCAGTCCAGGGGTGTACCCTGCCTTCCCCCATGAGAAGCCGGGTTAGGCTCCGGCAACCCCGTGACCCCGAAAGGGATAAAGCGGATTGGAAAACGGATGAATGAATGAATGAATAAATCTAAATAGATGGATACATACATGCATAATTATTTACACAACATAAGAAGAAATGCGAGGGGCTTCTTAAAGGGCCGATACCATGCTTTTCCTAAGCTTTTCAGAATCAACTATATCCATATATGTGATCATAAATTACCTTTTGGACACTAAAGAACAGATTATTTGTTAAATTAGAGTTATTTTTGTGAACTTTTTTCCTACCCAGCAGTAAGAAGCCTCGATCTCTGAGGCACCGCCTTTCGCTCCCTGTGGATGCCGCCCGTTTCATGACGTCATCCTAGCGATGGCCTCAACAGCGTGTCTGTGTTTCTCCCACGAAAGCAAACACTCACATTTTTGCAAAGACGAATGTAAATATTGTGTAACTGCCTTTACTTGATCAGATTTTTATTCCAAAACTTTGGAAGACAGCCCGGCGGTTATTAGAGACCAGTTTTGCTATGTCTTCTGAATTTTGACTCAAAAACCCCATAACAAATCACAATGCTATTGATTTTAAATTACTTTCAAATGAATTTAAAACAAAATGTCCTTTTTTTAACGTTTTATAGTAAATTGAATTTCTTTGCTGATTCTGCTATCTGGTAATGTGCAACTTATCACGGCCCCTTTCAAGACATTACACCCGAGCACTTTAAATGTGGAACTGGACTTAGATTTCTGCACTTCAACATAAGAAGCCTGTTGCCCAAATTTGACTTGATGAAGTTTAAAAAGTCTGTAACTGACAGTGAAATTGCTACTCATGGCTATAATGTATTTAGAGCTGCTAAGAGTGGTGGAGTAGCTATCTACATCAACTCTAAAATTTGATTCTCTTTAAGTTTATCAATTACTGAACCCAAACAATTTGAGCAACTAGCCATCCAAGAAAATCTGACTGAAGTCAGGAGACCTGGAGTAAATCTGACCTTCTACTAGAGTAGGTTGTTAAGATCACCTTCAGCCAAACCAGAAGCTCTGTGTTTGCTCTGGAATGCGCTCCACAGTCTCTGTGAAAGGGAAAAAGTATCAATGAGGTATTTCAAATGGAATTGGATTCCTCCTGTTTCTGATCTTTTCAAGAAACTGTGATTCATTGAACTTGACGCAAATGATTAATAACGTCAAATGATGAAATCCCGTTGATTCAAATAAATCCACCTAGATGGATCTTGCACTGACTAATAAGCCTTATAAGTTTAGTTCCTCTGCTCTTCTGCAGCAATGTTATTGATCATTGTTCTATTGTACTGTAATAGGAGAGGACATGACAAAATCTAAACCCTGTTCCATTTTTAAAATACATTTTAAGCATTCTTTCAAGATCTTCACAATAGTGACTTTTACTCCATTAAGTATGTAGAATGTTCCTGGGAACATTTAAATGTATTTTTTGAACATCTGTAACAAACATGCCCCTGTCAAAAAATGCAGGATTTCTGGGCGGGACAATCCCTAGCTCACAAAAGAGCCTTTATACATAACTAAGAGAAAGAAATGCTGCCTGGACCAAAGCAAGATTAACGTACTCCAACTCTGATTGGATCACTTTTAAAACACTGTGAAGCAAATGCACCTACTTGACTTGGAAAGCCAAATCTGATTACTACTTAAATTCTATGACAACAAATCTCAAACATCCTGCTAAATTCTGGAAGCAAATCGAAGTGCTAACTGGACAAAGGATTAAATTAACCACACCTGAAAATCCAGAAGAAATCTCCTGGTCCAGATGACCTAGACCCATGCGTCTTAAGACTTGCTGCTGTTTTTATAGTCGAACCCATTGCCCATATTTTTAATTTAAGTATTTTGTCGGGCATTAATTCCCAAACTTTGGAAGGCAGCTCATGTTCTCCATCTTTTGAAAGGGGGAGATCAATCAGAGCTAAATAACTACAGAACCATCTTCAAATCGCCAGTTCTTGCAAAATTCTCAAATCACATAAAAACTCTCAACTAAAACACTTTTTAACATCAAACCCGAATTAGATGTGAAACCCTGGAAACACTCACATTCACTCCTAATGAACAGCTTACATTTTAGAGTCACCAGTTAACCTATGACACATGTTTTTAGACATGTATTGCATGTATGAGTAGAATATTGATTAAAAATGTTTAAAAACTTAGATAATTTTATTGCACGCTAGGAGAGAGAAGGCAGCCACATCGGAGTTGTCATTTATGAATTCACCACAGCAAAAGGTTAACAGAAAACTGGCACGTCTGTCAAAAACTAAGTTAACACGTAGAATGAATATGAATGTGGCTCTGTGATATAGGATTTTTCAAGATCGATGCTAAAACAAGACAACTTAATGACTGTGTGTGGGGTGTACTAAACCAAAAAATAGATTTTAAGAGATGAAAGATCTGATTTGTGAAGCTATTTTAAGAAATTGAAACTTAAATAATAAGTCTATTTTTAAAAACTTTTAATGCGCTGCATTTATGCCTGCTCAGCAATTGCTCACTCGCCATAACTTTGTCAACTCTCACAAATATCTCAACTTCTATGGTGTATATTTTACATAATGAAGTAAAAGAGGTCCTGCTGTAAATGGTGCATTCTTCTACAAACAAAGACTTTAAGTGAGAGTTGTCTTCTCTCAGTCATGGTAAAAACAAATAAATAAACCCCCTAATTCCTGTCATGGCAGATGAAGCAAGTTCATACTGCCAACTTGGAGACTAAGATGATCTAACCAGCCGGTTGTGCCTCAGTTCCTATAAGCACTGAGTCTTATCCACAGCATGTCTGGTATGCAGGGAGGACCCAAAAGATCACTCCCACTGTTCAGGAATTTGGAACGTTTTCTTCCATATATGGAGTTTTAATATAAATCCAGAAAGGAAGAAGACCAAGAGGGGGAGGATCTCAAAACTAAGTAAGGAAAAGGAAATCAAAGAGTACACAAGAAAAGAAGAGGAGCACTACTTCTTCATCCTCATTTCTAAGGATAAAATATACTTGTGTGAGCAATATAATATATTTGTGGCATGTTAATGCATTTGTATTTTTTATTTCTCTTTAAGGAAATTTAAAGATTTCAAATGAGTTCATGGGGAATAATGGGTGAAGACAGAAGCCCTTTATTTAAAAATAGTGAATGTTTCAGAGGAGATAATTTTTCATGAGTTTTTGTTTATTTTTTATTTATTTTTATAGGTATGCTTTGTTGAAGTTAGACAAACTGATAACTAACTCATGAGGCCTTCTTCATGTTTACAGAATACTTTGAAATGTGTATAAAATACGGGCTTTGACACCAAAGTCAGAATGATAGATAGGACATGGTATCAAAGGGGTGGGGTTTGTCTCCAACACCAAACTCTTGTTCTGAAACCAAAATCCTACTTTTCATGTCTAGTTTAGAATGACCTCCAGCTTGTTCATAGGTACAGTGAGCTCTGCCCTGTGGTTCAGGCTTAAATATGATGTGCAAACACCTCACAGTGGTCTGTCGTGTAACCAATGTTTTCGTCCCGCAGCAGTGAACTCTCTTGACGTGGAGCGGCCATCTTTGAAGCCGAGCTCTCTGATTGGCTGTGATTCGGAAAGGAAGTATTAAGTTCTCTGAAAAGTTTCACTTGAGTCCGCTCTGTTCCTGTTTACGAGGTAGTGTGTTAAACAAGATACGACAAACAGGTCTTAACTTCCTCGCAATGTCCTTCAACAAAGGTCCTGCCTACGGGTTATCAGCAGAAGTGAAGAACAAGGTGAGAATGGCGCGTCTTTGTCTTCGTTTGTGTGGAATACTGTCAGCTTTTTTCCAATCAGGTCACTCGTCTGTGATTGGCCACCATTTTGTTCTCCAAAGTAAGAGGATGCGACAGGAAAAGACATGCTCAAAGTTTGAATTCAACTCTTCCTGATTTTCAGAGATGAGACGCTTCTTTTCACTTGAAGTGTGTTGGACCTGTCGGTTCTGAAGCTGACTGGGTTGTATCGGGTCGTGTCCTCGGAAAGCGAAGGGCGTTGTCCGTTCGTCGTAGTTGTCACACAGCTTGTCCTCGCTTCCACTTTTGTGCTCGGACCTCCTGGAGTAGATTACTGCTGCGTTTGGGTCACACAAGCCAGCTGCTGCTCCGGATCGGTCCAGAACTGCCCGAACACTTCCCCGGTTCTGCATTGGGTGGCTCTGTAGTGAAAGAACTCTTTCATCTTTTTTTTTTTCTTTAACCTTTCGTTCATTCGGTCTGATCATTTTTACACAAACATGTTAGAAATGGAAAAATACTGATTTATTTTCTTCCAACAACAGGTTATTGTCTAAAAGGGGTTTTCGGTTAATGACAGCCTTTACTTCGCTCATTTAACTGTGTTCTTTAAATCCTGGACTTCAACTGTTATTGACAAGGCAGCGTGTTTGTTCTCCACTGACTGTTTTTGTGTCTTTTTTGGTGACGTCATTTAAAACCGGTTTCCCTTGAAGTTACAGAGCATGTGTCCCTGTGTAAATCAATGTTTTGGTTGCTAAATAAAGATTGATTCTGGCCTGAAAGTTGGAAGAAAGGACAGTGTCCCAAGAGTTTGGACATGTTGCCTTAAAGCTCATCTGTGGAGTGGGATGACTAAAGACAACTGTAGTGGGATTTCCTGTTAGAAAATAAAAGGCCTGCACTGAAATATGAGGCACTACAATCTAAGTTGTAGTTAATAAAAGTGACTTAACTTATTTTCTTTACATTAAGCTGTTCTTTACTTCCCATCACGTATTTGTATTTTAGCCACACTGATTCAAGTCAATAAAAAAATCTTTAAACTTATCAGTAAATGAAGGAAGTTACATTTCTGGGTGTCATCATTATTGGTGAAGACATTACTTGGAAATCTCATATAATATCGCATAACAATAATATCAAAACAAAAAAGGCTAGAACAACAGCTGGTTTACATAAAGTTAACTCAGCTGGATAAGAAACACTGTATTTACTGGATAACTTCTTGTTTGTTCCGTATCTAAATCACTGTATTTAAAGTTGGGGGGAAACGCATTTCAAAACATGCATAAGTCCTCTTTTTATTCTGCAAAAAAAAAAAAAAGGCATTATCTCTGGCTGGAGCTACAGAGATCCATCCAATCCAATATTCAGTAAATTAAAAAAAAAATACTGAAATGAAAAGATTTTAAAATTAATGTAAAACGCACACCAGAAGTGTCAGCCACACAATAAATAAAGATTTAAAAAAATAAAAAGTGCCAAAATGTGTTTCAGTTAGGAGGTCAAGATATGGAACAATTATTTAAAGAAACCAAATCACCTTTAAAACTTATTAAAAAAGAACTGCTTTAAAAAATACAACAATTAACCATGTGATAATTCTAATGGTCTTATTCCATGTATGACTTAGAAACTCAGGAAAAAGATTTAAAACATTTCCAAATGCTTTAAACGTTACCCCGCGGTAAACGAGTACTGAATAGTCTTTTTTTTTTTTTTTTTTCTTCAAGCCACGGTAGTGTGCAGTTAGTTTGGTGTGTGCGTTTTGGTCCTGAACTCAGATTGTCCATTAGGTCCCTTTTTCTATGTTTTCAGGGCTTTTTGTACCATTTTAATTGTTTTTTTCCTTCGATGCTGTTACAAGATGGTCCCTCGCACAGTTCATGCGTGTTCAGGTCATAAAAATTAGGTGTCACATTTTTTAAGTGTTCTTTGTGAGTCTCGGTTTCTGTTTTGTCATACCATAACCTGTTTTTGTTTTTTGAGCAGATTGCACAGAAGTACGATCCTCAGAAAGAGGAGGAGCTCAGGATCTGGATTGAGGACACCACTGGTTGCTCTATTGATTCAGACTTCCAGAAAGGCTTGAAAAATGGGGTCATTCTGTGCGAGTAAGCAGTAGAAACATTACAGTAATAAACAGTGTTAGCTGCATGGAATTGCTGAAATCTTGCATAAAAGCTTTTAAATATATTCACTGATTTAGAAACTTCAATATTTGTTGACCTTTTTTTTCCAGACTTATCAACAAACTGCAGCCAGGCTCTGTGAAAAAAATTAACAAGTCATCACTGAACTGGCATCAGGTGAGTTTGCTTACAACGGTTCCTTTTGAATACAGACATGGCTTCCTTTCAAACATTGTAAAGAATGTCTTAGTTTTGAATGTTGTAGTTTTAATGGGTTGAAAACAATTGAATATCATAAGTCATTTTATATCATTAATCATTTTATTTTAAGGACTATTTTTCTTCAAAAACCTATATCTTTGAGCAAAAAAAAAAAAAGTAATAAAAATTAAAGGTATATGTGAAACTGCCCAACAAAATCATGATACCACACTAATAACTGTTAATGTGGTGTTGCCACTCTGCACCATGGCCGCCAGCGGTTGACCTCTGATCAAAAGATTGCATTTTTGGCTTCCGTCCTGCACCAAAGTGTCCTTGGGCAAGACACTAAACCCTGATTGACTGACCCTGATTGAACTGTCTTCATTGTTAGTTTTGCTCTCATATATGTAACTAGCCGCAGTAGGAGCATGTCGGTGCAAAAGGGGGAACTCAACCTTTATTTTTGTTTTCTTTTGGTTGATGCAGTGCTTTTTTTCCTACAGTTAAATCTCTATGAAGTATTCCATCATTCAATGACTAAAATCCATCATATTTGAAGATAAAGTGTGATGCCTTAGCTCCATGGTAGCAGCACATTACATTAACTTTTGACATTGTTGATTTTAGCTGGAGAATCTGACAAACTTCACCAAAGCCATCACAGAATACGGTCTGAAGCCTCATGATATCTTTGAAGCCAATGATCTGTTTGAGAATGGCAACATGACCCAGGTCCAGACAACTCTGCTTGCCCTTGCCAGCATGGTGGGTTTTTAGCTATCTTTCAATCTTACGCTGATTGGAGTAAAGCTTTAATTCAGCTAACCCTTTAAACAAAGAATAAAAAATATGACACTATATATCTTTTGTTAGGCAAAGACCAAGGGCTGTCAGTCGCGGGTGGACATCGGAGTGAAGTATGCAGACAAGCAGCAGAGAATGTTTGATGATGAGAAGCTAAAGGCCGGACAGTGTGTCATTGGTCTTCAGGTATCCCTTTATTTTTCTTTCCACTGTCGGCCTTCATTAGGTGAAAAGTAATATCTGACCCTTTATTTGCAGCTGTCCTGTCATTTGACAAATGGTGTTGAACATGTTAAAGGAAGATAATGTGAAGACAGCAGGGCTGGGTATCTCTGCCTATGTACTAAATCGATTTGTTTTGAATTTACAAGTTTGCAATTTAATTTAAAATTCAAGTAAATATCTACTATTATCAAACTTTTATTAAAAAACAATTTGAGTTAGGTTTAAAAAATTATGCATAACTTGTAATATAAACTATACATGCGTAGAACTTTTAAAAAAGAAATATACATTCATACTAGAAGTGTCTTTTTCTTTCTTCTTTTCTTTCCAGCTTTTCCCTTCAGGGATCGCCACAGTGAATCAGCTTCCTCCATCTAACCCTGTCTTCTGCATCCTCTACTCTAACACCAGATACCTTCATGTCTTCATTCACTGCATCCATAAACCTCCTCTTTGGTCTTCATCTAGACTTCTTTCCTAACAGCTCTCATCCTTCTATCAATATATTCACTGTCTCTCCTCTGAACATGTCTGAATCATCTCAGTCTGGTCTCTATGACTTTATCTCCTAAACCTCTAACATGTGCTGTCCCTCTGATGTACTCATTCCTGATCCTGTCCATCCTGGTCATTCCCAAAGAGAACCTCAGCATCTTCATCTCTGCTTCCTCCAGTTCTGCTTCCTCTCTTTTCCTCGGTGTCTCTGTCTCTATGCTGAACAACATTGTTGGTCTCACCACAGTTTTGTACACCTTTCCTTTCATTTGAGCTGAAACTCTTCAATCACTCATCACACCTGACACTTTTCTCCACCCATTCCATCCTGCCTGTACTAGCTTTTCTACATTCTCCATTACTCTGGACTGTTTACCCTAAATACATCAATTCCTCCACCTTCTTTATCTCTTCTCCCTGTAACCTCACTCTTCCACTTCCTCTTAGCTAAGCTCTTACTCTGCATACACTTATAAACATTCCGCCACTAAGTCTCCTTATGAACTTTCTTTCCTGCTGGCATACCAAATACACTCCTGTCTCCCTGATCACATTAGCTATAGTTATTCAATCATCTGGGAGTACCTCCTGACCATCCATTACCTACTTATTAAAAGTCATGCAATATTCTTCTTTTTCAGCTTTTATCAGTTTATCTTCTTCTCTGCCTTTGCCCTTTCTTCTTTCATTTTCTTCATCACCAGAGTCATCCTACACACCACCATCCTATGCTGTCTGGAAACACTTATGTCTACCACTACTTTGCAGACATTGATCTCCTTCAGATTACATCGTCTACACAAGATGTAGTTTATCTGTGCGCTTATACCTCCACTATTAAAGTTCACCCTGTGTTCCTGTCTCTTCTCAAAGAACATATTCACATCAGCCATTTCCATCTTATTTTCAAAAGCAACCACCATCTGTTCTACATTCCTCTCCTGAATACCAAACTTTCCCATCACCTCTGTTTCCTGCACCAACATCTCCATTGAAATCTGCTCCAACTCTCTCACTTTTAGGGATGCTCATCATCACTCCATCAAGGTCCAACCAGAATTCCTCCTCCAGTTCACATTCTACCTGTGGGGCATATCCACTGACATTAAACATCACACCTTCCATTTCTATCTTCAGACTCGTCGCTCTGACTCTCTTTTACCTTCACAACACTCCTAACAAACTCCTTCTCTAAAATAACTCCTACTCCATTTCTCTTTCCGTCTCCATCATGATAGAACAACTTGAACCCTTCTCTGAAGCTTCTAGCCTTGCTGCCTTTCCACCTGGTCTCCTGGACACACAGTATGTCTACCTTCCTCCTCATGTCAACTAACTCTGGGGTGTAAATTCTTTTTAACAACAATTCGACTCGTATAATTTGTGGTTGGCGATCCAATTCATAGTTGATACTGGTTCATTTTGAAAGATCCAATTTAATTAGATTCACTGACTTAAAATGGATCCAGGACATCTTTAGCCTAAACATCAACCAGTGTAACTCAGAGAAAAATACTTGGTACTGAACAGTGCAGGGGAAGTTTCCAGATTTCTTGTTTTTCTTGCAAGATAATCTGTGTAAATTAAATATGTGTAAAAACAAACAAGTAAACAAAAATTAATGTAAAATCTCTTCAGACTTTAGTTTCATAATGTTCAGCCCACTGTTGTTTTTCCACTTCAAAATAATACAAAGGAAACATTATTGGAACATTCTATCACACTGTTTGACCAGGTTTTGTAAAATTCAAAGTGTTTCCACACATTTCACTATAATGATGGTTGATGGAATGTGGTCATTTTTACGTTATAGTGAAATAAACCTCAAACCTCAATTGAAATTGAATTTTCTAATGTCAATTAGACTATAAATTTCTTATTTTGAAATGATTTTTTTTAAATGATGTAGTTTGATCCTGTCTCAGACAGATTGATTTGGTTCGATTGTAGTAATAGAACGTGATTAATTGTTACACATTTAATTTTTTAATTATTTGACTAACTGAAATTAATTGTTTGTCTAAAAAATACAATAAATGACCACAAAGTAAAATAGATTTATGAATCTGATGAATCTATATGGACTTTTTCCTAAAAAAATGGATTAAATGATGACATTTAAACTTTTTTTTTTTAATTCAGTCAGAAAAGAACTTGCTTTACTTTTGTCAATAATTGCATTACAGTTCTGCTTAGGTTTTACAAACTTCACACAGCCTTCTTTTTGCATAAGGAGAAATGGGTGTGAAACTAATGTCTTATAAGTAAAACTTCTAATTTTCCTCCCTAAATATAAACCTTTGTTTTGCTATTGCCTTCATTGCTTGTCACAGTTGCATGGTGCGCCTTTTCTCCACACCTTTAATTTTTGATGTACTGTGACTCTTCTCAGATGTTGCTTTTGTCACGGTTTGCCTGAGAAGTCAGATGCACAAAGTGCAAATGTTTAAGAATACTGCTGAAAGACCTGAAAATGCAATAAGCTTCCAAACATTTTCAAAAGGTCATGGAAACAAAGACAATTATGATCTCAACTGGAGCAGATATACCCCAGATTTTAGATATAAATGTCAATTATGATATTTTAAAGTTATAAATGTTATCTTTATTTATAAAGCCAGGTGCTGTTATCGTCAGAATGAGTCATCTAAATCAAAGCAGCAGTGATACAAGAGTTTTGTGGTTCAGCAAATATCAAATAATTATAATTACACTTTTTACATACCAGTGTAGCAGTGTGCCAGGGAGTAATGCAAACACATTAGCAATTTCTGTTGCATTAACAAACATAAAACATGCATTATTTGCCTCACAGCCTTGCCATGATATAGGTATATGTTATCAAACAATATAGAGATTTTGTGTTTCATAATCAGAGTTTTATTATAGAGACAAAACAAACTTAAGGGTGTATCCCAAGATTTTATCCAATGGCTGGACGAATTCATGTCATCTTTGGAGTAAAGCAGTCATATTCCTTAAAGCCTACTGCTAACTTTAGTGTCAAAGACCACCACTTTTTTCCTCTGCTGCTTATGGCAGTCTGTTTTGGTGAATTCTGGAGGTCTTGGATAGATTTTATGATGACACAAGCAAGTTGAAATATGACTGGATGAAAACTCTACCATAATGTCAGCAGCTGAACCAAGGGGAGGATAAATATGATACAAAGAGAACAGCCATAAAGAATAATTTAATTTTGTGTAAAGTAATTTTATTTGCACATTTATCTATGAACAAATAAATATACTTTCCTAAATAAGACTGCAGAAATGTAAATTGTCAACCCAACTTATCACTTGTACTACTACACTTTTCTTGTTTAAACAGTAAGAACCTTAGTCGCGTGGCAGCAATACCATGCAACTAATTTATTTAAATCTCCTGCTGTTTTTTAATGTTTTTAACTGAAGTTATTTTTCTGTTGGTAGATGGGGACAAACAAATGTGCTAGTCAAGCAGGTATGAATGCCTATGGCACCAGGAGACACTTGTATGACCCCAAAGCTCATATTCAGCCTCCTATGGACAACACAACTATCAGTCTTCAAATGGGAACCAACAAAGGGGCGAGTCAGGTAATTTAAAACAATAGTTGAGTTTCTTGATCATGTGGATAAATACAAGTTCTGTAGCAACAAACCAGGCAATGAGGGAGGTCAAGATAACTTTGTCTTTTGACTTTAGGCTGGAATGACTGCCCCTGGAACCCGACGGGCCATTTATGACCAGAAACTGGGTACAGACAAGTGCGACAACAGCACCATGTCTCTGCAGATGGGTTTCAGCCAAGGAGCTAACCAGAGTGGGCAGAACTTTGGCCTAGGAAGGCAGATCTATGATGCCAAGTACTGTCCTAAGGCTGGAGAGGTGGCAGAGGATCAAAATGGAGCTGGTAGCAGCCGCGACTACATTCCTGACTACCAAGATGAGGGTTACCAAGGATACCACGAGGAAGAACAGGTGTACCAAGAGGATGGTACAGATTATCAAGAAAGGGAAAGAGAGATTATGTGAAGGTGATATTTAACCCAGTAAAACTTCAAGGAAGACGTGGGGTTTTTTCTTTATATGGGATGCTGGTTTTTTTTTTTTTACCATCTGTATTTAGTAATAGAAACATTGATTTAGCCGAAAAACTAAGCATGTGCATCATCAACAATAGTACTTCCATATATTTTTAAAAGATGTACATTTAAAATGACCATCATGCCAATTCTTGACTTTTTTTTTTTTTTTAAATGCTAGCCATATAAAAAAAACTGAAAAAACTGAAAGCCGCAATGTATTTTTTGTTTGTGTTTGTACCTCTTTAATTGCTTCAGTATTTGTAACATTGAGTAAACAGATCTGAAGTTTTGTGGAGGTGCGGAAATTAGTTTATGTTCATCTGAAAGACTAGCCAATACAAGTAAATATGTGAACTGATCCTACAGATATAATTCTGTTTATTATTTATGTACACTATCTTATTGAAGGGGAACAATTTTTTTTTTATTTGTATTCGAACAATATTTGATATTAGAATGTGTTTTTGATGTTTTTTTTTCTTGTTTGCTCATAGGAACAACATCATTTAAATAAAGTTGTGTACATCATACTTTTTAGAGACATCTGAATTTAATTTTAGAATAACAATGATAACTTGGGGCAAACTCAAACGAGCATGTGATTGAGGGAAGCGGGTGAAGTGCATGTTAGGTGTTATGAACAGAACTGCAGAAGAACAGGTGTTAGTGGACTTGTTTAGAAGAAAGAAAATGATAGTGATGAACACAATTTTTTCCAGAAAGGAGAGGAAATGCTAACAAAAGTGGGGGGAGGAGCAAACAAGAAAGTGACTGAAGGTAACAGCTGGTTAAGGTGCAGCCAGATAGCAGATGATGATGGTGAAGAGGATGAAGAGAACAAGGGTGGAATAGAGGACCAAGTGAAAGAAGAGGAGTGCATCATGGCTTTAGAGGAGTTGAAACAGACTTTTGGAGGTTCTTCCAGATGATTGGTTGGCTACAACTAATGTCATCAGAAAAACTGGGAGGTGGCGGTGATTTTGGACTGGCTATTTAGTGAAGCTTTGGGAAGATTTCCATAAAAAGGATCTACCTCATCTTCAGGTATGATGGGTTTGCTGATTCATCACTCCACACATCACTCAATTGGTCCTCATTCTGAGCCAGTAGCTAAAGTGAGTCAAACTTCGACTATGCAAATCATTTCCAAAAACTCCTGGATAACTTTTTTTCTGAGGGGATAAGCAATAGATATGAAAAAAGACAATAAATGTACATCTGTACGTAGATATTTCAAACTTAAGCTAAGTAATTATTTAAGTAGAAAAAAAGTAAAAGAGATTGATTCCATTTAGGTAGTGTATAAAAAAAAAGCAGTCAAATTGACTTGGTTTGTCTTTTATTGTTGAATAAAAGGGCCTTTCTCCAAAGGGCTTTCTTAAGTGAAAGTTGAAAACGTTTCACCTCTAATAACAAAAGATAAATCAAGTCCAGTGGCACTTTTTACCAACAACTTTGATTTACCCATTTTAACCAATTGTGTGTATGAATTATTTCTACAGTTTAACTATTATCTTCTATACATTTGTTGTGAGTCTGCAAAGCTATGCTGCTCTTAAGTTTGAAAAGTTCCCCATACATAAATAAAGTTGTGGTTGAAAATTAAACAATAATCATGAGGAAACATGCTAGATTTTAGAAATAGAGTTGTGTCACAAGGCTTGCACCGCCTGACGTTCATAGAAGGCCCATGCCGGTAGACACCACAAAGGTTTTATCCTTAATAAATATAACATCCCAGTTACTCCTGGAGAATAGACAAAAGTTTTTTGTGCAATATCTCCTGGTATATATATGTTATTTAACCAAAGATCAAGACTTGATCCTTTTCCTTTCAATCTTTCTCTTTCACTATCTACTGTTGGAAAAATCTGTATTACTTAAAAACAATAGACATTAGAGCCTTTTCCAGAAAGACATTGTTACTTCGCCTTGTGTCATTCATTATTGGAAACAATTTGTAGATGATATGTCTTGGAAAAATCACTAATCACTAATCACTATCTCATAAGATAAAAGATAAAAGACATTTCTAATAAATTTTGTCCCACAAAAACTTATTGAAAACATTTAAACCCAATATTGGCCCATTATGTACATTTTGTAAATTTTCACCAGCATAAAAATATGCCATTTCAATTTTTAATCTTTATTTATTCAGTATACTTGCTACATTTACATCCACAAATGCAAATTTTCTGGTGGAGGCCAAATATTGAATAAAAACAAAATAACAAAAGACTGTGAAATGTCTGGAAATTTGTTTTCAAAATAAAATAATTTAAAACGTCAAGTCTGCCATTTTCAGTTCTACTTGTATATACTCATAAATCTTTATTTGTTATTACCCCTGGCACACTGTGTTATTTCATCTTTTATTTAATTTAATTCTATACTGTTTGTATTATATGTAAAGATGTAGAATGTGTATTAATGGCTCTTTTGTACATTTTTTGTACTGAAACTGACGTTTACAATAAAGTTTAAAAAAAAGAACTCGAAGGTTTTATTCAAGTCGCGCGATACCAGTAAAAATGAGACTTCCTCTCGTCCTTTTCCGGTGGATTCTCCAGCAACATGGTAGGTTCTCGCTTAATGTTAGCCCCTGATGAACCAAAAATCTTTCCCCATCTTATGTCTCATGTCACATTTTGTGACAACAGGCTAAATTATACTGCATTTGAAAACATTTTGAAGTTACTCAGTAAAATATTGTTGCTCAAAATTTTGAAAAAGTGTGGTATATTGAAAACGGTATTTAGCCATAGCCAAGGCCATTAGCGGCTAAGCTACACCGGAACTTTTGTTGATGCATACATTTTTTAAATGGACTATTCGCACGTAATTTTCGAAATACGTGCGGGCAGTTTTGAACATCTTTCTTGAACACGGAGGAAGGATCAGGGTTAGCGTTAGATGCACTAAAAGGTCACTGAGTTCGGCTGTGTCTGCAGCTCGCCGCTTCCCCGGAGATGGGTCAACTTCGGAGAAGACATTTCTAACGTTTAATGTTAAATACGTGCGACCAACAACAACCTTTAGCCTTGGACGCACCTAAAATACGTGCGGGCAATGTGCAAGATGAATTTCCTTCATATTTTCATTTTTTTTGCTGGTCGCACGTAAAGAAGTATGAATAGCATTAGCCGATATTTTTGCTTTAGTAGTAGCCTATGTTTTTTTAACCTGCCTTTTCTGGAATACCACATTTAAAATTTAAATAATATAATTGAAGATTAGTAAGGAGGCTAGTTTTAAGTTGACTGGAGGTTTGCTCGTCTTTTGCAGGCAGAGACCGAAATCAAGAAGAAGCGTACCTTCAGAAAGTTCACCTACCGAGGTGTGGATCTGGATCAGCTTCTGGACATGTCTTAGTAAGTAGTAAACACGTATTTTCATAACTTTAAAGTGGCTTCATATCCTTTTAAGGGCCTTTTTGTCTGAGTGTTGGCAGTAAAAGTTCAATAGCCTATAATGAGCCAGAAAAGTCCCAATTTCAAGTTGTTATTGTTCAACTTCATCGCAACTACATAACCAGAAACAAAGAGCAGTACTGAAATGCTGAAGAAAAACCTTTTTAAAACTCTAATTTCAATTTAAAATAAGTATTACTATGGTATGAGTTAGCAAACACAAGATCTGTAGCCAATTTCACAACCCCCCCCAATTTAACAAAGTGAATTTCAAGCCCTGACCATGATATTGTTGATATTTGATTATTTCAGAAACCAGATGTTAGAAAAAGCTCAAGACTAATGACGCAGTTATTGAAATGGACGTCTCTTACCACTCTGCTCCTCCGCCCCCTTCCGTGCATTCATTTTCCTCATCCAACCTGGCCTCTGGCTCAGAACTGTATGGCTAGATTGATCCAATATTGCTTGGCATTATTGTTTTCTGCCGCTAATACTATCATGGGGTAATAAGCTCGCAGGTGAGCGCGCAGACAGAGCTCTCCGTGCTGAGGAGGGGACGCGGTTTCGCTGAGCCAACAGTCCCGTCCACAAACCAGAATTGTATATCTCATGAGCTACTGCTGCTGGGCATAAAATGTGTCTTAAAAAATGACAAACGCTTTCTGATTTTGACTTGAAGTTTATTTGGACATGCTTGACACGATTACAAGGGTTTTTTGAAAAGTCAATAAAGTATGCAGGTTTGGCGTAGCCGTTGTCATATTTTTGGAGCAGGGGTGGTGGTGGTGTACATTACAATATATTATTAGACTGTCTCTGACTAGACTTTGGCCAAAATGCCTTCATTTTGTGCCTCATAGCCAGAAACCTAATGCTGTAAATTAGTGTGCTCAGAAGAGTGATTTTGTAAACTTGGTTTTGAATTTGACAACACGATGTGCCATTTTGTTTATGTTGGTACCAAGTGTATTTGTCACTTTGATATAGTTGTTGCTCTAGTGTAGGGGTCGGCAACCTGAGGGGAAGACGGTGGCATGCAGGGACGTGTCAACAACAAGCACTTGATCGGTCATCTATTTGTATCTTTCAGATTTGAAAATTAAGGGAGGGGTGGTTAAGTAACAATCTCTTCTCTTAATGACCTCTTTTACCCTTGTGGCATCAAAAGGAAAGAGTCCATTCACGCAGCGCTTTTACTGTGACTCCTCCTATAAATACTGCCGTTTTGTTTTGGTTTTTTTTTTGAATAAAACTGTAGTTTCGTGTATTGTACATTACTTTCTGCATCAGCCTTTGTGAACAGGCGATTTAAATGATGCACACCGCAGGGAAAAAACCCACAGTGAAATGAAAACGTTGGAATAATGACCTTGTGTTTTGAAATTGTTGACGTGAGATGACGTGGGGTGAGCGTGTGTCCATGGTCTGTTGCACATGTTTATGATTGCACAGGTGTTTTTTGGTTCATCATTTTGCCTTGGCTGACATTTATAAGTTATTATTCAACAAATTGAACATATAACAGTTTCAGATTATACCCAGACTTCCTTTCTGTTCTGACAAATGTCAATATGAAATGTGAACCAATATTAAAATTAGTACTGCAGCTAATAGCCACTCCATTTACTGTAGATGGAAAAAAAAATGATGCTGTCCAATTGCAGAAACTGTATATTACTAAAATTGGCACACTAACGAAAAGTAATAACAAAGTTTTACATGCAATAAAAGCACCATTACAGAATTAACTTACATTAAGTTACACTCATGTTACAAAAGATGAATAAGCCAAAGGCATACCCTTATTTTTTTTCATCTTAATGGTTGTGAAGTTCTTAAAAATATTGATGGCGCTGTAGTTTACGGACCATGAGACGGGCTGTATTATAAGGTGCAGACTAATTAGGGGGTATGTTTCTGCATTTAACACATACACAAGGCGCACCATATTAAAAAGGAGCAAAAAAAAAAAAGGTAAGGGAAGCAAAACTGAGTTTAAATGAGCTTTATTCAACTTTTAAACAATCCACTCACATTTTTAAATTAATCTTCTCCCGGAAAACATCTTCAGTGATTAAATTGTACAACTGCGTAATCAAACATGCTGGCTTCTCTCTAATCGTTGTCGATCTCGTTGCCAGGAAGTTGTTCAGCAAGTATGCTGGCTTTAACAAAAACCCGGATAACAGTCAAAGCAGAGAACTTAATCCTAGGTTTCCACAATCTATTCACATATTGAGGTGTAACTCACTCGGCTCTGCCTTCCAGTCTTATGTCTCTGCGCCATCTGTCATTCATCGCTCCCATGAACAAAGATGTGCAGTCTCTTTCACTTTTACTCGAGTGGTACCGGGAATCTTTCTCTTAAGGCCTGAAGGGGAGCTCGTGTGATGAAACACTAATTCTGCAGAACTGAATTCGAGTGACCCTTGCATTTAGTCACGTGCAGCAAACATAAGAGAAAAACGTGTGCATAAAGTTCGGCTAGTTGTCTGCACAGTGCGCAGCCGCTTGTGGGGAGCATGGACTCTAGCAAAAGGAGGGCTAATAAACATAAATAATTTGATGCAAACATTTACTCGCCACATATTGACTAGCCTGCTTAAGTTTTACACGCCAAAGAGGATAAAATGCTCAAAAGTGGCTAGTGTTCATTTTGGACCCTGCTTGCAGCTAAGAGAAACACAAGTCTTTTGACCATCAAAAACGCAAAAACGAATAAATTATAAATGGGTGGTAGAACCAAGAAAGTGTTTTCTTTTTTCAAGATGCATGGCATGATCCTGGAGAGATGCTTGGTGCAGAAGTGGAGAAGTTTGCTCGTACAATTGTCCTCATCTGTGTGAGCTTGGTTCATAAAAGAAAAATGTTTGCAAAAGTTGTTTATCCAAATTACCTTTTAGTTGTGCCCATTTTGGTAAATTCTTTGTGTTCTTTTCTCATATGTATTAATTCTCTTTGATCTCTTTGTAGCGAACAGCTAATGCAGCTGTACTGTGCCCGCCAGAGAAGGCGGCTCAACCGTGGTCTTCGCCGTAAGCAGCAGACACTACTCAAACGCTTGCGCAAGGCCAAGAAGGAGGCTCCTCCAATGGAGAAACCAGAGGTGGTTAAAACCCATCTGAGGGACATGATCATCCTGCCTGAGATGGTTGGCTCTATGGTTGGAGTGTACAACGGCAAGACATTCAACCAGGTTGAAATTAAGGTGAGAGATGTATATCTTTGTGCCCACTCTAAATCATTGTTTGATCTTTTTACAAAGTGTTTCCAGTGAAATCCTGTGTAGTTTTTTGTAGTGTAGTTTCTTCAGAGCAGAAGGATTTGATTAGAAATTCACCTCTGAGTTGTGGGCAGAACTGTTGGTGCAAAGTGAGCTCGCCCACATTTCCTATCTTTTACCATGCTCTCATGCTGGCTTACAGCCCCTTTTAGCCCCAAACCAACATTACCGGTGCATCAGAAATGGCGAGCAATATCAGAGCTATTCAGTCATACAGTTTTGATCCACATGTCAAGCAGGACGAGGAAAACAAAGTTGTACGTGGATCTGTGGATGTATCAGAATAGAGTAGAGCAGGGGGCTTGTGGCCCACCAACTGTACCACCAACATTACTGCTACAAGACTTTTCCAATAGTATTTATTGTGTTTGACTGATCTCGATTCACAGAAATTTGAATACTCAGCAATGCAATTTTAAGCTTAATTTTTCTTACATGACCTCCATGAGAAAATACCACAAGAAAGATGATTAGAATTTAAGATGTATTCTTGTATATTTACTAAATGCTGCATAGCATCGCTACAGGTGGCTCTGTATCACTCTGCTTTGAGGGTAACATGTAAAAAAAAAAAAAAAACTCTTTTCAGACACCACCTTGAACCCAAATGCAATGGTAGGGCGAAGGGAAGAATTCTGATTGGTCCTAATGCTTCACTATAAAGGGGTCCTGGTATGGAACTATAGCTTGTGTGCTACTATAGATAATTCATTTAAATAAATCAAATCTCAATTTCAATTCACTTTTAGTGGGAAACTCAAATTTCTAAATGTATTATATGCTTGCACAAACACATTACCCTGATTATTTTCTATAATTTCATCTTTTCTACAGCCTGAGATGTGCGGTCACTACCTGGGGGAGTTCTCCATTACCTACAAGCCCGTGAAGCATGGTCGCCCTGGCATTGGAGCCACACACTCGTCTCGTTTCATCCCTTTGAAGTAAAATTACTTTGGCTGGAAAAATAAAACATTTCCACAAAATGTTACCTTCATCTTGAGGTGTCAAGTTTTGTTATTAAGATAATGGTACATTTTTAAATTAATATAAATTTTAGCCTGAAGAATAAACACACAATCGGATCTGCTTAAGTATAAATTCTAAAATAAAGATTGACTTTTTTTTTTCAATTTCAGCTAAGGTTAAGAAGAAACTAGCAATATTACTAAAATTTCTTTTGTTCAAACTTGCCAACTTAGTTGTACTGCAAGAAGACCAGTTTAAGAGTTTCAGCTCTTACGATTTCACAAAAACTCTTTGCAGCCTTGGCCACTAGAGGGTACGCTAGATCTTTAAGAAAATGTTTTGCTTGGAACCAGACCCATCATTCTCACCAATCATGCCATTTTTTTGTTTTTACTTGTCCTGTCCAACAGCTGAGCAAACAGATATGAGCTGAGAGCCTCTTGTGTTAGATTTTACTGTTACAATCAGGGGTTATAAATCATTGGACACAAAAGGTGTATATTCGTACAAACCTCTTGAAATTTAAACTAAACTTTATATTATGTATCCTTTTTGTTGGACAAGATGGAAGAAAGTGGGAAGAAGAGAGAGATGTCAGGGGGGCACAAAGGATGGGGTTACAGAAGTTAGAGGATGACTACAGAGGAGGGGGGGTAGAAACATAACAGGCAACAAGATGCTGAAAGTTTATAATCACATTCAAGTGTTAGTCTAAAATGGGCGGGGCCTGTCCACACACTCAGTTGTTACAAACATACCTGGTGGCTCCAAGAGTCTCAAACTTGTCAACATACAGTTCACGCGCACACCTATGCATACAAACCAACACATGTAAAGTGTTTCATTCTGTCACCTAAACTAATTATGCAAAGTTGATCCGACACTTACACTCAGGAGAATGTTTGTTAAGCTGAGGTGGATGATGGAAGGAAAAAAAAAAAAAAAACGAGGGAGAATTCCCAGCTGAAGCAGCAGCCCCCATCCGTACTGTGGGACCAACGGAGGAGATTCATCCGGCCAAGCACCCAGACCAGGGCCCTCAAAACCTGAAAGCAGTGAGGTACGGAAGCACAGAGTGCAAGCCGGCACCAGAGGGTAAGGACCAGAACCTGCACCATAAAAACACGGACACCCTCCAGGCTCAGAATGTGATCCCCCACTCATGGTCTTTGCCAGAGGACTAAGGGATCCCTCTCCCTGTGTGGGGAGGGGGCCACAGTGCCCAAACCCAAGAGACAAGGCCGCTGCTGCTGAGGGCCTTGTTCCCTCCACCGGGGATGGGGTAGGGGACAGAAGATCAGAAGGTGCCGTTTAAATTGTAAAATAGTAACCACTGAGAGGATATCTCCTGATTGCTCACAGTGACGTCTGCTCACAGCTGCGATACTGACCCCTGATTGGTGAAGCAACCGTCGTTGCCCAAAATGTGTTCTTGTGCAGAAGCAGCATAAGCAGCCTCTAGATCTTTGATTTTATTTTCTATTTCTAATAAATCTGCTTTCTCTTTGTGTTTTTTATTTGTTGAATAAGAAATAATTTTTCCTCTCATCACTGCTTTTGCTGTTACCCAAAGAACACATGGTGAAATATCCGGAGTATCATTACATTCTAAGAAGGTTGCCCACTCTTTTTTAAAGAATTGAATAAACTCTTGATCTTTTAACAGCGAAGTGTTAAACCTCCAGGTTAAGCCTGAAGGTGTGGGTAGATCTCTAGAAATATTTACAGAAACTGGTGCATGATCACTAATGATAATTGGATGAATGTTGGAATCCTTGATATCTTTTAAAAGAGAATTACTGACTAATAAGTAGTCTAAGCGAGACTGTGAGTGGTGAACTGGAGAAAAGAAAGTGAACCCTTTAGTGTTTGGATGACATGAGTGCCAAGCGTCGCAGAGACCCAACTCATCCATGTACTGCTTCAAAATACTTGCAGAACGCCATGTGCGCTGGTGTCCTGCTGTGCTGAGTCTGTCAAGTTCAGGATCAAGGACCAAGTTGAGGTCTCCTCCTATAATTATTGTGGAGTCAGCATGAACCGAAAGTGAGGTGAAGAATCTGTGAAAGGAGGAGGATTCATCAGCATTGGGACCATAGATACTGGCTATACAGAAATCTTTATTCTGAACTGATATGTTAATAATTACAAATCTGCCTTCTGGATCAACAATTGTGTTCTTATGAGTAAAAGTCATATTTTTATTAATCAAAATAGCAACTCCTCTTTGTTTGGAGTTGTAACTAGCTGAGTAGATGAATGGGAATTGTGAGCAGCACAGGAGATGATCAGCTGATCTGGATAAGTGGGTCTCTGCAGTAAAACTAGATCTGCTTTTAGATCATTCAGATGGTTGAAAACTTTCAGCCTCTTTGGCCCAGAGCCAAGTCCACGCACATTCCAGCTAAAGATGTTCAGACTGGACATGACTACACTGACTGAGAGAGTGTTATGCTAAGTAATGCATGTGTGTCTGTTCATTTGTGCCCGCGAATGTTTCCTGTGGAGAGAAATAAGTATCACTCCGATTTGTGCGTAACTTTTGATTTGTAACTCATAAAAAACATTTTGTGCACGAGTACAAAAATTACAAAATTTTAAAAAATACAAAATACAATGTACAAATGCACAACTTAAAATTATGACAGCTTGAAACTAACTACACGCACAAATCTTTAAAAAATATGCACGAATCACTTGTTACGCACACACAAAACTGCATTTACACACGAATCTCATGTGAGACTCTTTTCACGTCTCCCAGATTTGTGCGTAAGTGATGCGTTTAAATGCTGCTGGAATGCTGGGTCATCAGAGTTTTCTGATCAGCCGCTCTGAACTAAGATTGTGAATAATATCTGGTGAAACTTCATATATTCTAACCTTCTTGAATAGATATGCCAGCTAATTAATATTAAAAAAAAGTCTAAATAAGGATTTTTTAAAACACTTCTCCTTTTAAATAAAAAAATATTTTCCAGAATTGATCAGTTCCTCTCTACAGCGCCTCCCCCAACAGCGCCTCAGACACAAATCAAGGATGACGCACGCACATATCGGGGTGATACTTATTTCTCTCCACAGTTTCCTGGCTGTGTGAGTTACTTGTTGTGTGTCCTATATGAGCCTACCATCGTGAAGATGACCCCCCACCTACATAAAAAGTCCCGGCTGTTAGTGCAACGTTTGTGCCGTTGAAATGATCGTTTGTGCTGCTGCTGAGATATCACAAGTTCTATTAGTTGACATCACACTAGGATCCACAATCAGTACGTTTTTTTAATATGTGGGAGGGGTTCCCACGAGATGCCTTGACACAAACTGATTACATCTCAGGTCTTTGACATTTTTAACAAGCTACTGTATATATATGATACAGAATAACCTCTAAGCCCGTCCTGTGCTTTTGCTGGAAAATGTGTTTAAAATGACGTTGGGTGTAAATGTCTGTTTACATTTGTGATTGGTTGGCAGCAAAGTTTGCCGAAAGAATATAATGTGTCTTTCAAGAGTTAATGCCTCTTGAATGAAAGGGACAATGTTGAAGCCCCAGGATGAGGGACTGCGCCTTTGTCCTCAACAAAGGCCGTCGGACCACTGAGACAAACAGGTACCGCTTTGATAAAGGACAAAGTTTGGTTATAAAATGGGGTTCATTCCCCCCTCCCATGACAAATAATTATTCTGTGATTTTAGATCAACTATTATGGGGTGGGGTGGCGTTCAAGCTACTCAAATGAACATGACAGATACACACACAACATTGTTAGAATTGGTAATACCCGCTTTGCTGCTACTTAAATCACTTCACACGAAGGAATCGAAACATACAACACTTACCTATTATTAAATACACAACAAGCATGTCAGACTGGACATTTCATTGACGAGGTTCTGTTGAAGCCTAGAATGATGACTCTGGTGAGAGCCACGCCCACAGGTGCCGGTGTTGATGACGTATGTCATGGCCTATCACAGCAACAGCAGCAGCACAAACGATCATTCCAACGGCACAAACCAGCACTAACAGCCGGGACTTTTTACGTAGGTGGGGGGGGTCAGCTTCACGATGGTTATGTGAGGTGTTTGCGGTATGTCGGCGAGTGCGTGCGCCTGTCTCGTGCATGAGTAAATGGTGACTTACCATGGATGTGTTTCCTTTAGTTGATATACATATGAGGAGGAGTAAAGAGAAGAAAAAACAAACAATAAAACAACAACATAAACATGAAAGGGGAGAGAAATAACTGATTTAACGAGATGGAGGTGTGGATGATTGATGGACTGATTTTCCATTAATTTAAATCAGTTTAGTCGGTTTCATCAGCGCATTATGGAGGTTCTGATCGCAGCATCTGAGGGTCTTCAGCGCAGCCACGGGGTGATCTCGGGGTCCCGAAAGAGCCGTCCATCAATGAAGAGTTTGTCCACTGAGACAACCGCTCGAGACCCGGCGGTGAGGTGCTTCCTCCTCAGCGGGAAAAGGATCTTCCTCCGCCGGGAAGTGGTCGTTGACGCTGAAGTGTGTTCCCTTCAGCTCCCGGCCGCGGCTCCTCACCAGCTCCTTCTGTTTGTAATGCTCGAACTTAGCCACTATGGGTCTCGGACGCTGGTTATCAGACCTCCTTCCTCCGAGTCGGTGCACTCTATGGAAGGAGATCTTCTGGACCTCCTCCTTGGGGAGCTTCAGTTGGACCTCCATGAAGGACTTCACCGTGGCCTCCGGGTCTTCTCCCGCCTCCTCTGGAATCCCAGAGATGACCAGGTTGTCCCTCATGCTCCTCGCCTGAAGATCCAGGAGGGTTTCCTTGATGGAGCGGTTCTCCTCAGAGAGACGAGCGGTGTCGCTGCTCCGAGTCTGGACGGTCTCTCTGAGGGCCTGGTTCTCCGCTGCGAGCTCCTGCACCTGCTGCTGGCTGAACTCCAGGGACTCTCGCAGGCCTTGGAATTCTTTATGGAGGATCTCCAGCAGGTTCAGGCGGCAATCAAGGCTGGAGAGCTTTTTATCTATGGACTCCAGGATTTCACTGATGCCGCTGCCTGGAGAAGAAGCGGCCCCGGGAGAGTCTTCAGGACGGCCGCGTTTGGAGGAAGGAGTGGTGGTGTTTGTCTTCCCCATGACGACGGTATTGTAGCAGTCATAAAGTTCTCCAGGTTGTCAAAGACTGACTAAAAATTTTAGAGGTTTTGTTATTTTATTTTTCCAAATTATTTTGAATATGGCGGAAATGTTTGTTCAACTACTTACGCACCGCCAAGTTGAATCACCAAACTAGTATCGTCTGGTCTCGCGATACTACAGCATCTCACGTCTTCTCGATCAATCATGGCGGTTATAGTTAATGTCTTCCACAATTCTCTCTGAGGATGTTGAGATCATCAGATCAAACTTTCGGAATCTCATTCAGGAGACCAAAATGCTCAAAGACTACAGAATCACTACAGCTTTAAGAAGAAATCAAAATCTCTGCAACCAAGTTAAGACAAAAATCTGCTCGACCCAACCCACATCTACAACCTTTCACACTAAAGAAGTGGCTCTGCAGCTCTCACAACCATAATGTGTATCTGTCACCATCGAGGGGCACTCCACACACACACAAAAAAAACGGTTTATTTGATTACATTGATAGATCTTTGTCATGGTCACAGGTACAATGAAATGAAAAGTACTTCCTGGTCAGTGCAGCTGTCATACTTTAAAACAACCCTTTGGTAAAAGCATACTGTTAAAATAATAAATAGTACATAAAAATGCATTAAAAGTGCTTATCAGCTTACTAAAATCCGGACGTTTTTTGCAAAATAAAAAAATCAGGATATCCAATGTGTTAAAATTGTTAAAACCAGAGAAAAATGACAATAAAAACTAATAAATATGAGGAAATTTTAATGCTTCCTGGCTACGTTTAACAAGTTTATTGCAGTGGGGTAAAAAGCTATTCTGAATTCTTTTTGTCCTTACTCTGCTTGACCTGCAGCTTTTGCCTGAAGGCAGTAGATCAAACGGGAAGTGTCCGGGGTGTGAAGGGACGTTCTGCGCTCTGTTGAGGCAGTGGTTTCCAGGGTGGGGAGTGGGCAGCCAGCAATCTTTTGGGCGGTGTTGATGACCTGCTGGAGAGCTTTGCTCTGAGCCTCTGTACAGCTGCTGAAACAAGTACATATGCAGTACGTTAACACACTTTCTATGGTGGTACGGTAAAAGGTCACCAGCAGTCTTTGGGTTAATGTTATTCTTCTTGAGTGACCTCAAGAAATGACGTCTCTGCTGGGCCTTTTTCAGCAGCTCCGTGGTGTTCATGCTCCAGGTTAAGCTCTCCTCCATGTGAACTCCCAGGAGGGGAAAGTCTGTCACCCTCTCCACACAGTCCCCATTGATGAATAGTGGCAGTATGTCCCTCCTCTTCTTCCTGTAGTCTATTATCAGTTCTTTGGTCTTTGATATGTTGAGGAGGAGGTTGTTGGTTGAACACCATGTTGACAGCCGCTCCGCTTCATCTCTGTAGGCAGTTTTGTCCCCATCAGAAATGAGCCCCACAACTGTGGTGTCATCAGCAAACTTTATGAGGGTGTTGCTGTGGTGGGCTGTTGTGCAGTTGTGCGTGTACAGGAGTAGAGCAGAGGACTCAGTACACAACCCTGGGGGGAGCTTAGTGCCATGGATGTGTGATGTCCCACTCTGACTCTCTGTCTGCGACCGGACTGGAAGCTGCTGACCCACAGGCAGGTTGAATGTGGCAGTCCCAGGTCCTCCGACTTGACCACCAGCTGCCAGTGTGTAATCCTCGGATGGCTTACCTGAATCCCATTGACAATCATCCACCTGAGTCTTAAGCAGCGCACTGAGCAAGGCTCAGTGCAAAGTATTGTTTTACCGTACAGCCTGCATTACCAAGCATTATCATTCTAACCCGACATTCTGTCTTCCTGACCCTGTTTCTGCTTCGACTCTGTTTGTCTGCCCCTCCGACCCACGCCTGAACTACAAGATTCAAAGTCTGATCCCTGAAACTCCTCTGCTCACCTGCCTGTAACATTATTACAGCTAACTTGTGATTTTATCTAAGGTTTGATTTGTGAAGGACAAGGAATTGCATTTTGTATTAATGGTAAAAATAAGCAAGGTGGTGTTAAATTTATATTTGGATAATTCTAAAATAATTATTTCTGGTCTAGTTCTTTATTCTGTCTGAAAATGAATTAAAGAATTGTTAAACATTGTTGTCCTCCTCTCTGAATTTCTAAAAGTTTATCTGTTCCATAACTCTATGCAATGAGAAGAGCAGAATGATGTGATAAATATTTATGGAATGACTTAATGGATTTTTAGGGTAATCTGAGTAAATATTATAACAATAATAAATCAATCTCAAATGTTTCTGTTTCCAAAACAATGTTTGAATTGCCTGTTTAGAAAAGGTGGCAAACATTTCAGAGAAGAGCCAAGTCTCCAGGGTCACCATTGACTGCCAACAGGTACCAAGTTTTAGAGCAAATTTGTGTTTTTTTTTAACCCAAAGCCAGTAAAATGTGTTTATCATAAAAGTAGTTTTCTATAAAACAAATTGAATGCAACTTAGAAAAAGTTTAATATTAAGTAGCTTGAGATAATCAAACAAGTACTTTCAAAGGTAGTGGATAATCTTTACATCTGAACAAAGTGACTTTTGCAAATAATAAAATCTTTGGGTATTTAACCTAAAAATAATTAGCCATTGTTACATTGGAATGAAAGTACATCAAACTGTACACTTAAACAAGGTGGTGCAGGTGTTGAAGAGCATTCACACTGCTCTACGTTAAAGAACCCAAACCAGCATGATGTGGGGTTTTGTGCTTTAAAACCCAAGTTTAGTTTATTGATATTTTTCCTGTTTGTTTTTATTCATATATGTATTTATATATTATTCCTACAAATACACAATTTCCAGCACTTTGAAAAATTTCCACTTTCCTCAGTAAGCAAAGAAAGCTAGAAATACTGTACAATGAAAAAAGGAGAAAACATTGTTGACCAAACAATGAATTGAAGATACCAAAATAATTAAATGAAATTCAAAATCACATTCTGTACACACACTATGGCCCAATAATTTAAGAAAATATTGTCTCTAAAACGTTCATATTGCTTTGTATCAACCAGGTCAACATTGTGCAACACCGAGCATTTCAAACAACCACAGAGGGCACTAATCTCACTTCAGAGATCAAGCTGTGTCCGACACAGGACATTAGTTTGGTGTTTCAGATGTTCTCCAGTTGCTTTGGCAGTAACAATACAAAGGTTAAAGGATGCTCACAACACAACACTCCTCTTCAAATCAAGAGTTTTACCACTTTTAGTTTCTTCTGTATAATTACTAGAACTACCACCATCACAGACACACATCGCCTGCCTGTGTGTTTGGAATGTCAGTGCTCCAAGTTTGTCTTTTCAAAAGAGAAGTTTGGAAGAGTTAATAGTTTAGGGTTGCTGTTGGTGTTCAGAGACCCTCCATCCTGACTTGGTCCTTCCCCAGCTGCCAGGTCAAAAGACTCCTTGGAGTCACTAGAGGGTGCTCTCCTCCTCAACCAGGTGTCCTTGCTTTGCAGAACAGGGGGCAACCCTAACCCACCAGGACATAGGCCAGACAGGGGCTCAAGTCCATCAGTGGGGTCAACAGATATACATGGTGGGCTCATCTTCTTCTTGCGACGGGGGGAGGGCAGAGAGCTCTGGTTGGGATGCACACTGTGCAGACTGTCTGGTCGGGACAGAGAGCCAGATGATGTAGAGCAGGGGATGTTTTGCTGGCTGGGATCCGCAGCTGAGCAAACTTCAACAGAGTGTCGTCGAGGGTCGTCTAGCCAGGAGTTTGGCCGGGGGTGGGCCAGTAGCATGCTACAACTCTGTGTGTCCACACTATGAAACCTCTTTAGCTGCCTCAAAAATGAACTCTGACTCTCCTGCCAGCCCATAAAGTTCCCTTGACTTTCAATGCTGCTGCTGTTCTTCAGCATGTCTTCTTTTTCAACTAATCCTGCGCAGGTTATGAGGGACACCTCATGATCCTCTGAAGCCTCCTCCTGCAGGCTGGTATGTAAAGGTTTTGAAGACACAGGGGAGGATGAAGAGGAGTAGGAAGCAAGGCAGTGCTGGTCTTTAAGATGGGTATGCACACTGCTGGGGCTTGGGGGTTTAGGGAAAATGACAGATTGGGAAGAGATCTGGCAGAGCTCCAGCTCTTGAAGTTGGTGGTGATGTTGGAAATAAGTGGAAGGAGAGGAGGAAGACGAGAGGCATCGAGGAAGGGCCAAAGAAGCCACATTCACACTTCCTTCACTGGTCTCCCTTCCATCTGAACAAAGAGCTTCTTGAGAGTCACCAAACACCGCAACCTAAAAAGATAAGGCAGGAAGATGCAGATAAATGCCATGAGAGGGAAAGGAGGAGATGTAGGATGAGGAGGAAAACTAGTTAGTGGTAGTTGACGAAGAAGAGAACAGCAGTTTGAGTTTGAGATCAAAATCGGATCTACTAGTCCTTTTCACAAAACACATGGCATTTTGACTGGTACTGTTCTTGTTGGATAGAAAGAAATTCAAAGCCAAGGCACAACAAACAAAACACTTTTGAAGTGATGGAAAGAGTATGGTGAGGAGGCTTTGGTTTGAGGGTCTACTCACACTTGGTAATCCAAACCAATCTATCCCAGATTATTTTTTTCTCTCTTGGCTAGAATGCTTGCTGTTGAGCGCTCACTTTGCGCATAGCAATCTTAGCCTGGCTGTGAATTATGAGCAATTGACATGTGACACATAGGGCTGAATAACTGATGGCATTGCTTTACAGAATGATGCCTTAGCATAATTGGGCATCACAGCGAATCTATACAATGCCTGAGTTCACTAAACAATTCCCTAAATTGCAACTGTGGTGCAGAGGAAGGTAGACACTGAACCCTACATTGCACTGTGGTTACAAGTTGGCACATGGCTCTGCCGCCATGTGTGTGTGCATGGTTGGTGGGTGGATGGATCCTAAGACGAATATGAAAATGACAAGAAAGTTGGAGATGAATGCATGGAAAAGTTGTGAATGAGGCAAATTAGAATGTGTAAATGTTGATCTGCTCTTCAACAATGAATATGTAGTCTGCTGTTTGTGAGGGTAGTGTTTTGTATTTCTGTCTGTTTGCTGCAGTCTCACAAGCAGGAGTATATGTGTTTGAACAATTGGTCAGAATCGGGTCGACTTTGGACCCAACTTTCCTGTGATCAAAGAAAAGAAGAAATGTCTGGAAATGAAACAGTAAATCAACTAAGATGAGAAGGATATCAAGCAGGAAAGAAAATGAGGAGAAAATATTAACATGTGAGCTAAGCTTTTGGTCTAAGAACATTTTCAGAACCACTCTAAGGAGTCAAGAAAAAGTTAAAAAAATTTATATATATAACTTGCAAGTGTTTATTCTAACAGCTGGAAAATGGATGGAAACACAGATAAAGACCTTGTAAACTTTTAAAAGCTTCTCATTACAAAACAGCTATATGTTTATGGAGGTGAAAACCTCTTTCCCTCTAAAATCCAATTGAAGTAGGTGAAGGGTGCTTCATTTGCCCACTTTTGGTTTTGTTTTTGATTAATAAATATTGTCATGATAAAAACTGTTAGATGTTGCTGTGATCATTAGGTAATATTTTTATATTCTAAGAGTACAGTGGTTCCTCGTTATTTATTTTGGGGTCTCGCTTTTTCGAAGGTTTTTTGTGCAATGTTGAATGCATTTTTTTTTCCAAACTGCACACTGTTCTGTGTCCAGATTGGCTGGAGACCTCGTCAATCAACCTCTTCTGCGCTGTCTCCTGTACAGAAACATGCAGCTCTCCAGATCTACATAAATCTTAATTCCCGATCGGATCTTTGTTTTCATTCTGTAATCCTGGACTTAATTTCCTACGAAGGTTTGAACTTTGAGAGTCTAAACAAGAGAGAAAAATATGAAAATGATCTTGTCTGTCTGAGAATAGCATAGAAAGTGTATAGTGAGGAGTTTTACGGCCTTACAACACCTGTAACCCTACTTCAGATCTCATCTATTGCGAGTTATTTTTTCAGAATGTTATCTTTGCAATAAACGAGGGAACGCTGCATTTCATTTTTGTCGGCAGAGCGAGCCTGATTTCAAATCAGTCTGTGGAAGCAAAAACATACTTTCTTGAAATCGGACTTTGTTTATTTCAAGCAACAAAAATTAACCAAAAAAAACGAAATGAAACAAGCAATATCATCCCTTTAATGTTTTGGATGAATTGCTTGAAAGGATTTGGAAGATGAGAACTCAAATATCCTCACCTTTATTCTCCATGCACAGTTTTTTTCTAATTGAATCTCCAGCAGACAATATAATAATGGTGCTGTGATTAAAGTCCTTCATGTATATATTTTGAGTTGGGATTACTGTATAGTAGCTTGGTGTGTTTCAGTCACCTGTCGTTGGAGTGTGCGGTTGAGCGCTTGTGCACGTCTGGAAGGGAGCAGTCGCTGCACGCTTTCAGACTCTGAGAGACTCTGGGGACTGACAGGTCTGAAGAACCCCATGGGAATGTTTAGCTGCTCTAAGAGGCCCTCAGGAGGGGGCTGCACAGAACTGATGGAGCCTGAACACAGAGCAGCAGTTTGAGGAAAAACTTGGAAGAAACCTCAAATATTACTGACCTTTGAATTATAATTGACAGATGGACGTTTTACATTACCCGACAGGGTCCTGTGGATGCTCAAAGTGTTTTGGGGAGCCTGTGACTGTGCAAAAGACTGAGCCTGAGTCGATGAGCAGGGGCAAAAAGGCTTTAGGGGAAAGAACATGTAGCTGTCGTTGGGTAAGGAGTGTGTGCGTCCCACTGCTGGTTTCTTGACACTCAGCAAATTGTCCATCGGTGAATCCTCAGAGCTGAGCTGCTGGACACAGACGAAGGAGTCAGGGTGTGTTCATCTGCAAAGAACATCAGCCTACACCAAAAACATTCCCAAACTGACACAAAGCTAAACACAACCTCTGGTTTTGAGTTCAGACCGGCTTTGTCTGTTATCCTGAAGCTCAGTTGCTCTATAACGGGTTATATGCTTGGGCAATAAGTTGGGGTAACCCATTCCCCCCCCCCCAACACAGTAAAAACTTCCACAGCAGAGAACTGAAGACAGGAAAAAGGACTGAGACAAAGTAATATCTCAAAGTGCAAAACAGAACACAAATACACTATAGAGTAAATAGTTCACTAGAAGAGGAGCATACAAATCTAAATTGGACAGAGCATGAAAAAGTACAGGAGGCTAAAAATGCAATGAGAAAACGCTGACGACCATTAGTTCTGTGCAACGTGACCTAACACTCGGTGAACAGCACGGTTGGCCATTGCTGCACTGTCCAGGTTACAGGGTCTTGTGCCCACTGCAAACGTTCACGGCTGTGTCTTGGTGCCAGTTGTATTTATTTAGATGTTCTATTGAACATCTTTTATTGACTGTTCATCTAAACATTTCTGCAGACAAAATGTAACAAACAGGAAAATGCAAGAGAACAATGGGCAGGGAGGAAAGACCTTTCATTGCCCCAGACTTTGATTCTGGTGGTACTGTGTTTGACAAGCTCATAGGACATCAACACTTTCACTCTGACTTTCTATCATGGCAGAACGTCTCTTTGATAGCTAAAAAATAAACAAGAAAGCTTTACCTGTAGCTGTCGCTCTAGGCTTGTGGTGGGCTCTTCTCTGATGTTCATAGAATCTCTGGATTTATCGTCAACCATAGGCCCGTCTCTGCCATTTTCCATTAACTGTCCTTCAGTGGATCTCCAGGGAGAACTTCCAGAACTGCCCCTGTCTATAGCCAGTGTCAGTGGATTGGGTAGGGGGGGCCTCACAGATTTGTTATTCCCTGTAATCTGTAGTTCTGCCTCCCTTTCTGATTCCAGCTCTTCTTCCTTGACCTCTTTGTTGCTCTCCTCCAGGTGCTTCATGAGAACGGCTATGACCACATTGACCAGAACGAACTGAGCAGTCAAAACGAAGGACACAAAGTAGATTGGAGAAACCACAGTGTTGTAGCAGGTGCCAGTGTCTTGGGCACAGTCCCTCAGTGTGTCCTAAAAAACATGAAAAAACATCATAAGCTTTTGAATTTTAATTGAACTTTAAGAATGAAAACCACATTTCTGGGCTTTGATTAAAACATTAAATATATAACATATCATTGTCATCACAAAAATACTCAAAAGGTATTTATTTGTTTTTATTTATTTGCCAATGTTTTGATGTTTTTGTTTGTTTGTTTGTTTGTTTCTCAGGTGACTGAGAGACTGCTGTTAATGTACTGGATTCATTTCTATAGACATACTTTGGATAAATCAGGGAAGCTGAGGGGGGGAAAAAAAGCATTTTGTTAACGTTGACTAAAGGCTGGAGCTTGTAAGGAGACGACTGCTTGAAAGACTGCTGCACACTTACAAACTAGAAAAGTTTCCTGCATTTGCGCAGTTTTGGTGTACACCGTTTCTTATACTAAAACCCATGCAGTTTTTAAATGAGACTTGTGGGCTAACCAAAGCTGCTCCTTGAGATCTACCATTACTTATTTTCCAGCTCTCACAGCTGTACTGTCCATAATTACTTGAATCAAGTGTGTTCAGTCAGAAAGCCTCACCTTCTGAGTCAGCAAAGCAAGAATCAAGAATAATTTTGGACTATTGCTTAGACAAACATATCACCTTCATAATGCCATTCCAGTTGTCACCAGTGGAAACTCTGAAAAGGAGCAGGAATGCCATCCCAAAGTTTCTGAATGTAGCGTAGCGCCCCAGGCCTTCACATTGATGGAGCTCATCGCAAACTGGAGAGACAAGGAACAAGAGGAGGGGAATAACAGAGGAAGGGGGCAGGTTAAAGAATAAGATATAAATATTGAAATACTTAAGACTTAGAGATGAAATAACAATTACTGTGATTCTGTTGGGGATAAAAGGTGCTAATCGTTTGTTTGATATGCCAGTATCTGTGTATAGATCTATTTCTCTTTTGTTTGTCTTCTTTAATAGTTTTATTTGGATTGCTTGAATTAAACTAATTCAAATTCCAATGATTCAACAGAAGCTTCCAGAAAGGTAGTGAAAGCCTTGAAAAAGCAAGTTTGGAAGAGTCTGAGGTGAATTCGAATAGTCCTTACTCAAATCACCAAACAGTTCCACTCCTAGTGCTGCATAAATGAAGAAGAGGAGCATGAAGAGAAGGCCCAGATTCCCCACCTGAAAAGACACCAGGACCAGAAGTTTGGGTTTGCATGAAATGCACACAGTCATTTTACACAAACATATTTACTTGAGAGCTCATATTGATAAATTTCAGCTCCAAAGTAACATTTTTCTGAGCAGTATGTGCTTCTTTTTTTAAGAAACTGGAGATGTTCAATGTTCATTTAGTTGCCATGTCTAATTGTAAACAGTTAATTATTACAATAGAAAGGTGGTCAATTACAGTTATGACTCAGACATAGGTTTACACTTTTTCTGCCAGTGTAGTTGGCACTTTGCTACATGCACGCACCAACATCATCTCCAGTGGAGGTGCTTTTTATTTCTTACACTTCTGACAAGCTTTAGCAGAGTCTGGGCAGTTAGCGCTCTGAGATGGGGGGTCTGTCTGAGTTAGAATGACAGATCTGTCATCAAGGCCTCCTGAGAGAAACATTGTCTTTTCTTATTTCAACCAAATCCAGACATTCTGGAATTTACCAACAGCATAACCCTCAGCACTGTCAAAAACAAAAATTCATGCTGCATCTCCCCCTCAAGTCTCTCCAGGGGGGGCTCATGACAAAAATATATTGGCAAACACTCATTGGGAAAAACTACATTCTCATATATATATATATATATATATATATGTTTTAGGTTTCAATTATACAGACAAAAAAGAAAGAAGATACAGGGAAACTTTGAGAATTCTAATGGCGTCATCAGTAGAAGACTTTTATCAGAGCCGTCTGTACCTGAGGCAAAGCTTGCATAACAGTGTCCAACAAAGCTCTCATTCCAACAGCCATCTTCAGGAGTTTCAGCACTGTGGAGACACAAACATAAAGAATGAGAGTTTGATCGGACCTAAGAGCTTTTTGTGCAATTAAATTTTGTTCAAATAAGATAAGATAAGTCAGGTCCAAGTAGCTGCTGGCATTCAACAATACTGGCACATCCAATAAATTAATGAAAAATACAATAAAACCACTGAACATTCCAAGATAAAAATGCATAAATTAAAACAAAGTATTTAATTAGTTTTTTTATGCTAAGTCAGCACTCAATACTTGTCTAATAGCATGAGGGACAAAAGCTGTCTTCCGTCTGTCTGTGGAACAGTGCTGGGCCAGTAGTCTGCTGCAGAACATGCTCCTCCTCCCAGTGAAGGCCTTGAAGGATTGTCGTGATAACCCTGAAACTGCACAGAGTCCTCTGCTTTCCTACACGGGATCTGTGTATCATTGACTCCTTACCCATGTTTAAATACAGACTTAAAACTAACTTGCTTAAATCTGCCTTTTCCCTTTAAATGTATTACCCATCAATCCGTTGGCTTATTTTACTGTGGCTGATTTCATTATGCTCCTGTTTTTTTATGTGTATTTATTCTTGCTCTTTTTTTGTACTGTACCAGTGTCCTTGAGTGGCAAGAA
>BSAI01000012.1:22950576-22968058 GCA_036245035.1 Adrianichthys oophorus | reverse complement strand
AAAGCATTTCATTCTGTCACACATACTGATTGTGCAAAGGTGAGCTGACACCTATGCTCAGGTGACTGTTTATATTCTACCTATCTCTTATTTTCACACCCCCCATCTCTTGGGCGGAGGTGGGTGGCCCCTGCCTTGCTCTCTGCCTGGACTTCCCACAAGGTGGGCGGGTGGTTGCCTGGAGCGTGGTGCGTGGCGGAGTGCTATTCTTCGGGCTGGGCTGGAGCTTGCACTCTCCGTGCTCCTGTGCCTCCTTACTCTCTGGCATTTAGGGCCCCTGTGTGTGTGGACAGGCCCCGCCCTTTCGACTAACATTTAAAGCTGACAGCAATGATGATAAACTATCAGCAGGTTGTTGCTTTATGATTCTAACCCCACACTTCTATAATAATCCTCCAATTTGCTTAACCCCTGTCTTTGTGCCTTTACCCCCCCACTCCTAACATCCTACTCTCTTCTTCTTTTCCGTCTGGTCCAACAGCAAAAAAAAAACAAATATACACCTTGCGTGTTGGAAGATTCATAACCCCTATTGTAACTGTAAAATCTGTCCATTACGAGAGGCCGTCAGCTCTGATCTGTTTCCTTCACAGCTGTTGACCGGGACAAGTTAAAAAAAAAAAAAAAAAAAAAAAAAAAAACTTTTTAAGATCATTCAAAACCAAATTTAAGACAAAATGAATCAGTCTAAAAGTACAGCTGTGTCTGCAGCCTGTCTGGGTCAACTGTGGAGAACACATTTCACACACCTAGGTGCGTGACAACTAATGGGACTTTAACTTTAAATATGTGTGACCAACAACAACATTTATCCTTAAGCGCACTTAAAATAGACGCAATGCAGCAATGTGAATCTTGGGTGCACGTATTACATGTCGCCAACATGAATCTCCATCAGTTTTTGTGCTGGTCGCACGTTAATAACATCAGCGCCTAAATAAACAGTGTTATTAAGAACTACAATGCAGAGTAAATCAAACAGCCTCTTCCATAAACAATAACAGTTTTTACATTGTACATTTACATTGCCGGGTAATTTATTATTATTGAGAAACAATATGAATGTTCACCCTGTTAATATTATATGATCATAATTTTTTACAGTGCTGGTAGAAGTATTCATTTTCCTCCTTTTTATTCAAATTTCATGCACTAATCTTTGATAAACAACACTTTTGTCATGTGCTCCACGTGTGTACTGCCGGCATACACACCAGTTGAAACAGACAACCAGACGATTAGACGTCTCACTTGGACGGTCAAACGCTGTGTACCTCTCTGCTAGTATCTGTTATATTTTAGCGTGGTGTATTTTATTTTGGACAGGTTACGGGTGTTACCGCCATTACAAGCCATGTTTTGGTTACGCGCTGTCTGCATCTACTTGCCGCTTTGCCATCCGCGTGTGTTTGTTATTCGTCAGCGGAGAAATACATGAGTGACAGAGAAGACAGCCTGAGCACCCCCCACACAGACACCCGAAACACATCCCTCCGCAAAGAGACGGATAGCATCTCTAATTGGCAGTCTTAATTCTTAACAGTTTTTTTGGACTTTCTTGTGAAGTCACATCGCGTTGAGGAGTAAAAAAAAAAAAAAAAGTAAGACTTATTCACCTGATATTTAAGAGTTTTTTTAAGTTCCCTCCAAATCCTATGGATACCATGGTAGATGTTGCCAAGAGCATCTGCAGGCCCCTAGAAGGTTGCCCCACTCTGCCCCAGGGCCACAGGACTGATCCTGGGTGAAGTGTGTGGACAGGCCCTGCTCCACTTTTTGTGTGTCAGATGATTTTTAACCCCCTGACTGTGACAGTAAAATCTGTCTAATACAAGAGGCTCTCAGCTCATATCTGTTTGCTCAGCTGTTGGACAGGACAAGTTAGAAAAGAAAAAAAAGAGCCCTGCTGGAAGGTAATTCCCAGAAAAGTCTCATTTCTAATGAAGTGTGACTAACATGATGGGATGGTAAAATCTGCTGGTAGCAGGAAGCTGTACCTCTTGCAATCCTCAGAACTCTCATGATGCGGATAATGGTGGGGTTGATGGGCAACGAAGCATTGACTTCAATTTCCTCCAGAGTTATGCCCATGATGGAGAGCAGCACGATGGCTAGATCCAGCTGGTTCCACCTACACATAGATAGATATATGTCATTAAAAATCAACCATTTCTACTCAAAAACGTTCTGCCTCTAGAATAAATCAGGTAATCCTATGTCTTAATCCCATTTGGGGTCACAGAGTCGCTGGACCCCATACCAACTATTGTTGGGGAAAGACAGGGTACAGCCTGCTTATCGCAAGCAACACAGAAACAAACAACTTCACACATCCACACCTAGGGACAATTTATTCCTGAATTAACTTATGTAGAATGTTTTGGGACTGTGGCGAGGAAGCCAGAGTGCTCAGAGAAAATAAGGCACCCAGTAAGAATATGCAAACACCCACACAGAAAGGTCCAAGCCGAGATTTCAACCAACGTCTTAATGTCAGGTGAGAGTGCTATGTCTGCCGACATTTTTACTGATTTTAAAATTCTCTTTTATTTTTAAAGACCCACTCTAATGAAAACTGTGTTTTTACATGATCTTGTTATTTTTCTGATGATGGAGGACATAGATCAAAATTGAGATTAAAAGCTCCGTGCTCCGCTCCATTCTGATGCATCCACTTGCAGAAAAATAGATCCACGTACATCTTTGTTTTCCTCGTCTGAGCTGGAATCTGGATCAAAACTGTACAGCTGGATAGTTCTGATTTTTCTCACCGTTTTTGTTACACTGCTTTAGTTAGGCTGGGATTGTAAGGGCTTTAAGCTAGTGGGAGTGAGTGTAAACAAAGGCATGATGAGACATGGGACGAGGAGTGGGTCTTTACATTTTAGAATTATTCCATCCCTCTGTTCCTTACTCAGCTCCTCTTCTTGTAAAACTTGTAAAAATTATGAATTGTTTAGTGTCAAAAGTGTAATTTGTATTAAAACATTTCAAGTTCAAATTGAAATCACCAGCAAAGGTCATGGTACATTCAAGGAGACTGACTATTTGTTAAAGTTAATTTGTAAATGACAAGTTTGGACCTCCTTTAGTTAAAACAACCGACTCTGAGGTGGTCAAGAAAATCAACATGGGAAATTGTCGTTAAAATTCAACATTTTCCACAGTATCTTGGCTGAATTCTGTGTGTATATGTGTGTGGGGGCAACTTAAAGCTCATATCAAGTTTCTCTACTGCCAAACAGGATAATAGTTTTTTGTGGTGAAGGCAGCTGGATTCATCAAACTCTCCATCAAATTTTGCTCCAAATATGAGGTCTCCACTGTTGTGTCTTTTATTTCAGTTAATACAAGACATTGAATTGTGTTGGTGCATACCTCAGTGGTTTTTTGAATCATTCCAGGATTTTAGTGCTATGGAAACATCTAAGGCAGCTGTTTTTTATTGGAGTTTAATGAGAACTATTCACTGGGGTGACTCAAACAAACCTCCTTCATGCTGCCTCATATTTTCCACATGATTCAGAGGTAAAAGAGAAAACTTCAAGCAGTTTGTGTTAAATGAATATGCTCAACTCTAAAACTGGTTTTGGTACTATGTCATTCTTGAAACTTAGAACAAAGACAAAGAAACTGACTTGTTTTTGAAGAAACGACGAAAGCCAAAGGCCACCAACTTGAAGACTGACTCCAGCACAAAAATGAGTGTGAAGATGTAGTTACAGATCTTCAGCGCATCTTCCAACTCCTGAAAGAAATATTCAGAAAACTTTGACTAATATGTCAGAGAAATGTTACAGCTCCCACACAACTAGCTCTGTTTGAATTGATTTCACCAAAGAACTTTTCTGGTAAACGATGGTTTGACTCAACACTCGTGAATGAATGAAACTTTATTTATAAAGCAATTAACAACACCTTCAGGGTACCAAAGTGCTTCACAGTAAAAGAAAGACAAATAAAGTTTAAAATTAGACAATTTAAGAACAAAATTAAAAACAGCATAAAACTACAAAAAAGCAATTAGCAATACAATACATAAAAGACAAATAGGAATGGAATAAAACAAATAAAAGGGAATAAAATGCCACCAAATACTGAGCACGAAAAGCCATTCTAAAAAGGTAAGTTTTTAGTTGACTTCTAAAACTGTTAAAGTCTGATTTCAATTCAATTCTGCAGAAATGGTTTCCATAATTGAGGGCCGGCAATGGAAAAAGCACAGTCACCTCAGTGTATCTGTTGTGATCTCTGGTCTACACTGTTGTTCTCCTTTTCGGGTCTCACTCATTCTTTTACAGCGACTACGTTGCTGCTTTTTTCTTTTTCTTTTTTTCAAACAGTGCACCCTGTCCTGTGTCCTGATTGGCTGGGGACTTTCTCAATCAATCTCCTCTCTGCACTGTCTGTTTTACAGATCCGTGCAGCTCTCCAAATCTACATGAATCTTTGATGGCAATCAGATCTTTGTTTTCATTCTATAATCTTGGATTTATTTTCTATGAAGGTTTAAACTTTGAGGTGAACGCAGGGATAATAGAGGCTCATTCTAGAGTTTAGGAGTAACAGTCTGGAAGGATCTGTCTCCTCTGGTCCGCAAGCATGTGCAAGGAACCATGAACAGGTTCTAATCCACAGACCTCAGTGCATTAGATGGTCTGTAGGGGGTGATCAAGTCACAGACATATGAAGGAGCTCGACCTCGGAGGGCCCTAAAAGTCAACACTAATATTCTATACTGGAAGCGGTAAGAAACCAGGAGCCAAAGAAGAGCTTTGAGGATTGGGGAGATGTGAGCTAATCTCTTAGTGCGGGCCAAGATCCTCACAGCAGATCTTTAGATCAACTACAGACGAGACAGTTCCTTAATACTCAGATAAGAAAACAGACTATTACAGTAGTCTAGTCAGTGTAGACACAAAAGCATGAATAAGAAGTTCTAGATCTTCACATGACCATCTTCCCGAGCTTAGAAATAGTCCTTAACTGGAGGAAATAGTTATTATCAGCTGTTTGGAGTGCTGGTCCAGCCACATGTCTGTCAAAAATGACACCCAAGTTTCTAAGGCTGGGTTTAACAGCCTGGCCAAAAAAAAAAAACCAAATGCCTGGGCAATGATTAGTGTTTGTGTTTTCTCTGAATTTAGCTGCAGAATTTTTGCAGAGCCATTGTTTCATCTGCATCAGGCAGTTCATCAGAGAGTCCAGCTTGTGTGTCTCAGAGGGCTTAAGAGAGCAGGATAGCTGGATATCTTTAGCAGAGAACTGGCAGGAGACATTGCTGAACTCGGCAGATTGCAGGTTCAATTCCTGCCTTGCCCGGCCGTGTATTGAAGTTTCCTTGGGCAAGACACTGAACCCCACATGGCCTCTGTGCCAGTGTTCGGCAGCGGAGCAGCCATCAGTGTGTGAATGGGTGAGTGGGACTGTGACTGTAAATTTAAGGAAGGTAGAAAAGTGCTATATAAGTATACGCCATTTACCATTTACATTCATCCTCATTTTACAACCTCCTGGCCTGCATTTCTATTTTTAGTTCTTCTCTTTTTAAGTATTAAAAATTCTAAATTTATGTACTGGTATGATTTTAGCATACCTGTACCATAGATACCATACTATGGTATGTAGCATGCTGTGCTTTTACCATGGAGAACTAAACAGTTATTACTCAGTCATTCTATTGGGCAGAATAACCATTCTTGCTCTGATACCCTTTCTTAAAATATTAAGAATTAAAATCCCCCTTTTTCATATTTTTTCTGTAGTTCAAGTGATTTAAGTAATAAACTGACAAACAGAGGCCTCAGGAAAAGCATGTGGTGCCTACTGCCCCCCGAATATTTGATTGACAGATTCTCCCGAGCTGCTTTCAGTGGAAGGGGTGTGGATTTGGAACAAGTTTCCTCCTGATTGGTGAGAGTGGTTGCCATAAAAACAACAACTCAGACCAACTCGCACCAATCACTGTCATCTGGCTCCAACACGGTGGCATCTGCATCACTGAAAAATGGCGACCGAGTTGACTTAATTTCACTAAAGCCAGAAGGAAGACATTTTATATGATGCATCATACATGCTCTGTCCAGTTCTTTATACAGTCTGGTTCCAAAGTTTGGATGGAGAGCAGGTGAAAGCTCCATCCACTGTAGTGCTGAGGTGTGTAAAGGGAACAATTAAATGAAAGGATCCGAGTAAGTAGAGAGGAACAATGTGGGAGGAGACTGAGCATGTAAGGGTGAGCGAGGTTGAAGATGGGTTAGAAGATGAACAGCAGGAGTTTGTAATAAATTCTTAAGTTGACAAGGAATTTGCAACTGTGCTGCAGCATGTTAACATGTGCACATGTTTTAATTGAGCTACAGATAGCAGCATGTTTCTTTAAAAAACTTGCTTGTTATACTGTTATTTGAGATTTATTAAATTAAAATTCATAATTTTGTGCGATTGAAGACAACTGAAAATCTGACAGTCTTTGGCCGAATCTTAATTCTTACCCTACCTCTCCGGCTCCTACCTATTGCTCCATTTGAAAGTGACAATTATGTGAACTGCATGTGACAAGCTTTCACAGTCAATGGTTCTAAGGGACAACTGGCAGAGGCGGACTTTTATATCAATTGCCAGCTTTTGGGTACATTTGTACCACAAAATGACACCACCAAACCCTGGTTTAACAGAAAATTAGCAAACAAAACAGACAACCAAACCAGATGCTTTTCAAGCACAAGTAGTGAGGCTTTTCAAGAACAAAACACAATATCAAGTCCACATGTTTGCACTTTGTTACATAATAAAAAAATACCCTCTGTAATTTTTTATTAGTTATAAAATCATACCAAAAGTTTTTTAAAAAGTTGCTGAAAACAGGATGTAAGTATGTTTAATTCTGTTGAACAACATTATTATTGAGAGCATGGAAACTGATTCGCTTGTCTAACAGACTAGAAGCCTAAAGATGCATTCAAACCGGACGCGGCCAGTGCGGCAGAGGTGTCAAGTTTCACTGTTGATTAATTGTAAAGAGGCAATCTGATGCTGCGTGGTGCGATTTGGGCTGCGCGCGCAGCGAGGTTTACGCGACGCATTAACCAATCAGGGATTCGGCTTTGGGCACGTGACTATTTTAGCGACTAAATCAAAGAGTAGAAAAATAAATTAACTTTGGCCAGGCGATCCGGGGATTTTTGTCCTGAACTTCCATCCATTTTCTTAACCTGTTGGGGCAGCAGAGTTGCTAGAGACTATCCGGTAATGTTGGGTGAAGGCGGGATACACCCTGGACAGGTCGCCAGCCTGTCACAGAGCCTATGGAGCTCGAGCAAAGTGCCCGCTATGCTAGCCAGCTGCCCGTGGACACCATAGCAAGCTTTGCTGCACAGGGTCCAGCAGAGCAAGTTGTCGTATGGGGGGGCAGAGCTAGCAAGGTCCACAGCTCCGTGGCTACGCCAGCGGAACTCGGCCAGCTGCGAGCTATCCTTGCTATGCAGCGGCCATGGAAAGCGACCACAGGTTTCGTCGTAGCGGGGGTGATCCCCTCAGATCTATAGGATTTATTTTCTTATTTTCTTTGAGACAATGATAAAAAGATCCCTTTTTAAAAAATTTTTCCCCTCTCGGGTTAATGCCCAAACTGGGCCACAGACAGACGGAAGTACTGTTTATAATGGCAGTCAGGCACCGGGAGAGACTCTGGTGAACCCAGACATGGCAACCTGCTTGCCGGCGCTTCTGCAGAGCTCTCCAAAACATATAAATACAAGCTCCTCACTCAACATCATCCATGTTTTCCAGGATGTGGTCCATGAATGATGTTTGTCGGTGAGTCAAGGCATTGAGCAGTACATTTGACAAGCGTCAAAAAGAGACGGCAGGCGCAAATTTGATGCCTCGGCTGCATCCGGTGTGAATGCAACAGTCCTGAGAGATACAACCTAAAGGGTTTAATGAGTGGTGTAATACGTGACCTTGTCTCACCTGAGGCTGCTCGTAGTGCTCCATGGACATGGTGATGACATTGAGCCCTATTACGATGGTAATCACCAGGTCCAGGTAGTGGCTGTTGCACATCTTGTGAATGAGTAGACGGATGGGGGAGTAATCAGAGTAGTAGGGCTTGCGTTGAGCTTCTGCAAAAGTGGGTTGAGGGGTTGGGAAAAGAAGTGGGCAGGAAGGTGGTCAAAATGTGGCATTGCAGGCAAATAACAAAGAGAGGCAGTGGAGAGGATCTACATAGTTCCAAGAGTCAAAAGAATCTATAGGAAAAATGATATAGTGGCTTTAATGGACTGTAAGTGAATCATTATGGCGCCTCTCATTGGATATGAGAGGAAGTTGGGAGACCTGAATATGTCAGATTATGGGATGAGAGGAAGACTCCTGCTAAGCATTATTGTGTTCTGCAGCTAAAGACAACTCAATCAGCTCTTTATTCTCTGATCAACAGTTATTTATATTACTGATCACCTAAATTCATTCTGATTTAGACTGATTAAGCTACTTGGATGAGTGATGAAGACAAACAGTTTAAAGTCCAAATGCCATCAGTCAACTTCAAGACAATGTCACCAAAATAATTGGGAACCTTCCTGAATATCCTTCAGACTCAATTTATTTGACATTTTTCTAATTTCTATTTAAACATCTTCTTTTTCTTTTGTTTGTGGAAAAGCATTTTTGCGTACTAATTATTGAAATTGATCAAGGTGGAACTCACATTATAAATGTCAAATATTTATGCTGTGCTCACATCGAACACCATTCGCATGTCACAATGAGTTAGTAGGAGGCACTACTGCTAAATGTGTTTATCTGAGTTTATCTCATTTACTATGCATGGAAGACACTGATGATGTCGAGAGATCAGGTTTATTTATTTTAAAGAGCTCTACAAATGTCTGGGTTCATGAGATCATTCAGAGATTCTCCAGGTACGGTGATGTTCACCATCTACTGGAGGAGCTGCATCTGAATGACGGCGCTTTCAGTGGAACTTCCATCTCTCTGTGACCCAGTTTGACGAGAAACTGGGTTTGGACGGTGAGTTAACACGAGAGGAGAAAAAACTTTGTGTCGTCTTCGCTAAAGGTCCGATTTTTGAACTGTGGAAGTGCCGCGATGTCCAACTTGTGGCGCAACATTTAAATCGCGCTGCTGCCGGACTACCACACTGCGCCAAACGCTCAAGGACCTTACAGTATCTCAGATCGCATCTGTGCATTGACTTAATATTGAAACTAGATGCCCCTGACATGTGAATTACGTTCAATGTGAACACAGATTTACATTCAAAACTAACAAAAAGCAAATTGTTCACAGCACAATCACAAAACATGGATTAAAAAAGGAATCTTTTAAAAATTAAATATAAACTAGGGTTTTTTTAATTAATAGAAACTGTCTTTTTCAAACCAGCATCACTGTTTGATTTCTGAACAATACCAAAATGTGCCTAATTTGGGTATTCTATGATTTTACAGCTTTCTTATTGTGACACTTTTAAGTCTTACGTGGTTAAAAATAACAAAAATAAATGTGATCAAATCACAGCACCACATTGTTCAAATTATTTGCTGTTTTGGGGTCAAAAATGCCAAGGCTGGCAGGGGTCTGCCCTCCACTGAGGGTTTTCAACTTAATTTTTCTAGATTTGCTTTTGGGCTCATCCATGCTGATCTTTGGCCTGCTGGCTATTATTGATTTCCATGAAAGTGAATGATGCTCCTCAGTCCAGAGCACATCCACATCCACTCATCTGCCTGGCAGTTTGACTCTTAGTGATATGCCTGTGGAGATGTGCGTGCCAGTCAGTGAAAACCCATGGCTTCCACTGTGCTTTAACCACCAAAACCAATTTGACACACACCCTTTTGTTTTTGCAAATAATTTTTATATGCAATGTCTATAAAACAGTAGTCTTTTAAATAGTAGTTATAAAAAATTCACACTAAACTTAAAGAAAACAAAATCAGACATATGCTTGCCAACAATCAAAAAAGTTGAGCGAACCAAAGTTCAGCTTTGAAAAATTTAATCCAAGAAAGTCCTGAAAATATTATTAGTTCTAAAGTAAATGTAATGTTTTGTTGTATCCATCTTGACCTAGATCTGATTTAATTGAGATTATTATCTTAATGCTAGAAAATCAAATACTGTGTCTGACATTAAACATGTCTGTAGATAAAAGCTGATCTAAATTTTCCCAATTCTAAATTTTAAGTTATCCTCCTGTTCTTTTCTTGATAGCCTTTGATAGCCTTGATAGATGAAGCCTTTTCTTTTTAAATGATGGATAAAGAAGAACGGGGACAACTGAAGGGATAACACACGCATCAGTGAGTGAATGAGTGAATAAAAAAATGAGCTACTCTGTAGATGAACAAAATGTTAGTGAAGAAGAAACCAAATAACTGCTGCAGTGAGGAAGAAGAAGCTGCGTTAAGTTAAGTTAAACTGACATTAAAGAAATGAAAGAGTTCAAAAAGTGATAGAACAAAGGGATCGTTTTGGATGTCTCCTCTTTCCTCTCATGTCCTTTACTGGGAGGTGAAGCTTTCTCTCTAAGATCTTTTAGAGAGAAAAACAATAACGGTTGTAGCCCACATGTATGTTACTATGACCTGATTACAGAGAACATTTGGCAGACCTTAACGGAACAACATTTTCAGGAGACTTAGATGTCAGCATTTGCTGTGATACTGATGGTCATGATGATTTTCATGACCATCTACTATCCAGAACTTCTGACACAACTCTGCCACCACTGACTCTGTTTGAAAGTGAACTTTAACAAAGTCACTGATATGAAAAAAAAAGTTCTACAAAATCAATTAATGTGTTAGCTGCATTAAGACAATTGTAAGGAAATCTGTTGTAGTCACCGTCTAACAAAACCACTTTTGCAAAACTTCCATTAGGAGTTTTCAACAACTTCTCTCTATCTTAATGTGATAGGAAACTGAAGCTTTTCAAATGGATCAAAAGCCTTTCCATTTCTCAAACTGATGGTAAAATATATATATATATAGATATATATATATATATCTATATATATATATATAGATATATATATATAGCAAAAAAATTTCTAATCCAAAATTAGATGTTTTAACAGATGTTTACTACACAATAGAGAGTATTTTGTAACAGTGCTCTTTTATTAAATAGGCTCAGTTGTGGCCCATAAACGCTGAACTGAATGTTCCTCCAACTGAAGCTCTTGCTTCTTATAAAACATTATTACTTTTATGATGAACTTAAAAAGGACTTTAAAATACAGTCCTGAACAAGATTCATACTCCTTATTTATGAGCCTCATTTTGTGCTAAGAAAATAAAACTATCAAATTGACCATACTGCACCAGCTGTTTCTGACTGGGTTCTGACACATTGTGATAAATTACTTTTACTCCAGAGTTTTCAAAATGCCACAAAACAATTTTTCATTTCCTAATGTGAACCACAAATGTAATTCTTATCTAGTCTCTTGTTATTATCCAATTTTTATAATAGTTTTTCTCTCTCAAGTTGTCACAGAGCCAACACAGGTGTCCTAAAGTCCCACTCCAACTCTATTGTAAAATAGAGGTCTTTTAATAATAATTATGCAGTTTTTAGCTAAAATACATTTAAAAGGCTAAAATAAATTTTAAAAACTGTCATCTATTTGTTGATCTATTGGTATATTTGTCAGCAAGTGGATGGATTAGAATCAAACGGAGCAAACAAGACTTTGTCCCACCCACAGTAGTAGCTGCGTCAAAAGTCCGAGCTTTTTCAAACATCCAATTTTCATCTACTCCTGATCCAATGTGATTTGCATAAGGAAATACTCCAAAACAAATGTTTCCGTCCCCATCACAGTACTCAAACTCAGTACTGCACTCTTTCAGGTTTTCTGAAATAATTTTATAAATGTCCTCCATCATATTGAAGTGCTACAGGAACATGCTACTTAAAATGCTACAGGAACATGTTAAAAACACAAAGCACAATTTTCTTTGTAGTGGGTCTTTAGACAATTCTTTGTTAACCAGAAAGATAGACAAACTTGATTCAACTTTTTAAGGGTTTCACAACTTACTACATAACAGTACACCATTACATTACTTATTATATTTCTTATTACATTACTGCAATAAAACAGGTATTACTGTTGTGTAAATTGTGTAACATGTACATCATGATGAATTGAATCCCAAATGTCTTAAGGTGTTATGGTGATATTTGGGTAACACCAATTAAATTTTCTCAATGTCATAAGCTATAACACCACAGCTGCAGATAATACTAAGGGTCACTCTTTGGTCAATGTTACTGAGAAAATGTTCATGAATCAGTATAAAAAAAAATCTTCGTTAACGCTTTATGACGAGTGCCCTTAATAAACTACAAAAAAAATTAGCAAGCATTAGTAAGGTATTAGCATTTGTAAATGTCTTACAAATGACTTATGAGTTCAAATAAACTGTTAAATAAAATACATTAAAATATTTTTAATAAACTACTTATAAGACATTAAGTATCCAACTATAAAACAATATATGAATAACACTTTGGTAACACTTTATATTAAGATTCCTTAACAAGCTTTGTTAACACATGAACAAGCATTATTATTGTGATTATAGGGTGTTAGTAAGACATTTATTAGTACAATAAGCCTAATAAGGTTTATGAGATAACTTAGTTAACACATTTACCAGCATTTAATATGTCCATAGGATGCATTTGATACATATATTGACATTATAGATGTGTAACAAATTGTTAATAATCTTAATAAGACTCATGAACAAACCTTGTTCACAGATTAAGCATTATTAATGTGTACACAGTTCCAGTAAGACATTTAATAGCATTATAGATGTCTCACAAAGACTTATGTGTTAATAAGCTTAACAAGATTCATTACCAAACTTTGATATTTATTAGCATTATAGATGTCTTGCAAATACCTAATAGTGTAAATAAGATTCATTAACTTCTAAAGTCAGGCTATTGTCTTCAAAGGCCACGTTAGTAAACTGCTTACAAGCTTAATAATGTATTACCTAACTTTGCTAACAGTTTATTGAGTGTTTTGCAGTACCTCATTTAAAGTGTGGGATATTTTTGCCACAAACACCAGAAAGCATAAAGCGTGTAAAAAGAACTTTACATATAGCATTGAAACAGAAATATTTACAAGTATTCTGTAAAAAAATTGAGCAATTCTTTTAATCTCTAAATCTAAATCTCTTCACTAATGTTGGTCCAAAGGTCTGCCATCCAAGACTTAAACACAAAAAACATGTTTTGTCCAAAAGCAACCCCGACAAGAACTCACCTTTCCACCAGGCAATCACGGAGCCACCTGCAGAGGATGGCATTCCATTTGGCTTTGGAATTGTTTTTGGACATCTACATTTTTACATTTTCTATGGTGGTCCTTTTTTGGGAAATACAGACATAGTAAGGGCTCTGAGTTAAGGGACTTATGAGTTACCACTACATCAAAGCACAATGGAATAAAAAAAGATGATGAAAGCATGTTGGCTTGAACAAAACAGACCATAGTGACTTTCTGAGGGGTTTTAATATTGATTGTGAAGTGGGAAAGTTTTAAAAAAAAAAAGACCAGCGAACACTGACGGAGTCGTTTGTACAATGAATCTGTTGTCCCATATCCCAACACCTCTGAAGACCTCTTTAGGGGTGATAGTCTGGATCATGTATTTATGGTTTACAGGAGTTCAGATGGGGCAAATAAAAGACGTGATTATGGGTAATAGACAAAGTGTTAATGAATAAAGGCATGGCACACAAAAGCAGCAAATGCACAGTTTCAAACTCATATGATCCAGATCACTAAAAGGCAATGCCTTTCCTTTAAGTGGCTATTGCAACTGCTTTTATGCCGCTGTCCTTTGTGGTAAATGGTTCCACAATAAGTCTTAAACTCAGTGTCTGCAAGAAAAAAATTTGTTGACCTTATTGTTAAAGAAATGGGGTCCAAATTAGTTATCCAGCAAACACTGAGTTTAAAACACAAAAACAAACAGGGGAAAGTTTAGATTCATTGGGGCTCCCTGAAAACTCAGCTGTTTCAGATAAGCAAACTGAGGAGACCAGAAAAAAGAATTAAGGAGAAGACATGACAGCTTTCAAAATGACATGACAACAATCACACTCTTGAACAAACACACACCATGCTGCTTCACACAAGGCAGATTGACACACCTTTCTGAGTCATACTTGAGCTGAATGGTCTAATTGAAATGAGTGAAGGCAGATGATTGCACAGAGTGAGTGAATAGTAGATAAACAGGTATACTATTGACAAAGCCATGAGAAACCTTTTAAAGCCTTCATAACAATACTTCAATATTTCTACCTTCATCTGAATCCAAGTTTCAAAACATATCTTTCTGATACATTTTTCAAAAGACAACAGAAAAAGGTAACAATTTCAATTAGTTTGCTCTGTTGGATAAAAAACAACGATAACTTCCACAACCTAGCTTACATTAGGTTTTCTGAAGAGAATGATGAGAACCATGGAAGTCGTGACCATGGGGAGTCCTGCCTTTAGCCCTCCGGTACCTCTGCCTCAAATCTGCCTGTCCTCCGTGTCTCCGACCCACGCCTTCATCCTTGGCTTCTGATCTCTTCCTGCCCCTCCTGTATTTCCCTGCCTTTCTTGTGAGACTGTTCCTGTTCTGCTATTTGGATCCTGAACTTTTTGTGGATTGCTGGATTAGCGTTGAGTTTACCTCAACTACTTTGTGTTGGATTTTCTCAGTGATTGACTGTGACTCTCTTCTCAGAATGCTCTTGGGCGCTGAAAGGCTCCTGGAAACTGTGAATGAAGCATTGAGGGCAATTCCAACCGCAACAATCACAGAAAACAATTAACTGGTTTACACTTCAGCAACAGTGATCCCTGAGATGCTTGGCTATAAGAGCAACCATGGTAGAAAACAATGCCCACCATGGAAGCAACGGTTGGAGACCAAAATCAAGGCCGCTTGAAGGGAAGTGAGTTAGCTGACAGACCTCCGAAGAGGTGCAGTAAAAATCAATTGCCTTAGAGATAGAGCCAGATGTCCATATCTGACACACTGGAAACTGCTAAATAAAGGCTACTGGCCTTGAGCAGCCGCGTAAAGAGGTACACCAGAAGCAATGAAGCCAGACAGATAAACAGGCTGTACGCAACTCAACTTGCGAAAGTGTACGCTTAGTGGCAAGGTCAACACAGCAGAGCAGGCCCACCAAGCCTGGAAACCGAACAGTACTGGAAAAGTATACGGGAGAAAGAGAGAGCACATAACAGCAATGCTCAAAAGCTGGTCTCTCTGAGAAAAGAGCACAGTAACCTCCTCTTACAGAATCTAGTAATCACCATAGTGGCAGACATCCAAGAAAGATCCCCAGGTTTATTAAAGTTATTTAAAAGTGCCTTTCAGAGCCCTTAAGGATGCTGTACAAAGAGAAATTAAAAACACAATTAAAAGCAATAAACAGTAAAAAAAGGAAGTGATAGTGGAAGCAACTACATAATATGAGAGTTTGAACTCATGGGTTTTGAGTTTTGTTTTGAATGTAAAAAAGCAGTCTGTATTCTCAATGTCAGGTGGAAATGCATTCCAGCTTTTGGGGGCGGAGCAGCTGAACGTTTTGCACCCCATCGTGCTGAGACGGCCAGAGGGAACAGTCAGGTGCAAAGAGGATGTTGATCTCAGGGAGCGGGATGGTTTTGCAATGTGAATCAAACTGGAAAGGTACAGAGGAGTGAGGTTGTGGATGGCTTTAAAAGTACATAGGAGGATTTTAAATTGTATTCTGGATTGAACTGGGAGCCAGTGCAGCTGCTGAAGAACAGGTGTGATGTGGAAGTTTATGAAGAAGTTTGTAAGGGAGGCCAAAGAGGAGAGAGTAATAGTAGTCGAGATGAATGGTGATGAGGCTGTGGACCAGGATGGAGGCCTTTGGAGGAGTAAGGAAGGGGCGGAGACGATTAATGTTTCTGAGGGGTTAGGATGCAATCTGGGTGATGTTATTGATGTAGGGTTGGAAAGAGAGGGAGCTGTCAAGGATGACACAGAGACGCTTCACATTGGGAGTGAAGGTAACAGAGGAGTTTTGATGGAGAGCGTAAAACTGTTGACTTTGGAGAGGACGGATTTGGTGCAGATGAGGAGAACCCTCGTCTTTTTGTTGTTGAGTTGGACGGAATTGGAGGAGAATCTTTGGACCAGCAAGTTGTGAGAGAAGTGGGGGGAAAAGTGGGATTGAGTTTGGTTTATAGGTAAAGTTGAGTGTCATCAGCGTAAGTGTAACCGAATTTTTTATTTGCAGAAGATGTCTCCAAGAGAAAGGAGGGAGGGGATGAAAAATAGGGGGCCAAGGACAGAGCCTTGGGGCACACCCGAAGTGACAAGCGAGGGATAGGACTGAAAGGAGTGGAGTTAAATGAACTGTGACCTGTTAGAATTTGAACCAGTCTAGGTAGTGTGGATAATGACAATGGATGAGAGTCTCTGTAGGAGTGGGAGATGGTGTCAAACGCTCCAATGAGGTCAAGGAGGATAAGAAGAGACAGGGAGCCAGAATCTGCAGCGAGGAGATTGTCGGTGATTTTGAAGAGTGCAGTTTCAGTATTGTGACGGGGACGGAAACAAGACTGAAATGTCTCACAGAAGTAGTTGTAAGTTAAGTGAGATAGAAGTTTTTTGGCAACTACTTTTTCTAGGACTTCGGAAAAAAGACTGATCTAGTTTAAACTGGGGCAAGTAAATTAAGCGAGCTATTTACAATGTTGTCGTAAATATCAGAGAGTTTATCAGGGGATAATGAATGGTCCAGGGAGTCGATGTCACAGACATTAGAACAGAAAGTGTTTATATTTGTGTAATTTCACTGAAAAGAGTGATAGAACTGTTGTAAAGGAAACCAGAAAATGGTCAGATATATTATGAGATCATCTACTGAACAGTTTGAAGGGCTGAGACCAGAACATCAGATTAAGTCCAGAGTGTGTCCTATAGTCTGTGTCCTCTAACGTGTGTCGGAAAATCTGCTTATTAAAGGAATCCAAAACTGTCCAATGATGAGGAAAAGTCTCTGGTGAGCAGGCGGTTGATGTTATCCATGTGTATGTTGGAGTTTCCAAACAATATCACATTGATTGAGAGAATTGAGAGGTAAGTAGGAAGACAGCTGAACTGGGTGATGGAGTTGGGATTTTACTTAGGGAGACGGTAGAGCAGTGTGATGATGGATGGCGTGAGTCCAGGAAGCTGGAGCATAAGACACTCAACAAGGTGAACAGGGGCACAGACACAAGCAGGACTTTCAGCTTCTCACAGTTTATGGTACTTTAGGCCATGACATGATACACACATATTGGTTTAAGAAACTCACTGCACTACATGAACGCCTGGCAGCACAAATGAAGAAGCTGCTAAGACATGGGACTCACCCTGACTGGCTAACGGAAGGG